>JARHVA010004380.1:115000-325000 GCA_037957365.1 Torreya grandis
GATGATGATTTTTGTAACAATAATATGATGATTACTATAATCATGAAATTAAAGTATTGATGAGGATAGATTAGATGGATCTTATTCTCTTTCTCCTTTCTCTTCTCCTACTTCTAAAAATCAAACTATCAATATAAGGCCAAAATAACCCCTTATTAGTAGTGCTTTGTTTCAATGTGATCCTAGCTTTTTAACCACTTTTACTACATACTTATTCAAATTAAATCAATACAAAAAAAAAAAATCAATTTACCTTTGCATGGTTCAATTAATATTATACATGATGTTCCTAACATAGGAAAGAAAAATGCACATTCTTTACCATTCTCAATTCAATTTGAAAAAGCATGTACAAATTATATTTCACCTGTTACCGATGCACAAAATAAAGTAAATGATATTATTTTATCACCTTATTTTATGTTTCAAACTTAACACAATGATTATATTAAAAATGCATATAATTAAAATATCTCTAACTCTTCTCTTACATGTCATAATTGTTGGTAATTTGGCCTATCAAGGCTAAATACCAACCCTTGTACTTCAAAACTTTTCAAGATACCATCAATAGTCTCTTCATGGTTATCAATTGTATGTATTTGGCTTAAGAGATATTTTTCCATATCTAAATGATAAAATTGGTCTCAAAAGGTCATGAAATTTGATACATTTAAGTCTATTCAATAACATGATTTTAGCCTAACTCCAAAGCTTCATGCCTTAAAAAGGTCATTTAAGGCAATTATAAGTGTGAAAAGGGCCCTTTTTGACTCCCACATGCTAGATTTGGCTTCTAAAAGAATGGAAATGATTAAATTTAGTGTTAATGCATTATAATGACTTGTGGTCTCCCTTTCATGCATCAATTTTTGTGGTGGAAGACTAAGATGAGAATAAAAAGTAGAGAAAAGGCTTATTTTATTCATTTTTCAAAGAGTAGTACAGACTTGTACAAAATTCCTTACACCTAAGGTCTGAATCAAGAGAAGGAGGAAATGAAAAATCTTCTAGAAGAGTTTCATAAAAATTAGATATAATATATGCCCAAAATTGATCATTTCCAGATAAGTGGCTAGTTTGCACATAAAGACTACCTCGTAGGTTTGCTACTGGTACAAATTAGAGAGAGAAGGTACATGTATAAATTTTTGGTCAAATAATGTAGAATAAAAGAGATTATTTATGGAGAAAGTGGTTCTATAATGGTTTTTTCTCCCTCATGAATCATCCATTTGAGTTTAGTCTAATTTATGTAGTCTTTCATCCATGAAGGCAACCAATTTTCTTCAATTTCTCCTCACCAGGGCAACATTTCAAGAAAATTCAAGTTATAGAGATTATTTGGAATTGATACACCTTTACATAGGATCATTCAATCATTTTACACATGTGTGAAGTTCAATCAAAGCTCATAAAGATAAGGAGTGCAATCTACAGTTTGACATACTTCTAAAGAGAAATTGTACAATATAGGTGAGATAAAGTTTTTAAGATTCGTTGGTTTTCTCCATGGCATGGATTATATTCATGTTATCATGTTTACAAATAATTTTTATCAATATGTTTCCAAAGATTAATGTCTTATCCCATCTTTGTGCTCTCAAAGCATTTCAAAAGGCCTATTTACCATTGTTTAAGGAAATTTAGCATATTTTGAGGTTTTGTAGAAACCTATGTTTCATTTTAAAACTATTATCCTTGTCCAAAGGCATCCAAATTAATGTGTTTTTAAGGATAGGTCCATTCTTTCATATAATCCTTTAATTTGTCTTGACATGCTCTCATAGTTCTCTTTCCACCTCCATTTCACTCCCCCTATATCATTGTCATAAAATTATCTTCTCACTACATTTTGTACTTATTTAACTCTCCATTCATGTGTTTTCATCATCTTTTATCACCTCACCACCCTTACACCCATCTTCATTCCATGGTTTCGTTACCAAAGAGAGCATAGGGTTGATCAAAGACCATCACAAGCATGAAAAGGAGGTATGAGAACATTTAAGCATCAAACTAAAGTCAAGAAGAATAACTTAAAACAATACACCACAAGCAAGGGTTGGTCACAAAGGTATAATGAGAAAAAAGGTGAGAGAGACCTTATTGAAGGCCTATGCAGATCAAGAAATCACTATCATGAGAAGGTAAGAGGATGGAAATCATCATGAGCATGAACAAGAAGACATATGCACTAAGAAAACAAAATATACAACATAAAGCTGGTGACCTAAAACCATGATACTAGTGGATGAGATCAAGACCAAGTCTAAGTCAAAGAAAGAACATTAAAGGAGAAGAGAAACTTAAGGTCTAGTTTCAAAAGGAGTGATAATATTTGAATATATTTAGAGTATTGTTTGAGTTCCTCCAAACCCTATGATAGCCACAATACATATAGATGGTACATGTAACAGTCATCTATAGTGATCAAGGTCATAGTTATTATAATGTTTTGATAAGAAATGTAGATATGAGTGAACTTAGGCCTTTATCAAATAAGAGGTTCTTATTTTAATATGACCTTATCGATGTCATAATTAATAAGAGTCAGTTATAGATAAGGAACTATAGTGCCTAAAAATACACCTATAAGCCTACTCTTTGGCCACCACCTATAGTGAGATTTTATTGCATTCTTCAAGGCTTAAGGAGATTAAGTTGGAATTGATGCATAGTTAAGGATCAATAATGAGATGAGTAGCTTCCACATAGATCTCATGAGGGATATAGTTAAAGTTTAAATAAGGTTAAAGAGGCAAAAAAATACACCTATAGGCCTACTTTTAAGGTCATAATTTATAATGGTAAGGGTGTTTGAAGATCAAGAGACCTATTAAGGTGTTTTAAGAACGTAAAACACTGCCAAGTCCTTAAATACTATGAGGATTTTTTATCCAAAATTAGGGATTAAAGGATATATAAATATAATTCAAGAAAAATCAAGAATGAGATAGAGGATACCTAAATTTAGTCCAATAAGACAACCTATAGCCAAGTAGGTGAATATGTCAAATGGAGCACCTTCAAGAGAGTATTGACCATTTCAAAGAGAGTATTGACCATTTCAAAGATAGTTTTGAGTTTAAAGACATCATTATGACATTATGGATCAGTTCACAAACACTTTGTTTAGTCATAACTCCCATAGCATCATTAGTCCACAACTCTAGTCTATACAATAAGCATAGTCACATACAGTAAGGCACTTATAGGACTGTGATCAAAAGAAAAAATAGTGGATTATAGAGGAGTTGATGTTTCAAAGGAGTAATAATGATATGAAATCATTAGGATCATAGTGTTAAGGGTTATTAAAATTTGATAGCTTAGTCAATATCCTTCCAAAAAACATGCTATAGTCATAATGTACAGTAAAGCTTATAAGGTAAACCTATCTCAAATGCAAAGGTTTTCAAACAGAATGGTCTATGAAGGTTTTCTTGTCAAAGATAATGATTCATGGAAGTTTAAATAGTATTCAAGGTTTGTGAGATCAAGATCATACTAATAAGGGATCTAAAACACCTAGTGTTAGTGTGGTACATCAAAAAACTTTCACCTATGCCATCATAGAGCACAGTCCATCTTTCAAGCTAGTATGCACTTTAATGTAGGACAGTGGTTCACCTTGAGAAGTTTCATGTTGGTTTAGATTATCCATAGTGAGAGGTGGATTTAAATAATCTCAAATCATGATATAATTGATTATAAAAATTAGAGTACAGTGTTTCCATTTCAAAAACACACCTATAGTTGCATAGAAGGAGGGTTCAGGTATAATAGTCCATGATGGAGTCTTCTTATTCAAGTGTGATTCAAGTATCAAGTGAGGTTACTGTCTAGTCTATGTTTTGAGGATAATTTTGAAATAGTATCAAGTTTATTTTATAGTATAGGTCTCAATGCAAATATGACTCTATATGTATCCCTTTTCTAAGACACCTACAACCATACTTTAAAGTAGAACTATATTTAAGTTGGTAAGGATTTTTCAAACATGATGGTTTTTAAGGAAGTGAAGTTCGTGAAGAGGTTATAATGATCAAGTAATAAATGATGGTTTACAAAATCAAGGACAATAAATAATAAAAAATCACCTCATTAGATTACTACCTATAATTAAATCATAGTTAGGTTCACTCAATATAATCCACCTATAGCTAAGGGTGGCATTTTTTCTCTCTCACAGTAAAATATTAAAAAGATATAAGTTAAAAGATACTTTGATTATATTAAAATGACATATGATGTGATTTAATCATATCAAGTGATTGTGAACATCATTAAAGCACTACTTGATCATGACATAAGGATATGGTACATAGACTTGTATGGATTTTAGACTATGGGAAGCCTAAAGACATTGTTAGAGGATAAAACATGCCATAAAGAGCATGCGAGAGTAATTATTAGGTGATATGAAGGTCTCCTTGGCACCAAGAAGGATTATATGCACATAAAATACCTCCATTACTTACAATTTCCACTTATAACAATGTATACATAGTCATATGAGGTCTATTTAGGAAGAGCAAAGTGACATAAGAGATATGGAAGATTAGGGGTAACCATGAGGAGTAATAAGGACAAAAATTAGGCTTTTTATGACCTAATAAAATCTTATCAACGTTTCTTATAACCTAAAAACCATGGTAAAACACCAAAATACAGACACAATTAAACACATGATCCTATCTTGAGAGAAATAGAAAGTTTGAGGCACCTACACATGGATTTAAGACATTAAAAGTGGTAAAAATAATAATTATTACCAAATAAATCTTATAATTATATTGGAGAGTTATTTTTACAAGTAGGAGTGCTCACTAGTTTGACATAGTCATCAACATGTCTATTCAGGGTCCCTATTAGAGTAGGCAAGCTTCTTCAGGAGTTTAATGTGTGTTATAATGGTTGAAGATTTAGTGAAGTGTTTTAAAATAATTTGAGGATGTTAATAAATATTCATAACACCTTTAAATATTTTTAAAGTTCCAAATTATATGCAACCTATACCCTTGAGGGTTAAAACAAACAAGTAGGCCTATAGCACCAAAAGGCATTTTTTGACCTATCAATCAAGATGACACATAAATAATGATTGTATGACATGGTAAAGGTATCATGATTATGTTTTAAATTAGATATAATCAATTTATGACTTAGTTTTAGTTTAAGAGGGTAATTCAAATTTTGTAGTTCTAGACACCTTTTCAAGCCACCTGATCAAATGCTCATATCTTTCACCACATGAAGAGTTTGGCCAAATGATATTAGAATTATTTGAGAAAAAATATGAAATTATAATTCATGAATAATTTATTTTGTTTGAGGATATGTTCTTTATGAATAATTACTAAGAGTGTAAGCATGTCTAGAATGCTTGCAAACCATGCAAGCAAAATTTCCTTCACATGGTGTCTTTTCATATATTTTGCATGTAAACCCAATATTATCAAGGAAGTTGAGGGGGTATATATAATATAAATTAATGTAAATAAATTTTGATTTTTAACACTTTAATTTATTAACCATCATTAATAAGGTTCAACTCCAAAACCCTCCCAAACCCTCATAGCAACTAGTTTTGAGAAAAGTTGATTTTATTTCCATAAAAAGCCTCATATATAAAACTAAAAAATCTTAAAAAATAAAGAAAACTTAGATAGGATTATATAAATGATAATTTTTTTGTACATAATTTTATGTATCAAGGTATAAATTAAGGATTTTGAGAAAAAAGTGTGAAAGATGATGTACAAGGTAGTTTACAAGAAATCCAATTCATGGAGATTGTGTGTGTAACACTTTTTATTCATCATAAAATCTTCATATGGTAAAAAATCTTCCTAAAATTTCCCTTACCATCTCATCCAAAATAACCACTCTATAAGAAAATGAAAAAGAATTGATCTAGTCAACCATGATGATTGAGTTGCAAGAGTTTATTCATCAAGAGAACCTATCTCATGGTGTGAGGAGTTGTTACATGTATAATAATAATTTTATTTTTATGTTTAATGGTTTTATTGTAGGTTTTAATGGAGTTCAAATACAAAAATTAGGCTAATAAGCCTAATTGTCCTAGTAGACCTATTTAATCAAACAATCAAGGATGTAATTAGCATTGAATTATTATCAAAGAGTTTAAACGAAATTTCCATGCCACTTATATGATATTCAAGTGAATATATCATGATTTTTCAAGGCTTAAAGTTCTATTTCATGCAGATAAGGCCTAGTGGAGTTTAGTTTGTCTTAAGGACAAATTAGTCTAGTTGACTAACATCATGCATATTTCTTGATTTTCATGTAGGAAAGGACTTTCACATCCCTTTAAATCACTTCAAGTGGATTTCATCACCAAAATATGGTGTATCATTCATGCATGAGGAATTTGACAAGTTAGATGGGCCCGCCACTTTTCCAATGCCAAAAAGAGGAGCATGCAAGGCTTAAGAGACAAAAGAGATATCTTGAAGGCTATTGTTATCAAATTGAACTCAATTTTGACTTGAATTGATGTTTAATTAACTTCTCTCCTCTTTTATACATCAATATCTTGTGTTTTATTCTCTTGACACTTCTATATATTGAGGCTTTCAAGCCATTTTTTAGGATCCCTCTCTTGGGCATGATAGAACTCTACCAAGATTGAGCTTTGAAACCTTCTGATATGAATAAAATGACTATTTTTAGAATCCATTATTCTGGTATATTATGTTTATTTTAGTTTATTTGAACACGTGGAATTATTTTCTCCCATGTCAAGTCCTAATCTCACCTAGATATTAGTATGTTATCTTATGTAGGTCATGTTTAGTGTTTGATGTCATTTGACTGAGCTAATAGTGGATATAATTGATTGGTTAGTACCTTGAATTAGGCCTATTCCAAAATTTCACTCATGATTATATCATCTGATGAAACCTATATATGAAATATTGATTCATAAGAGTTATTTGGAGTTGTAGATTCAATTATTTGCTTATCTTATCAATGTTTTAGGAGTTCAAATAGAGTGGATGAACCAAAAATACAAGTGTATCACCAATAGTAGAGTTATATTTCCCTTTTAGTATCTTTCTATCCCTTTTCATCCCAAAAATCATAATAGGTTTTAGTAATAGTGAGCAAAGTGATACATTAGATGAGTTAGTCTCATGAAAACTAGAGGTCTGGTATAAGTTTAGGTGGCCCACACCTCAAATCATTTAATGTTATCCCAAGTGTGAAGGAGATCCTAAGTAATCAAAATTCAATTAGGGTGCCATCTAGGTTGCTAACAATAATGTGAAAAATTAAAAAAATATTTATACTTATTCTACCCTTGACTCCAAGATTGAAAATAATGATCCTACATGCATTCCACTCATAGATAGTGAAGACATGCATTTCATTGAACCTATAAAATATGATATATTTCATAGTAGTAACAAGTTAAAATATTATTCTACTCTATCTCTTAGTGATCATTAAAATTATAATTCTTCTACTCTTACTTTTACAAGTGCATAAAAAACTGATTTTGATGAACCTTGGAATAATGATGATTACTGTGATTTTGGTGAAGAAGACATTGAGTCTAAAAATTCTAGTTCTCTCCCTACTTTACCCATACTTCATGTTCAAATTTATTTCTTAGAAAATGCTAGTAAAAATGATAATATGAATTTAGTTAAACACAAACAAACTTATACTTATGTCCATAGATTACACAATTTACATTTGCATGATAATAATGTATCTTCTAATCCATTACCATGTGATATTTATTTGAAAATTTTAAAAAAAGAGATACTAATGAATCTTCCTCAATCCCCCTTACTATAGTAGAAAATGTTTCTCATCCTAACCTCCAAGATGGTGAAATCCCATTTCCATCTCACCAGGTCCAATTTATCACCCCTCCAAAGGTTAAAATGAATAAAACCAAAGGTCCCCAATGTAGTATACAAATGGCTAAAATTAATAACAAGATTCAATAATTAAACAAACCTCTTGATGATATTAATATACCTTCAAAATAGGTAATCTCCTTGATCCATGCCATTGGTGATTTTAAATAAGTACACAAAATCACTTTGGAAAGTAAATCATACTACCCTTGGGTTGATTCCAATGTGATCCATGACAATCTTATCCTATGTATAGTATTCAATATAGAGTTACCACCAAACTTTTAGATACTAACATTTTTGAAGTTTAATGGACATAGAGATACATACTTGCACCTTAAAGCCTATAGAAAGGATATAGCACATGTCATTCACATTGTGAGTATCTTGCAATTATTTTCATAGACTATATAGAGTGAGACATTAAATCGGTTTCATAATTCACTCCCCAATGGTTCACTACACACATACAATGAGTTAGAAGAAGTCTTTATCATGCATTATATTCATAACAAGGGACCTCAAATCACACATGAGATATTGATTTCACTACACTAGGTAAGTCAAAAATAGTAAATGTTTGCATTATATGATTTAAATCATGTATGCAATAGTTGATCTATAAGATGATAGATTTAGAGTTACAATACACATTCGATATAGGCCACATTTTTCCTCTTAAGAATAAATTGTAATATGATACATCCAAATCAATCTATAATCTATGTTACACAGCTATGGCATTAGAGAAGAATTTGGGAATAGTTGATCTCTCATAGTCATAGTTATCTAATATGGTACAAGAAAAAATCCACACATGATTAAGGAAAAAGTTGAATAAGAACAACAAATCAATATACTCCAAAAAATCAAAGAGCCACTTTATAGAGCATCTCTTATAGTGGATAGAACACATGACACTAACAATGGGGCCATATAATTTTTAGACAAAGATAGCCCTCATGACATATTATTCACATTATTAAATAGGGGGATGATCACCCTTCCTCCTCCTTAGAATAATCCAACACATAATTTGAAAATAATAAGAAAGAAACCATATTTACATTATCACATAATCAATGGACATAGGGATAATAGTTATTGTGCACTTAGAAGTCACATTAACCAATGTGTTAACAGAGGCATTTTCACATTCACATAAGGGGCATCAAGATCTCCTTTAATGCATTATTCTAGATCACACTCAAGTATGAGTGAGTTATCATAGGATGTTATTTTTAAGGAAACATTGGTTACTCATAATACAATTCATGTGGTTTCTAGGATACCTACTTATGTGAGATCTTATGCACCATAGATTCAATAAAGATGAAAGCTAGTTCATAAAGTTTAGAACATAGTTTCAATTCATCCACTGATTTAGATATTTGGTAACAATCATAGATATCACAACATAGTCTTATTTTCCCCATAGATTAAGATATTTTGAAAAAATCATGGAGATCATATGATAATATCATTTTACCCACTAATTAATATATTTGGTAATAATCATAGAGATTAGAACATAGTTTCAATTTGACCACCAATTAAGATATTTGGAAATAATCATATAGATTAGAGCACAGTCTCAGTATGACAACCATTAAAGATATTTGGAAACAATCATAGAGATAAAAACATAGTATTAGTATGATAATGAATTAAGATGTTATAAAAAAAATAATAGTGATCAGAACACAATCTTAGTATGACTATCGATTAAGATTTATAGTAGAGATTAGAGCATAATATCTGTATAAGAACCAATTAAGATATTTTAAAGATATAATTCACTATAGAACATAGTTTAATCATGAAAACTAATTAAGATATTTTCTATAGAGTTAAAAAATATATTTACCAGTAGTACACTATGAGTAGTAATAGTTCTAGAGGATATTCATACACCTACATAGTATGAGAAGTATGGTTACTTATTTACTCTTCCATCAAGATTTAGATAGTGAATTCCATAATATGCAAGTTATTTTAGTTAGCTCCATAAATTTATATCCCCATTCCATAAGCAGTGTCAACAATAGATCACTTAGTACAATGAGTTCCTAAACCTCATATACATGATCACTCTTCCTATATTTAACATAAGACACCTTGATAGTGAGTCTCTTATGAGACTCATCAGTTAGTATGTTCCTCCCCACTTATACATAATTTCATATACTCTTGTTCTTTGTATATAGTTTCATTTCCATGTTACATGTGCATAGATTATATCTCAAAAAATAAAAAAATAATATAATATGTCAAAAACACAAAAACATTAAAAAATTTATAATGAAAATATGAATCATAGATTGTATGCATTTCCATATTTACATTTATTATACTTACTAGGTACTACATATGATATCTATGTTAGTGTAGTTGGTATTATCACACATACATGATTCATTTATTCTTTTTGAGTGTTTATAGATGCTTACAAAACCCATGTCCACCACAAAAATCTAAATTTATTACTTTCTACCCACTGGGGGCATAGATATAGATACACAGATTCCTCATTGGATACATCCACCCATTTGGGGGCACATTATACATAGTTATGATTTTTAGGTTGCATCTTTCTAAACTCTACATCATATATTTAGCATTTTTATATCTTGATATTGATCATCCTACACTACTCAAATTTATTATCGATGACTACCACCATAGACTTAGTTTATGTATATCTTTGATCTTATATAGATTTATACCACATGTTCATGCATAATTTCATTTCTAGCTTCATTATTTTATACTTGATTGTGAGTCTTTGTTCTTAAATTTATTCGAGGGCATTTGAATATGCCATTATTTTATGGATCTATGACACTTCTTTTAGACATGTTCCCATGTCATTATGTGTACCTTATTAATTGTGTATGAAGACATTTGAACATGTCCTTCCATGTGGTTCTAAGTTTACTTGTTTGTTCTTTGTGTATGTGTAAATTTTGACATGTCATTGTATGTATTTCTTTCTCATATTTAGCAACATATGCCAATGTCCCGTATAGTATGGCTCCTTGGCCTACTTTGCATGTCTCATGTGTGTTGTATGTGTGTTTTCATATATGAATCATGGACATGACACTTGTGTCTTTCTTGTTACATACTAAAATTTTATATTCCATGAGATACCTCATGTATCTCCCCTTCCTCCCTAGGTTTCATGATGGACATCATGCCTTATCCCCTTAGGTAGTTACTTAGTTTACTACTCAATTTTTTTTATACACATGCTTACATGCGTACATATTTATTGATAGCTTTTTGGATGTTAGATATAACATATATCATACATTATAAAATTATGCTTAGATTATATTACATTTTGATGTCATGTATACACATTATATTAGTTTATTACATAGTTATCATATATTCTCAAGCTAACACATATCATGCAGATCCTTTTCTATTAAGGATATATATTACATAGGTTCAACAACTCCCATTAAAAGAGGGAGAATTCATAAGGGGTTATCATGGATATCAGGCCATTTTAATGCACTCAAAGTATAGTTTTAACACACATGCACATAATATAGATCTCAATTTTAGAAAAACAAAGTGAAAAATAGTTAGATAAAGATCATACTTAGTTGGAACAAAAATATCACAATTGGATACTAGTTTCATAGTGATATTATCCAAGATATGGTGTTATTTTATAGTATACCTATTGGTAGAAAAGTCTAAATTTTATAGAAAGGCACAAAAATTATAGTATAGGTTTGCATAGATTCAATTATAGACTATAAAGTTTTTGCTTATTTTTTCTTAGTTTTACACAAAATCATACTAATTTACTTAGATTAGGGGCATCATGCATGGAATGATCAATGCTATTTCAATTTTAAATATATATATATATATATATATATATTATAACTCAATCTAGAATCCATATGCTTAGATATCAGATTTGGGGGCATGTGTACAACACATTATTTACATATACTCACTTATGCACCAGTTGATCAAATGAAATGGACATTTCCATGTCATTCTTTCTATTTTATACACCAGACACCATGTTCCAAGTAATACACCATATTGGTGCTTTACTCTATATGTAGTGGTTAACATTATCACATAGTCCCTAAGCTACATACCCAAGTGCCTAAGAAGGCCCCTAGTCCAATTTTAATTCTAGATTTCTCAAGTGGACACAAAGGCATTATATATAGTTTTAATTAAAATCAAATAGCTTCAATTATATTTCACAATTCAATTTAAAAATCATATACTACACATGGGTATGCAATTATGGATTTATAACCTAATTGATTTCCTGATCTACCTACATAAAAGGTTTAGACAAGCCATTAGTCCAAGCCAAGCTATTTAAACATCATGATCCACCAAGTATGGGTGGGAAATGATGGAGGTAAAACTAGATCTAGTTATTGAGCCACCCACACATGGAGATTGAGTAATCTATTAGATTAGTCCAAGTTATTCACCAATTTATCACTATCTATACTCACACCCATGATGTCACCAGGTTTATGCATTGGTTCACATACCCAATGATGTGTATTCATTATTTTCCTCTCTTATATCTTTACTTAATTTTGTGTTTTATTTTGATATCTCTTAAGTATGGATTGATATATTCATATTTAATTTACAAGACATGTAATGGAACATGTTTCACCTAATCATATCTAAATTCACAAACATGACCTCAAAAGTAAGTCTAGATATGTTTATTTTTAATTTATCATACTCATTTTACTTTGATATATTTTTAGAATAAATGGGTGGGGTGGATGTAATAATCTAAAAATGAAACTTGAATGCCAAGAGTGTTAATTGAGACCACCCATTCCTATCTTAGCCATAGACCTATCTTAGGTCCTATTTAGACATTTATTTAGCTTTTGTGTAGGCTACACACATCCATAGACATCTCAAAACTAGTCCCAGACCCTTACTTAGGCATTTAAGCCCCTAGTGCCTTCATTTCTACAACTAGATAGTAGCACCATAAGTGGAGAATAACACCACAATGTTATTATATTATTTGGGCACTATTATCACCTAGATTCACACCCTTTTAAGATATGTCAAGGTTCTTATCATTTAAGTGGCACAATGGAATATCTTCTAGGCTTGTGGATAGCCTAAGGAATGAAGTGAGTCTCTAGATAGGGCTAGTTACCTCGATGTACCACTTGAATACTACTAATACTAACTTTATGGGGTGAAAAGGGAGACAAAGAACAAAATTAAAGCTAAAATATGGAGGTGATACACCCAATCAATTTTTTGACGTCCAAATAATTTCATTCTACAGTTGAGACCAAGAAATAAACCAAAACATACACTGAATCTATGTCTTCTTGCATCAATATTACATTGTGGGTTCATAGATGATATGTAATGATAAGAGGACTAGACAAAAGGTATTAAATGACACTAATGAAAAGTCTACTCACTTAAACCATGGAAATATATTGGAACACTTCACATGCCCTGCAAAAAGAGGTTACAAATAGGTGAAAGAATGAAGTATAATGCTAAGGAATCCATAGTCTTCACTAAGAAAATTCAACATTAAAGTAGAGAAAACTATGAAAAATCATGAGAGAGGTAAACAATTAGTAATTTTATTTATCAAAATTTATATAAATGATCATGGATTTGCCATACTTAGGTGGAACATAGAATAAAATACCAGAGAGAGAGAGAGAGAGAGAGAGAGAGAGAGAGAGAGAGAGAGAGAGAGAGAGAGAGAGAGAGGAGAGAGAGAGAGAGAGAGAGAGAGAGAGAGAGAGAGAGAGAGAGAGAGAGAGAGATTTATAATTTTATTTATCAACATTTATATAAATGATCATGGCTTTGCCATACTTAGGTGGAACATAGAATAAAATACTTTATATATATATATATATATATATATATATATATAGAGAGAGAGAGAGAGAGAGAGTTAAAAGGGTCATAAGTACACTTATAAATCAAATAATTTTAGTTTATTTATGAATGGGATTAGAATATAGGTCAAACCATACAAGTTTAGGAGCAACAAGTGTCAATCCAAGTCACCAAAGTTAGGCAAAATGGCATAAAACTCCTCTTTTTGGATAGAAAAACTTCCTTCATGATTGGAGATATTTAAGTTAATTGTAACAAATTTTGGTAAGGTAAAAGGATTTTAATGGAAGGGGAAGCTCTCAGACATGCCTCTTCATGCATTGGTTTCATACCTAGTCTTTTACAATCACCTGGTAGAGAGCCTTCATCATCTGTTATCTTAAACACTACCCTTCCATGCACCTTGCACACTTGGCCTCAAAATTGGAATAATTTTTACATTAAAATCTGTGGGAGGATGTTTATGACACTTTTAAATACCTTTAATTTCCTTGGAAGCATCAGGGGCACCTTAAAATTACTTTACTTGAAGATTTTCTCCCTACTCTCTAGCTTGTGCATTAGGCCAATTTTGACTAGCTAAAATTAAAGACCTATTTTAAGTACTTATATGTTTATTAATGAAATTAAATTAATATTTTTATTTATATTAAGTTTAAATATTCCACCCAAACTTTTTTTCATCTCCTGACTCATCTTTTAGCCTACATAACACACAAAATAGTGAGGAAAAGACTATTTCTACCTCCATCTGTACAAGTCCGTAAAATATAAAATGTGTGGGATATCATAATAATGTAATATAAAATTTAAAATATCTATTATGGTCCAACCATGTCCTTATAGTAGCATTCCAACTCAATTTTCCAAGATTAGTCCTTAGCAAGGGTTTAGTAGGGTTTTATGCCTATTTTTGGTCTTAATGATTGTTCATAAAGTTGGGACATAAAAATTGATAAAAATTTACACAAATATGGAATATTATACCCTTTATAATATCCCTTAACTCCTTTTGCTCGCATGCATAGCCTCATAAAAGATGTGAGCACTTGAAAATTGCCTCTCAGGCTTGTTTTCACCATTTTATACCAGTCTGAGTTGGTTTTGGACTAGAAAAAACTTCTCCTTAAATTTATAGTAAAAATTAAGGATTAAAAAATTCTTATTAAACCCAAAAAAAATGATTCAACAATTTTCAAATCATATCTAGAGCTATAAATGAAGATATGCCCCTCTTTCTCACTAGGCCTTAACCTTGATCACTAGGTCTAACTGCAACATTTGATGATTTGGAATTTATTGTTAGTTTTATTGTATTAAAAAGGATATCAACCATTATATATTACCATATATACATTATATAATGTATTATAATTATCACCTCATGATACAAGTGTGATAGGCCCTCAATTTGGGCATAGGACTAATGTTTGCCTAATGGGGTTGACTGCAACCTTGGTGGTCTGAAGTACCTTGTATGGTTTTATATCCATGTTATTATCTTCCATTATTTTTTTAGTTTTTTAATAAATTTTAAAACCATTTTTTGGAGTATCTACACCCTCTAGCTTTATCTTTTGTCAATCTCCCTTAAATCTACTAGGGTTTACATTAAGGGAAAGTACCCCCTATCTGAGATAAAAGAGAGTGT
Source organism: Torreya grandis (assembly GCA_037957365.1). NCBI lineage: Eukaryota > Viridiplantae > Streptophyta > Pinopsida > Cupressales > Taxaceae > Torreya > Torreya grandis. The sequence goes on from JARHVA010004380.1 coordinate 130,454, forward strand.
ACCTACCCTATTATATTAGTCAAGATGAGTATTTGATCATTTTAATAAATTAATTAGGACAATTCACACCAAAAATTATCCTCTGGTGACCTCATTTACTTTCTCAAAACACCTAATCCCAAGACTGGTTTCTTGAATAGACTATGCAGGGTTCCAACCTGTGACTGTAAGATGCTTTTGAAAAGGTTTTTATGATTAGTTTCCAATGTGTGAAGGTGTTTTTATCATGAATTATGTGTTTTATTCATTTATTACCATTTTAAACTCCATATTTTCCTTTATTCCTTTGCTTAGTCAAGACACATCATGACCTAACCCTGACTGAGACAATCTTGTTCACCCCTACCTATAGGTAGAATCCACTACCTATTTGGGTTTGATGATGATTATCATAAATCTATTTATTAATCATGTAAACCATATAATCATTACTCATACTTATGACTCACCGTTTAATGTCTTTAAATACCAATTAGGCCTCAAGTTGAGATCACTACTCAAGATAAGGAGATCTAACCATTACCCTACCTATCGGTGAATACAAGGGCCTTATGAACTTAGTCATGATGATTATGAACCTATTTATATATATTATAAGGTCACATAATTTTCACTTAAATTTATACTTACCTACATGTTCTATTAAACCCAAAACACTATTCTTTTTCTTGATCGAGTCAATTCCTCTTTTGGGACCTTGTTGTACCTTCATCTATAGGTGTAACTTCCATTCTTATAGACCTTAATTATGATGTATGATGAATCATTTGGCTCATTTTTATCATATAATTTATACTTTAACTTTGATTTATCCTTTAAGGATCTTAAAGCATCAAAATACATCAAGATTTGGGTTTGCTTCCTACCTTGCATGTTGTAGGTGGACTGAGATAGTCTGTACAGACTATGTGTTTACCTAATGGAGGTCAAAACATTATTCAAAATATATTTCATGTTCCTTTTCATGCCATTAGTGTCTATTTGGGTCACTTTAAACCATCTTCCTATAAGTCATAGTATTATTTTCAATCTAAATGAAGAAGGTTATATTGTAACTCAGTCTTATAGATATCATTGAGACTTTTTTAATGTGTTATAAGGCACTTTTGAGACCTCAAAAAATCACCCTCCATATTCATTACCCCCTTTAACTTGATAAAATTATTTTCTCATGATAGGGATCTAAAAACAATATCACTAACATGCATAAAAAATCCATACATCTATGTCCAATGTCATTTTTAAAACATAGTAGACCTTTTTTTCACTCTTTTAGGGACAAGAGCCCTAAAAACATAGTCATCCCCTTATTAAATAGTTTCTTGACTTCCTTTACCACCTTAAAACCTTGTATGAGTTTTTTATGGCCTAATAACATATCACAACCTTAAATAGTCATTAAATTTATTCCATCTTTCCATGATAGCATTTTGATGGCCTACTCAGCCACCTGTAGGTGGATACGTTATCATATGAATAGTGAATAAGGCATGAGCCATATGGATCTTTCATGAAAATTAAATCAAAATGTTTCCATCAATAATTTAAATTCATATCAATCAATGTTAACAAGTTGGAAAACTTATTCAATCCTTTCACACCTCAAGATGACATCATCATATGGTCATATGGGAAATAATGAGTTGTATACAGGTAGAAGTATGAAGCTAGAGAAAAACATCTTTGTAAAGGAGATATAAAAACCCCTAAAATTAATTTTTAAATATTAAATTTAGTGACATATATCAATGACATTTTAAACCATCCTTAAAACATATTCTTCAATATGAAAACCACCTACCTGTAGGTGAAAAAGTAGACAAAGGTTTTAAAAGACTATTGGGTACACATGGAATGAGCTTACAAACCATGAATTTTCCTTGGAGAAAGTTAAAAGGTGAAATTGCATCAATATACTCTTGAAAAAAACTTAAAATTAATCAACACAATCCCCTAGAACTGATTATCAAGCATGAAAACTCCTTGAAAGGTGAAAACTACCCATGACACCAAGAAAAGACTAGTTGAAAATCTAAGGTTATTGGCCCATAAAAACAACTTGAAAAATGAAAAAAATCATGGAATAAATTATATTACATATCCAACATCCTCTAGGAACAAACTTAGTAATTGAACCATACATAATTTCTCAAATAAGACCCAAACTACAAGGTGCATAGATTGATAGGTAGTTTTAGAAGGTCAACATTGAATGGATGGTTCATGAAGCTTGGGCCACCAACTTTCAAACTTTTTATAAGGATTTTAAGGCCTTTGAGTTTATAATATTCCACCAAGAACTTTTTTTCTTGAAACTACTTATGTTGACTGTACCAAGTAAGAACTTGCAAGTCACTTGAGTCTACCAAGTGTACGAAGGGATTTCAATAGTTTTAGCTTCAAATTGGAATTTATAGATCAACAAAATCATGGATATTAGCTTTAGGAAGATGGATAAACGTTCCATTTCCTCCTCACATGTGGCACACTTCCTAAGAGGCCATACATATGTCATTTTCTTCCTCTTCTTTAGGAAAACTAACTTTCTTTTGGATGAACCTATAAATTCTAGTCTTGTAAATTAATTAATACTTATAATGACACATGGGGGGTGAAATCACATTTTTACACTTGAAATTTTCCCAATAAACATGTAAAAAGCATTAAATGTACCATTTAGACCCCTCAAAATGACTTAAAATGATAAATAAACCTAGAAAACTAATGACCAAAGTTATTATAACACTAAATTACCTTAAAAAACATATGAAACACTTTATAACATCTATATAAACCCCTATAGGCTTTAAAATAATTTTTTTTACTAGGGGTGCCCAATTTTGACCTAAAAGTCAAAATTGGTTAATAAATTGGTGACTTATAGGGGTAGTATGCCTGCTATACTAACTATACTAATAGCCTTATCATTCCATTGGGATTATGGAGTCATCTAAGGACTGAGATAAACAAGATGCTTTGACCATTGACCAAGATAACTAGTGACTATGTCAACTAAACAAAGGAAAAGGACATACACAAGCAAGAAATCAAACACACAAGACACACATGTGCTCAAGGCACTTAAGATAAACAAAGGATAAATAATATGTACAACTAACCATAGAAATACCCCCCATAGATAAAAATGGAAGTTTTAGATTCCCCTTACTTCATAGCATGAAGGATTGGATGTTTCAAGAAGCCTTTTGTCTCTTATCATTGTTATGACATGCCTCTCATAAAGTCTACCAACCTTATTGGCATGATGCTCATTAGGATCCAAGAAAATCCAAACAATCTAACCAGGGAAATGAACTCTTCTTGTACATGATCACTTTTTTCATGTTTCTACCCATTCACTTTCTCATGATCAACTTCCATCTTCCTTATAGGCATGATTTCATTTTACTTAGAATCTTTAGGCCAATATGATCTTTCATCACCCTTAAAGAGATGATGATTTCCTTATAGAGGGTTATATCCCCTCTTGATTACTTCAAACATATCATTCTCAAATTCACAAACCTCTTGAAATAATAAATTTGAAATCTTGTTTTTCCTTTGCATACTTACTTGAGTCCCGCCTTCTCCATATTTGATCAAATAATAGTCTCCTTGGAGAGGAGTATATCCTACTACAATGACTTCAAAAAAGTCATCTAGAGACAGATTATGAACTTATCCATGTTCATCTATGGTGTTTTGCAAAGTGAGGAAGGAGTTAATGATCAATTCTTCTTCTTTGGAAAAAAGGAAACACCCTTTTTCAAAAGCTTGTAAATTGTCTTTTTGTTCACCAATGGGAGTACCTATGGTGATTTCTTCCTCATAAAAAATCATGAAGTCTTCTTTATGAGCCATTAATTGAGCATATTATTCTTCATTTTCCTCTCTCAAGATACGCTCTTCAACACAAAGAAAGCATTCTTCATCAACCAAGTAAAGAGATTCAACACAAGGACTTACCTTCTCCTCATAACTTAAGACCTATTGAGGGTTCTCAATTTGTGTCTCAACTAGTACAATCTAATTTTACTTTTCAAAAGTTTCAAGATCTTTAACCTCTTCCATGGTGATGCCAAGATTAGGCATCTCGAAATTATTGTGATCTAGCCTAATGAGGTTGCCAAAGACGTATGTTTTCTTCAAGTAATATCTCTCCTTCCTTGTCAAATATATGGTCCTATGTTGGTTCCCACACCATAGGTCCATCAAGGAAAATGGTATTGGGATGAGGAAAAAAGGAACTAGTTGGTGGAGATGGCACATAGAATGCAAAATCAGATTAGGAATAGAATGAAAGGGGTTATTTTGAAAGCTCATGAGAAAGAGGAGGTAGATCTTGGGCCAAAATAAATTTATTCTCTTCCTTCCACTTGAAAAATACTTCATTAACATCAAAATTAGCTTAATTACTCTCTTGATGAAGGGTATATGGGGTGTGTTTAGGCATATGATCTTATTTTGGGTCTAAACCTTCCAACTCACCTTGACTAAGCAATCTCATCTTTGATTCTAACTCTTCAATCTTCTTGGAAAGGTTTTATTGGAAAATTATCTCTTGAAGGTCATAGTAATCATCATGAGGCTGAGGTGTACATCAGGGCTGCCATGAAATACAAGAATATTCTTGAGGAACAGTGGGAGGGACTTGAAAAGGACTAGCTTTATTTTCTAGTTCACACTCTTTGGAAATGCTCTTATCTTCTTTCTTACCCCATGACTCTATTGTTTCACTCCAACTCATGATATTAGTATTGGAACTCTCTTCTTGAGGAAGGATAGGAGATGTTTTTAAATGATCAATCTTCTTTTCAACTTCACATTCTTTGACAAGACTTTTCTCCTCTTTATTTGCCCATGACTCAACTACCTTACTCTAGCTCATGATGGTAGGATTAGAGGTCTCCTTTTGGGGTGATAGGGATGGTATGAGAGAGGGAAATGAGGGTTTTGAATACACTTATTTTAATGTCAACATAGATTTTTTCATATGCAAATTTTCCAACTCAATCTACCTATCAAGATTGGCTTCAAACACAAGGTTTATATTTTTAACTCTCTCCTCCACATGATTGGAAAAAGGTGAATTTGATAAGCTTGATTTGGCTCATGAGCATGGGATATATATGGATGATATGGAACTTTGAGAAGTGGATACAAATTTTGATAGGTTTGGTGAGGCTGCCTTTCATGAACTTCTAGCCTATCCTCTAAGGAAGAGACTAAACCACTCACATCAAGCATCTCACTTGTGAGCCTTTAACAATTGGCTCTCTCAATAGGTGTCAAATATTTCTTAACTAACTCGAATTAATTTATCACTTGATGAAGGTAATTATTAGGAATCTTTTGACCATATCCCCTTCTACTATCAAGCTCCAACATATACCTTTCACACCCCAAAAATGCTTTTTTGAAGGTGGAAATGGTTTGATTGGAGAAAGGATTAGGTTGACTAGGAGAAGTAAAAAATTGAGAAGGATAGTTATAAGACTTATAAAAATCATGATAGGGCTGACAATTTTCATATTAGGACTGACAAAGGACTTATTCATATTGGTATGGGGTGGTACAAGCTTAAATTGTCTCACCAACTTGTAAGGAGCAAAATTCATAACCACAGGCAACCATTAAACTTAATTTCAAGTAATAAAATAAATAAAAACATTAAAAATGTTCTTAAAAGGATCACTTGGACTACTTAACTAGTTGATATGTCTTCAGAGTCAGCATTGGTGCTTGGAAGGATACCTCTAAAGGCTAATTATCAAGAGAAAACACCAAAAATATCCCAATCTCTTAGAACAAAAGTCCCATCAGGTGTGGAAAAAACTATTTTCACTTATATTTTAACCATTTTAGGATATTACAAGTCTCTCCTCATCCATGTGGCATAATGGAATCACTTCTAGGCTTGTGGGCAGCCTAAGGAATGAAGTGAGTCTCTAGATAGGGCCATCTCCCTTGATGTACCACTTGACTAATACTAATAATAAATTTTGGGGGTGAAAAGGGAGAGAAATAAATGAAATTAAAGATAAAATATTGAGGTGATACACAAAATAAATTTTATTACTTCCAACCAATTGCATTCTACACTTGAGACCAAGAAATAAACCAAAACATACACTTTCCCAGATTTATATCTTCTTACATCAATATTACATTGTGGGGTCATATATGATATACAAGGATAAGAGGACTAGATAAAATATATTGAATGAAAATAATTACAATTCTACTCACTTAAACCATGGACATCTCCTATAACACTTCACATGCCTTGCAAGAAGAGGATACATATAGGTGAAAAATTGAAGTACAATGCTAAAGAATCCATAGTCTTCACGAAGGAAATTCAACATTCAATTAGAGAACACTATGAAAATTCATGAGAGAGGTTAAAAATTTGTCATTTTATTGATAAAAATGTATAAAAATGAGTATGGATTCACCATAATTAGGTGGAGTATAGAATATAATGCCAAAATGGCTAACTCTTATAGAGTTTGAGAGAGAGAGAGAGAGAAAGAGAAGTCCAAGGGTTAAAAAGACGCTTTTAAATCCAATAATTTAAGTTATAAATTCATGGTAAGAGTATATGGGTTTAACCATACAATTTTATGATAAAAAAGTGTCAATCCAAGTCATCAAAGTTAGGCAAAATGGCAACAAAATCCTCCTTTTGCACATAAAAATTGCCTTCATGATTGGAGCTATTTGATTGAATTGTAACTAACATATGGAATGTAAAAGGATTTTAATATAATTATTGGATATTATAAGTTCCTATCCATGTATTTATTTAATTTATGGTCTTTTGGAATCGCTTGGTAGAGAGTCATCATCATCTGATATCCTAGAAACTACCCTTCATTGCAACCTACAGACATGGCCTCTAAATTGGAATAATTTTTCCATTAAAATATATGGGATTAAGTTTATTAAAATTTTGAAGTCCATAAATTGCCTTTGAATCATCATGTTCACCTTAAAATCACATTAGTTGAAGATTTTCTCCCTTCTCTCTAGCTTATGTATTAGGCTCATTTTGACTAGCTAAAATAAAGGACCTAGTTGAATAACTTATAGGTTGAAAAATAAAGTTAAATGAATATTTTTATTTATATTAAGTGTAAATATTACACTAAAATTTTGTTTCATCTCCTAGTTCATTTTTTATCCCACACAACACACAAAATAGTGAGAAAAAGCTTGTTTCTACCTCCATCCATATAAGTCCATATAATAAAAAATGTGTGGGGAATACTGAGGATATAATATACAATTTAGAATATCTATTATGGTCCAAATATTTAATTAGAGTATCTTTCCAACTAAATTTTCCAAGACTGGTCCTTAGCAAGGGTTTAGTAGGGTTTTAGGCCTATTTTTGGTCTTAACAATTGTTCATAAAGTTGGGAAACCTAAATTGAGAAAAAATTACAAAATTATGGCCTATGATACCCATGATAAAATCCCTTAACTCCTTTTTCTCCCATGAATAGCCTCACAAAATATGTGAGCACTTGAAAATGGCCTCTCGAGCTTATTTTCACAATTTTATACCAGTCTGAGTTGGTTTTGGACCAAAAAAACTTATCCTTGAATTTATATGAAATATTAAGGATGAAATTTTTTGATTTAACCACAAAAACATTATTTAACAAGTTTCAAAGTATATCCATAGCTATAAATGAAGATGACCCCCTCTTGCTTAGTAGGCCTTAACCTTGATCACTAGGTCTGACTATAACATTTAATGATTTGGAATTTATTGTTAGTTTTATTTTATTCCAAAGGATATAAATTTTTTTATATTACCATATAAACATTATATAATGGATTTTAATTATCACCTCATGCTACAAGTGTGATAGGCCCTCAATTTGGGCATAGGGTTGATGTTTGCCTAGTGGGGTTGACTATAGCCTTGGTGGTATAAAGTAACTTGTATGGTTTATTCTATTTGTGATTATCTTCCATGATTTTTTTAGGTGTTTTATAACCTTTTAAACCATTTTATGGATTCTCTATACCCTTTAGCTTCATCTTTTGTCAATCTCCCTTAAATTTGCTAGGGTTTACATTAAGGGGAAGTACCCCATATCTGGGACAAAATAGAGGGTACCTCCCCTATTCTCTTAGTAAATATGAGTTATGGATAATTTTACGCAAGTAATTATGACCCTTCACACCAAATATTACCTCATTTACTTTATAAAAATGCCTAATCCCAAGACTAGTTTCTTGAGTAGACTATGTAGGGTTCCAAACCATGACTATAGGATGAATTTTAAAATGATTTTATGATTATTTTACAATTTTTGAATGTTTTTTTATCATTAATTATGTTTTTTATTCATTTATTACCATTTTAAACTCCATTATTTCCTTTATTCCTTTGCTTAGTCAAGATAGAGCATGACCTAACCTTGTTTGAGACAATCTTGTTCACCCCTGCCTATAGGTGGAATCCACTACCTATTTGGGTTTGATCATGATGACCATATATCTCTTTATGAGCCATAGAAACCATATAATCATTACTCATACTCATTAATCACCCTTAAAGGTCTTAAAACACTAATTAGGCCTCAAGTTGAGATAACTGCTCAAGCTGAGTTATAACCATTACCCTACCTATAGCTGAATACAAGGGCCTTATGAGCTTTTTCATGATGCTTATGAACCTATTTAAATATAATTTTAGGTCACACAATGTGAAATTAACTTTATACTTACCTACATGTTCTATTAAACCCAAAACATTGTTCTCTTCCTTAACTGAGTCAATTCCTCTTTTAGGACCCTGTTGCACCTTCACCTATAGGTCCAACTTCCATGATTAGGGACCTTTATTATGATTTATGATGAATAATTTATCTCTTTTTTATCATATAGTGTCTAATTTAACTTGAATTTATCCTTCAAGGACTTTAAATCATCAAAATACTTTAAGATTTGGGTTTGTTTCCTACCCTGCCTATTGTAGGTAGACTAAAATAATATGTATAGATTGTGTGTATGCCTCATGGAGGTCAAAACATTATTCAAAATATATTTCATGTTCATTTTCATGCCTTGAGTGTACATTTAGTTCACTTGAAATCATATTTGTATAAGGCATAGTCTCATTTATAATCTAAGTGAAGAAGGTTATATTGTAACTCAGTCTTGTAGATATCATTAAGACTTTTTAGTGTGTTATAAGGTACTTTTGAGAACTCAAAAAATAATCCTCACTATTCATTACCCCATTTTACTTGATATGATTACTGTCTCACTATAGGAATCCAAAACAATACCACTAACATACATAAAAAAATCCATGCATCTATTTCAAATGTCATTTCCAAAACCCTATAGACCTCTGTTTCACTATTTGAGGGACAAGAGACCTGAAAACATAGTCATCCCCTTCTTAACTAATTTCAAGCCTTCATTTACCACATCAACACCTTGTATGAGTTTTTTATGGCCTAAAACCATATCACAACCTTAAATAGTCATTAAATTGATTCCATATTTCCATGATAGCATTTTGATGGCCTACTCAGCCACCTATAGGTGGATAATTTATCGTATCAACAATTAATAAGGCATAAGCCATATGGATCCTTCATGAAAATGAACTTTAAATTTTTCCATCAAGAATGTCAATGCATATAAATCAATGTTAAGAAGTTATAAAACTTCTTGAATTCTTTCACACCTTTAGATGACATCATCATATGGTCTTGTGGGAAATAATGATTTGTATACAGGAAAAAGTATGAAGCTAGAGCAAAAGATGTTTGTATAAGAGCTCTAAAATCCCCTCAAATGCATTTGTAAATCTTCAATTGAGTGAGATATATCAATGGAGTTTGAAACCATCATCAAAACATATTCTTCAAAATGAAAACCACCTATTTGTAGGTGAAAAAGTAGATAAAGGTTTCAAAGGACTATTGGGTACACATTAAAACTTCTCATATGGATTTGAAGGCCTTAGAGTTTATAATATTCCCCCAAGAGAGTTTTTACTTAAAACTACCTATGTTGACTATACCAAGCAAGAACCTACAAATCACTTAAGTTTGCTAAAAAGAGAAAGAAGGGAGCTAAATAATTTTAGCTTCAAATTGGTGTTTCTAGATCAACCAAATCATGTATATTATCTTTAGGAAGATTTATAAACGTTCCATGTCCTCCTCACATATGACACACTTCCCAAAAGACCATACATGTCTCATTTTCTTCCTCTTCTTTAGGAAAACTAACTTTTTTCTAGTTAAATCTACAAATTCTAATATTTTAAATTAATTAAAACTTATAATGGCACATATGGTATGACATCACATTTTAAAACTTGCATGTTTCCCCAGAAACCCATACAAAGCATTAAATGCACCATTTAGACCCCTCAAAATGACTTAAAATGATAAATAGACCTAAATAACTAATGGCCAAAGTTATTATAACATAAAATGACCTTAAAAACCCTATGAAACACTTTATAACATCTATATCAACCTTATAAAGGCTTTAAAAATGATTTTTTTAATAGGGGTGCCCAATTTTGACCTAAAAGTCAAAATTGGTCAATAGGCGCTATTATCCATTTCCATATTTTGAGATTCAATGGATAAATTTTCAATTCCTAAAGTACCTAAGGTCAACCTAGACATATTTTAAACCATTCACAAGCACTAGATCAATATCTATACATGAATTTTATCTTTTTATCCACTAGATGGAAATTAGACAAAAATACTAACAAATAAGCTCAAAACAAGTTATGCAAAATCAAGGTTATTAATACCTATTATTCACTACTTATACATATATACATAAAAAACATTCCTAAGCTTAGACTAATTATATTTCAAGTCTTAATTCACACTCAAAATTACTCAAACCAACACTTATCCTAGCATTCACTTGCACTTACACCAAGAACTTAGGTAGAAGAACTACATTAGGATCAATCCCTCCTAAGAGTATTAGTATGTAGGAAGCATGTCCCTATAGGGGTGTGGATCACACATTTAGCACATTAGAAACACTAACCTATTTTTCTCATGGTGTTCATTCTAACCCTTACAAATATGAAGACCTAGGTTTTTAGATAAAAATAGAGCTACATAAAAAAGTATTCATCACAAATACCTAAATTTTTTACCAGAGTTGGAATATAACTTGATCTATAAAAGCTTTAAATCATTTATAATTAATACATTATATCCATAAATGGACACTAGTACCATAGTATTAATATCCAAGGTATAGCACTATTATTTAGGAGGAATTCTGACACTTAGATCCTATTTATGACACCCTAATAACTTTTGTGCTAGTTTTCAACCTCCATATCATTTGTCTCATTCAGTTTGTAGATAATTATTCATTGTGTCATTCATTTATATTATTAAAAATATCATATTAGATCATTTGTTTCACAAATTAGTGGCTATATTTATTTCATATTTTATACCGTGATTTATTGTACTCAGACCCTTTAATAGCCTAGGGATTATACTCCATAACCTAAAAATTTAAATTAGTAATTCAAAAATCATAGGTTTGTATATTACAATAGGTTTTTGTATTAATATTATTACTATTTCCTTTAATGTTTCTACACCTATGGCTACGCAAGTGATTCCTACACCGATATATCTACTATGGGGGAAACACAATTTATTCATCATATTTTTTGGCTATCTCTATGCAACATAATTTTTTGCCTACGAGGTTTATAACTCATGTGACACAACCTATTTAAAATCAATCAAATATTCCTATTAATCAAGTTATTATATAACATTTTGTTATTATATAACATTTTTTACTAATCAAGTTAAGGTTTCTCAAATGGAACAAATTTCTCATAGAGCAGGTCATTTGATAAATTGTGAAGCATTACTATACAACCATTGGTTTTTAGATATTTCAAATAATCTATTGCCTATAATATTAATTTCATATAATATATTTCTAGTATATGGTAAAGGTGATCTATAAGAACAAATTATATCCTTCCATGAAACATGTTTATACAATGCATCTACCAATAATCTATTAATAAATATTTTTCCTAGGAGCCTTAAGGACCATGCCTTGTAATGGTCTTATGACATTCCTCTTTAGCCATTACAAGATTTTAATCCTTTTTATAGACAAATATTAACTCACTTATCTATAAAAATTAGTGAGAGTGTCTTCTATTCTCATATTTAAAAACTCAAAAAAGGACCTAATGATCCCATAAGTGACCATGTGTTTCAATATAATACTATGATTTCAAAAATGACAAAACATATGGCTAACAAAGAATTAAAATTCATATTTAATTAAATCCTAATTTTTTCCATCCATAAGTATATTATGTTTAAATTATTCTGTTATTTCAATGACATGTATCATATAATTAAATACCATGAGTTTAAGCTAATTTCCAAGAACAAGTTAAAGTATGGTACCAACCCTCCCATAAATGTTAATGCCATGTTTCAAAGAAACCCAAATTTTCAATCCAAGGATAAATATTTTATACACCAAAATTTTCTATAAACCATTTTTTAAGTTATGTTTTAAATGACTTTACATGTATAAATTTATAATGGAGAATATGGCACTCATTGTAAAATTTATGGAGAATAGATTATTACATCCAAGAATTTCACACACACAACTTTGAGGAGAACTACATCGACTTGAGGTCTATTTAGACTATATAGGCAAAACTCAATCAAACATGGGTTTTTTAGGCTAGCTCATATATTCAAATTACCCTAGATCCCCATTTTTCATTTTATATCCATTTGGTGTATTTGTAGGAATTAGGGTTTTATTTTTATATGTGTTTTGTGCATTTAAATAGGTCCTTCATATAATCAGATAATCCTCAGATAGAGGTGAATCAACCTAGTTTTTTAGATTCAACACTGATAAAGTTGCACTATAACCATATCCACCAAATATGCACTTATCCTTATATATTTTAATCTCCTATTTTTGGTAGTGACACAATCACAAGATTAAATTATTTGATTTATGATCTAGAAATAATTTATCAATTCAATAAAACATTCAATATAAGATAAGTATAAAATTTTCATTATTAAATATTTTATATCGCATTCAAATATTTTGGTATTTCATTGTATTTCATTGTATGTTATTGTCTTTAGTTTATTTTATACTCAAATTGCTTAATTGATTTTAACAGAGTAAGCATTTTGGTAAACTTGCATATTATCAAACATTGGTAAAACCCTAACTCCTCAATAGGGGTTTTCCCCCTATTTTTGGGGGCCAAATCTAGTTTATTTTCAACACTACAATATTTTTTATTTACCTTAGAAAAATATACAAAATCTTATTTTCTTTCAGAAAATTATCATACTTTTTTTAAAGAAATTATCATTTACTATTTTTAGTAAGTACTGACATAAATACATATAAGAAAATATATTCTAGAATAAATTTTAGGGTTATGTTTATTTAATATTCCTTGTAATATCTTATCTAATATTTTGAAAATAATTTATTCTTTTTCTTTAATTTATATTTTATATTTTGTAAAATTTAGGGTTTTATCATAATTCATTTAAAATTGTTGTAATTTATTTTTCTGAAAACTAATTCAAAATAGATTAAATTTAAAAATACCATATATTTTTTCTATTTATATATATTTCATTAAAAACCTCTTTTTGATTCATAAAATTTTACATATTTTTTTAGAAATGTCAATTTACTATTTTTAGTAAGCACTTACATAATTAAAAATTAGTAAATCTATTCTGTAATTAATTTTTGAGTTATATTTATTTATAGTTTTTATGAAAATAACCTATCTCATTTTCTTTACATACTACATATATCTCTTATAATTATTAGTTATTTATTTTGTAAATAATTTATTACTTTTTGTTTGTTGATTTGTGTGGTCAAGGATTTTTAGTTAAATTATGATTTTTTTATATTATAAACTTGTTCATTCCTACACAAAAATATTTTGTTTTATTTTATTTTTATTTTTCTTTACTGCCTATTTTAAAAATTATGTTCTATTAGTTTTAAAACTACTTATCTACTATCGTGAAGGGCTACATGGTGTTCTATTTATAGACATTGTGGCATGAAGGGTTTACCCCAATACTCATAGCCATAGTATAGAGGTAAACATATATTTTAGTTTCCACTCACATCATAGTAAATCTGAAACTATTAGGATCCCCTAATTTTTAAAAATATTGAGTTATAACATCTATTTGATTAAGTAGTATACTAATAAGCAGTTATTCCCAAGAAGTTACTCTTAGCTTACCCTCAAAACTGGGTTTAGTGTGCTATGGGTATTGTTATACGTCCAAATTTAGTGATCTAAAAAATGATAAAGTACCTTTGATAGCCTAAAAATCATTCAAACCCCTTTTCTAAAGCACCTATCATACCTTAAGTTTTTATTGTATTATGCGACTAATCACTAGTTCCATTATATATAGTAGATTGCTTATTATTTTTTAGCACTTTTATTATACTATAATCCATTACATATTATATATATAGTATTATTTAATCCCCTTTGATTATGATCAAGTTGAATGGATAATAGTAAATAATCAAAAACTAATGGAAGATGATATGGATGATTTTGATCTTGATAGTATGGATATATATAAAACACTCGAATCTGAAGAATATGAATGTCATTTTGTCAAAGATGATAAAGATTCACCTTTTAATTCATCTATATATTCCTCCATGGTTTCTCCATATATTTGTCTTTCTCATATCCCTTAGACACTATTTTGGATATCTATTTTGACTCTTCTAATCCTAAATCTATATATTCCTCCTTGGATTCTCCTTTTGATCCCTCTTTGGTTACATATAGTGATGCTTATTCCCCCTCCTTCTAGACTCATTTTTAGATTTTCCTTTGCTTACACCTATTTATTCCTCATTTTATTCTCATTTAGACTTATTTTTAATACATATATTGATCCCTATATGTATTTTTTTTTGATTTTACGTATATATTCATCCTTGGAGTCTCCTATATAACCTTCTTTGGTTACACCCATAGTTTCCTCTATAGTTCCCACTCCATTATCTACTATGGATTTGATATTAGATCCTAAGCATACCTCTTCCTCACCTCCTTTTATAAAAACAATTTTTTTAACACAAAGAACCTCTAAATCCTAATTATCTACTCTCAATTACGTTATATCTTACACTTAGGGAAGAGGACCTTTATCCTTTCATACCTAGATTATATTTACAATTGCTAAGGTCCTTCATTGTATTTATTCTTAGAAAAATTATTCCATTAACATATTCCTACCAAAAGATGATGTTCACCATGAGCAAAATATTATATCTTCTTGTCATGAGTATAAATTAATACATATTATTAATGTGACCCTCTCTTCTTTATATAACATATCTAGTATCCCTACATGTCTATAATTCATATTAAAATCTTGTCACCTCTATAAAAAACTAGGAGAAGTTTTCCTCCTTCTCCTATATGAAATTATCAATCTCCCCAATATAGTGACTATGATGAGGATTGGTATGATTATGATGTATATAGTGATGATGAGGTCCTCCCTCCAAACCATATCTTATCAAATACCCTACCAAGACAATAATCTCCTTATTTTGGTTCCCTCACTTATTTTAGTTGGTCACATATTACTAAAATGGAATATTGTTACATAAAAAATTCTAATTCTTCCTTCAATGTTTAATCAAATCCTATCCATGATCATACAATACATTCTTCATCACATCCCATAACTAGCAATCCTACATGTCATAGTTCTCTTTTTCCCATCTTGTCACCTAAAATGGAAAATAAGATTGTTCTTATTTATATTTTTTATGCCCATCATAACTATAGTAATTATGATAAGGATTAGTATGATGATGATTATGTCTATAGTGATGATTATCATGTTCCTTCCATAGAGAATTATCTACTACCCTCTCTTAATGATGAAAAAATACATACATATTTTGATGATGGTTTTGATTCTCCTCTGCAATGTAACATAGTGCTCAATATTATTCTACAAATCCTAATGTTGCATCTCTAAAATCAACCATATTTAGAAAAAAAATATTCTTAATCATATTTATCTAATTCATAGTAGTGTACCTATGTCTAATAATAAAAACCTAATTTAACCCCTAAATTATCCTCTTAAAAATATAAATATCAATCATCAAGAGATCATTTACCTAATGCATGTCACAAGGGATTTATAAGAATAAATACACTATTTATATTTAGAGAGTAAATCATACCATGATTTTGTTTATTATTATGCCATTTTTCGTAAACCTATTGTGTGTATTATTATATATTTACCTGTACCCCCTAACTTATAAAATCACACATTTTTAATATTTGGTGGAAGTGGTGACCCTTAATTATACATTATATATTATTTTGAATCCATGAGTGGGTATAAAGGTAGATGTTTATTGTTATAATTATTCCATAAAACCTTAATAGGATGTGCACTTTACTAGCTTGATTCCCTTTCTGGAGGATCCTTATCTATATATCTTGAGCTAGAAGAAACTTTTTAATTCAGTATATCCATAATATGGGACTTGGCTTTACTCATGAAAAGCTACCCTTTTTGTACCAAGGTCAAAATGAGAAAGTTTGTAACTATATCTTAATATTTTAGAATGGTATGTATAAATAAGTTTACCAACCCACATATCTCAAATAAATATACATATTTTTTCAAGGTCTTATATATCCTTTAAAATAAAGGCTGATTTATAATGCTTGTGAATCATTTATAGCTCTTTATTATGAGACATTAAGATTATAATACATATTATGTTTTGATACCATTTACAATAATATGGATGTGGACATTTATTTATTTCAACATAATACCCAATCAATCCCACTTAATCAAAAACAACCTTTAATTAACACCCACATTTATTATGTGAATAGTGTTGAATCTAAATCAAATCAAGGCAAAGTATTACATAAAGGCAAACAATTTTTTCCTATATTAAGTAATTACAAACCTTATACACATGTAATAAAATAAAAAACCACCATTTTTCTCCCAATGAACATCCACATGATATGTTACCTACATTATTTTATATAAATTTGATTACTTTATGCACAAATTGTTACCATCCTCCACACCATTTAGATAAAATTAAAGGAAAACCATTTAATATTTTCCATGGAATTAGTGGACATCATGATAATCATTTATCTACACTTATATAAAATAAAAATGAACTTGATAACAAAAAGACTCATTTCAGTTCAAAAAAATCTTAACACAATTCAAAAATATTTTAAAAGTCCAAACATTCAAAAACATCCTTTTCAATCTCTAAATCATATAAAAATACAAATGTTCATTTTAATACTAATTACAATAATATATCCATGCAATAAATGTCTCAAAATATAGATATTAAAGAAGCCACCCAAGTATGGGTTCCCAAACCAACACATTTACAAGTAAAACATAATACATTACATGATAAATCAAATAATACAAACACAAACACTAAAAAAATAGATCCATGTGTTGCATTCCTATATCCATCTAGTTATAAATTTCACATGTCAAACAATTCCAATTATAACATAATACACTAAGGCAAACAACATCAAGTATCCACATATTATAGAGTCATAATAATTTTTTTGTACATATGAAAGTAATAACATAACATCAATCAATAATTGTCCTATGAGCACTACATCTACATGAATATCATCTCCCATAAGTACTATGTAATGGATTTTATTCAAAATTAGAGAAATAAATCACAATATAACTAAAATATACCAGAATATACGATAAGCCACTTTAATGGGAAAACCTCCACAATCTCTTAATAAGAATATAATTCCTGAATATGATTTTTTGAGTAATCCACACTCATCCTTATATATATATAAATAATGAGGAGAGACACATCCATTATTCCCACCCTTACATATTTAAAATTTAGCCTAAAGAAATAATTAACTAAAGAATTAAATTAAAAATTAAGAATGTGCCATAAGTCATCCCACACATATCCATATGGAGAATCTAAGTTAAGAGCTTAACATGCCACTCTGTTCAAAAAAATGTTTACCTAAATAGTGAAAAACTATAGATTTTGTTGAAAAAAGGTGGTATCCTCCCATGTGGCATCCTCATGAGGAAGATTATTCCATTTGATCAAATACTCCTTAATCTCTATTATCCATAGCCTTTTAGTGCATTTCTTGAGTATCAACTCAAGTTCAAGAGTGACTCTTCCTTACTCATCTAATTTAGGTAACTAAACCTATGAAAATATGGTATGTCTAATTACCTTATTTAATAAAGAAACATGAAATATTATATGGATGCAAGTAGAATGACAGAGATCCAACTTGTATGCAACACTACCAATCTTCTATAGGATCTAATAAGGATATTAATACTTATGAGAGAGTTTGTTATCTTATTTTTTTATTTTAGGGGGAATTTACTATATGGTTTTATACACTTAAATACAAAATAACCTATTTAAAAATTCCTCTCACTACAGTTTTGAATTGCTTATTTCCTTATTCAATTATGTGCCATGGCTAAATTCTCTCTTAGACTAGATATGACTTATTATTGGTGGTAAATATGGTATTTCACAACATTAACCTTGGTTTGGATTTACAAGGATGAGGTGATGTAAGGGGTTTGGTACCCATAGAGTGCCAAAAATGGATACATGTTAGAAGAGACATGGAATGAAGTGTTACCACCATTCAACTAGTGGTAGCCAATGAACCCATTTTAATTATTTATCTAATATAAAATAATGAAGATAAGCCTCTCCGTATTTTTTGAACACTTTAGTTTGTCCATAAAATTGAGGATGATAGGATGAAATATGATCCAATTGAGTACCTAAACATGAAAATAAATTAATCCAAAAATTATTGGTAAAAATTAGATCATGATCACTCACTATGAGTTATGGGTTACCATGTAGTTTTTGAACTGTATGTAGAAAATAAATAGATATTGTAATTTATATAAATGGTTGTGATGAGGCACAAAAATGGTCATATTTTATGACTATATCTACTAAAACCATGATTAAATTTTTACCATCTAACCTAGGTAAACTAATTATGAAATCTATAGATACTTCCTCCCATTGTTGGCTTAGAATCGATAAAGGTTGGTGAAGACCTAATGTCTAAATTATTCCCCCTTATTTTATTGGCACACTAGCCATTGAACCATAAAGTTTTATACATCCCCCTTAATTCCTTACAAAAATAAATACTTATTGACTAGATGATAATTTTTCAAAAATCTATAATATCTTCATATTAGATATGCATGAAGCTCTATAAGTATCTTGTGCTTGAAGGAAAAATTATTGCATAGGTGTAACAAATATTTATACCATAAGACATTTAATTTCCACTTAAAATTTTGTAATGGAATATAATATTTCTGGATATTTTGAACTAGTGTATGTGTATCCAAGTCAAATCCACATTCAAATCAATCCTCTTCCACCCACTCATCCTACCAAATTATCATGGCACACAATAATACCTTTGTGGATTCATCCTTTTTGTATAGTGCATCAACTAACGTATTATATTTTCATTTTTTTATGATTATTTAAAAGTTATATAAAAAAAATTTAGTCTCCCATTTTTTTTTCTTTATATTATAATCATTGTTCCAAAAAATATTTGAGACTATCATGATTAATATTTACCTTAAAGTGTCTACCCATTAGATAAGGTATGCATTGTTTGACTGCATGAAGTATAGCTATTTGTCTCCTTCTCATAGATTGGATTTAATATATTCTTACCCTTGAGTTTATGAATAAAATTAAATTAGTATTCCTTCTTGCATGATTATTTCCCCAATTCTTAATCCCAATGCATGATATTCAATAATGAAAGTCTTATAAAAATCTAGTTAACTAAAACTAGAGTAGTAAACATGGCCTCTTTAAAATTCTCAAAGGCTACGGTGGATTTTCAATTATAGTGGAAAGAGTCCTTATTTAATAATGATGTAAGATGAACTACTATGCTACCTTAAATTTTCATAAAGTGGTGATAGTAATCTATTAACCACCAAAAACCTTGAATATTTTTGAAAATTTTTGTCACTTGTCACTCGATCATAGCTTTGATATTTTGATGTTCTATCTTGAATCCTTCATGTGAAACAATGTGACCAAAGTATTCCACCTATTTTAATCCAAAATAAAACTTGAAAGGTTGTGTATAAATTTTATCCTTTTCTATAATGATCAAAACTTTGATCACATGTCCAAGTGTTCTTCCAAAGTCTTACTATATTTTATATCATCAAAGATGACTATAAATTTATATAAATATTTACTAAAAATAATGTTAATAAGACTATAAAATTTATATGGTGTATTTATGATACAAAAAGTCATTACCTAAAAATCATAATGGCATTCATGATTTTTGAAAGTTCTCTTATGGATATCCTCATCTTTGATCCTAATTTGATGGTAGCTAGAACATATATCTAATTTGGTAAAGTAGATAGCACTATGTAAATCATATGAAAATCAATAAATTACTAGGATATGGAATTATATTTGATGGTATTTTTTTTGAGTTTTATATAATGTGGGCACATCCTCCAAGTATCATCCTTATTGCATGTTGGCATCCTAGGTTACACCCTAACTAAGAAGGGGATTGTTTAGGTCCTCTTGCTCAAACCTAGTCCAACATGGGAATGACCCTAGGATATGGGTCACCTAATATTAGGTCAAACCTCTAAAGAAGGATGGATTACTTTTGGGTCTATCACTTATACTAAATATAAACTAGCTTCTTTCTAGGAAAAAGGAAGAGAGATTAACAATAATCTATGAAATCATGTAAAATGGGGGTGATGCACCAAATATTTTTATCCTTATAATTACACAAGACACACTATACGACACATTCAAGACTATAGAATATCACTTCACTCACTCTTTCATCAACCCTCACATAAGTATTTCTAAAAAAGTCATGGACTAGCTATCAACCTATCATGGGAGGGCAGTTATCCACTTCCACACTGACCAAAAAACTATATATGTACTTAGAATGACCTATGAAAACTACCAAAACACTGTATGAAGGTAAAAAAATTCAAACAGAGGCAATGAAAACATATATTCACTTAACTGCATCAATAAACTCATGAAATAGACTTAGATTCAACTTGTAAATAGAGGAATTCAGTCTTTTATTACATCATATAGGTGTTATTACAAATCTTGGAAGAGTTTAGTCATGCCAAAAAGAGGGATCCCTTTCAAGGATTAGAATCTTGTATTTATAGAAGAAATGGATGAGAGATATGGGGATCAATGTGTAGAAGTATGGAGAAGGGAGCATAATGACCAAGATTTCTAATCATTCTAGTGTTGATGTCATTAGAAAAGATCATAATGCCTAGGATTACTTCTATTAAGTAACCATACCAACTGTATTAGTCCCTTTCAATCTATTTCTAGTTTGCACTAATGCTCATTATGATTACAACAATAGGATCAAGTTATTTTTAAGATGAATTTCAACATCATTACAATAGCTAGATTAATCTATTGTAATCTTGATCTGGTGTAGATTTTTCCCTACTATTTCATCTTTGGCATGTAAGAATGGAGAAAAGGGTCATAATCATGTTGTTGGATTTGGTGAAGAACCAATCACAACTGATGTGTCTACTTTCATGGCCTCCCTTTAAAATATTTTCTCTAGTTTGACCTCAATGATATTTTATCTCCATTAAAAGTCTCAAGGCTTTGAATTTTGATATTGACCATTGATCTTGATCTGAGTTTCTAAGAATGTGCCATCTAGTAGCTCTTCATTCATTCTTAGGATCTTATTATTAGTATTTTTTCTTCCATTCTTATACCACATGGTGGCCTTGAATTTGTTTTGAGTTCATTGACTTCTTGACCTTACACACACTATCAATCTCTTATTTCATGACTTGAATGTGTACCATTTATTTACCTAATAGTTTATATGGTCATGACACTTGGTAGCTTCTCATTCATTCTTAGGATTCACTAACTAGTTAACCTTTCACTTGTTGATATAATTTTGTATGATGGTTCATGCACCATCGATCTACTTAGACTCATTAGCTTTGTTAGTCATCATATACCATTATATATTTGTTTAGGCAACTGAGATATTTCCACTTGTTAGCCCCATGTTCATCCTTGCCAACTTTGACCTTTTAACTATGAGCTCGTTGTTAATATTTGATGCATGATTTAATATGTGCCATTGGATCTTTATGACCCACTAACTTGTTAGATCACTGCTCATCATTAGATTTGATCTTAGCTTTCAAAATTTGGACACTTGTCAATGGAATGTCCATCCTTGGAATATTTTAATTCAAATGGATATTTATCATAGTTTTAACTTCACATCCCCATGTATGTCTCATTCTGCTTGTTCAACTTTGAATGTTTATAACTTGATATAAATAACTCATCAAATCACAAAATTTGTAGAGAATGATTTAGGCATGAATAACATAATGTAAATGTGATAATTTAGCTTTGAGAGGCCTCTTAATTGAACTTATTAAATGCACAATCAAGTTGACCCATTCATTTTTGTGTGATGTGCCATAATAGTCTAGTTCTTATAGACTTATGCTTGAACTATTATTTGAATTTCCAAAGCTCAAATGAGCTTCTAAGGCTTGTAAAAACTTGTTTCATGTTCTTGGATGTTATGATCACCATGGAAACCTACTTTTTTAAATTTTTACAAACTACACTTTAAGTTTACTTAAAGTGTTTCAAAATCTTTACATACTATATGTGATCTTTGGACCACTCATTCTATCTAAAAATCTATTCAGTTCATCCATCTAGGTAGAGAAGCTTTGTATGTGGGCCAAATTTGGCCAACATATTTGGCAACTTAATTAGATATAATGCCTACTATGCTTGAGAACTCAGACCATTTACATGACTCTTGTATTCACTAATAATGATAAAATCTGATCCATGATTGTAATAAACCTTTAAACTTGTAAAGACAATAAATTACACAAAAATAGGGAAGGAAACAAACAAAATAGGGAACCTAAATAAACAAATAAAAATAAATAAAACTAATGTTCTAGGACAACACTTGGAGGAAATCCAAAACAAAATAAATATGTATAGGGAACTCAACCTTCAATAACAATGTTTCAAGTATATCTCATTAACTAGGATAGGAATATCCTCACCATCCATCCTTTCAAGTTGGAAGGCATTATGGGATTTATAGCTAGATATTTTGTATGGATCACTTCAAAGAGAGTCAAAATTTGTATGCCTTCCTGTATTATCTCTATCCTCATCCCACTTGAGTACCAAATCTCCTTCTTTGAAATTTTGTAAATAAATTCCTTTGTCAAAGGCTCTCTTCAATTTTTCTTGATGATTTTCCATAGCTAGCATAGACTGATATCTTATCTCTTCCAACTCCATAAGCTCAACATATCTAATCTCCATAGGTTTATTCTCCAAAAAATTAAGTTGATGCATCAGTTCTAGGGTAATAAATTCAAGAGAAATAGGCATTTTTGCTTCTTTACCATATACCACCTTATAGGGAGAGTTGGTTATTAACCTCTTGTAGGTGATCCTATCAGCTCATACATCTAAATTTAATTTTAGATGCCATGACCTATAATTATCTTCAATTTTTATTATTATGATCTTCAATAGGTTCTAATTAGTATAATTAGCAATACCATTCCTTGGGGATAGTAGTTTGATGAAGTGCTCAGACAAATCCCATGTTAAACAACCCATAGACTGATCCTAGTCCCCACAAAGGCCATAACATTATCATAAATAATATATGAATGGACCCCAAACCTAATAAGTACACTTTTATAAAAATCTATAACATTGGTCTCATTTTCTTCCTTCAATACCACTACTTCTATCCATCTAGTGAAGTAATGCATGGCAGTTAGTATCCATTTATGACTTGAGATTGAAGGGGGATTAATGAGACCAATAAATTATATTCCTCATTAGATGAAGGGATGATCCAATTTAATTGGTTAGAGAGGTAAGGTTATAAGTTTCACCTTTCTTACAAACATAACATATTGCTTGTATTTGCTAACCCATGCATGATAATCACCAAATAAGCTTGGCCAATAATACCCACCTCTCATAATCTTATCAGTTGTGGTCCTTAATAAATGATTCCCTCCACCATGTCCATCATGGAACTCTTCAAGCATCCTTTCCTTTTGATTTTATTTAATGTATATTAACAACATGCCATTTATATCTTTGTTTAACAAAACACCATCAAAAAGAATAAATGGAATGGATTGTAATCTAAAATATATTCTTTTTTAAGGATTTAGGTGAGAGGGATAAATACCATCTTGGAGATATCTTACCAAATCATGATACCAACTATAAGGTGAGGTATAATCAGTTGCAACTTCTTCACCAATTGACACCATAACCACCTCTTTGGCTTCTTGTAAGTCTTGGGCTAGTTTCTCAAAAATTACTTTGCCTCTAATCATCTTTATGACTTTGATCTTGACATCATACTCCATTACCTTTATTATCCAACTAGATCTTATCTCACTTATGTCCTTGTTTAAGAGAAACTCCTTGACACTTGGATGTGAAATAATTAGGTGTATCTTATTATTAGATAATAAGTATCTAACTTTATTGAAACCTTATGACTGAAAGTACATGATTTTCAACAAAAGATTACCTTGTTTCATATTCTTCCAAGCCTTGAATGAATAAGGCTATTGGATACTCTAAGGCCTCATGGTTCTACTGCATAAAAATGCTTGAAATGGTGTCAATGTTAGCATAGGTGTATAGAATGAAGTATTTTGATAAATTTAGGTTTATGATAATTGAAGCACAAGCTATGGATTTCTTAATTTCCTCAAAACTCTTTATTCCTTCTTTAGACTAAATAAATATCTGATTCTTCTTTAGCATGGCTATAATGGCTTAGCTAAAGTGGTAAAATTTGAGATGTATCTTCTGATAAAATTTATCTCCCCCAAGAGAATTTGTAAATCTCTTTTGTGCTTGGGTAAGGAAAGTGGAATAATTAAAGCTATCCTTTTAGGATCTATGCTTAAACCATGACTTGAAACTATATGTATAAGAAAATTACCTTCATAAACTCAAAAGACACACTTTTTGGGATTTAGGGATACCCCAAATTGTCTATACTTTTTAAATAACTAGTCAAGGTGAACCACATTCTCACTTACACTCTTTTAAAACACTATTAGATCATCCAAATAAAACTATCAAAAACTTGTTAATAAGGCCTTGGAATGCCATATCCATAGCTCTCTAAAAAGTTTCTCCAGCATTGGATAAACCAAAGGGCATATTTCTATATGAAAATTTCCCCCACTTATGGTGAAGGCTATCTTGAATTCGTCCTCTTCCTTGACCAAAATCTAATTGTAACCACTATGGACATCTAACAAGGAGAACCTTTCTGAACCTACAACCAATATAAATTTTTTTCTATAGATGGCAGTGGATAGTGGTCTTTAAGGGAAGCCTTATTCAGGTCATGAAAGTCAACACATAATCTAATTTCACCATTCTTTTTCTATATTGGAATAAGGTTTGTCACCCAAATTGAGTTCTTGATTAGAAATATAATAGCTAACTCAATGACCTTATGAAGCACAAATCTCATCAAAGTCTCAAGCTTAGGATTAATAAGCCTTTGTATTTATCTTATTGGCTTAGTTTCATCTTCTAGATCAATGGTGTGTTGATCTAGACTTGGGTCAAATCACTTGAGATCACTATATTACAAATGCAAATACATCAAAAAACTTGCACATAACTCAAAGAAAGCTTCTTTTTCTAAATAAGTGCATACCTTACCCAACTCTAGGTTATTACTAGGTATAAGTTCCATATTGGCATAGTGTTCTTCCTTTGTTGACAAAGATGACTTTTCTTTCCTTAGCTCATCATCACCACTAAATATGTTTTCAACTATGGCCAACCCCTTGGGAAACTTATTTATTTTTAGTTACACAATCTGATTACCATATTGATAAAATTATTTTGACTAATTTCTTAAGGAAAACTCAACTTCTCTTGCAAGAATCTGACCATTCAATTTTCATATTCAAACACTTTTCAGTTATCATTATTATATGGAATATAAGGCCTTATAACCACCTTAATGTCTGACTATACCTTTCCATTTCTTACATCAACTAGGATACTAAATTGTGCCCCAATGTTATCCAACATGTTTGCATGTTTATTCTCATCTCTTGGTATTACTTGAATGTTGAAGGATTGAAACTATTCAAGTAAGTCCCATACCCTATGCTTATAAGATTTAAGAAATGGGTTTTTTCATATATTAAGAATTCTCACTTGGTGAACTAAAATTTCACTATCACCAAAGACTTTTAAGGTGTTGACTTTCATATTCTTAGCCCATTGTAAACCATGAACTAGTGCTTCATATTATGTAGCATTGTTTGAACAATAGATTGAAACTTAATAGATGAGAAGTACATTTTATTTATTAGAGAAATAAAAATCATTTCATCCTTAGTACCATGATTATTTTTTGGCCCATCAAAGTATAACTTCCAAAGATCATCACTGGACTCATCATCCTTCATCAAGACTAAAATTAGTGCATCTTTCTCATGAAAGTAATAAAAACCAATCCCTTGTTCTTTAATTAGATTATAAGGATCATATTCATGTGAGATAGAGGCCCACTCATCAAGGAACAAATATGGAATCACATCTAAATTTGATTTATTTTCCTTTACATTATCTTATATCACCTCATCTAAGATAAGGCAATTAGTATTCATAACACTTAGCATATATGGTTCCAAATAGAACCATGCAATAGGTTTAGAATATATGGTTACCTTGGTACTATACTTGGCCCGAAACATCAAATATATCCAATCAAATGATAAGTATCCTCCAATTTTTTAGGTAAAATCCCTTGATGGATACATTTAAAATAGGGGGGAAGTCCACCACAATTACATCTTACTGAATGGTAACATTGGGACAAGCATGTAGTGTCAAATTCAGACCCTTAATGATGCCTACTATCTTTTTTAGTGAACCATATATTTGTAATACTCATTTAACATTTGGTTCATAGACAAGACCAAGCTTGTCTACAATTTGCTTAAGCATGACAGTGCTATCAACTCCACTATCCACCATACATTTATGAACTAAATAGTCACCAAATATCAAAGAGAGGTATAAAGGAGGAATTTTAATTTAATTTATCTTATATTTATCCCCATTTACCTTCTTATATACTAGTTGTACTTGATGCTTCATTGGCTAGTATGAATTAATTAGGATAACTCTTTATTTCTCAACTAGTTCTAGAGATACCTTAAGAGTTGAAAGCTCTTAGATGAGCATATATTTTAGTCTTAGAATAGAAAAGGAATTACACATGATAATACTAACATTAGATTTATTCATCTGATCCAATATACTAAATGAAGCTCCATTAACTTTTAGTTGCACCTTTAAACCTCCAGTTGTTCATGGACTAGAGATATTCGAGGGGCCTTCCCAACCTCTACATTAAGATTTTTTTGTGTTATGTGGGAAATATGTTGATATTTGGTACTCTTGGAAATAACATTAGGAGTATTTGAAGCATTAGTCACATCTTAAACATCATAAATGGCTCATCTTTTATCTCTAGTTACAATTACAACTTGAATACTTGAACTGTTAGTCTCACCACCATGATTGAAAGCAACATAGTCATCTATTTGCTATTTTAAATCAATGGAATCAAGCTACCCTTAAAATTTTTTAACCTCTCCTTGGAGTACCTAACTTGTCTCTTGATATTTACCTCCTTGAAGAGAAAACTCTTCTTGTGTCATTTGTGGCATAGTAATATTCTATGATACCAAGGCTTGGTCCTGAGCATCATTAAAGTTGAAAGGATGTCAAATTGAGTCATGCATAAAATTATTTTGAGGTGGTGTGGTAAAAATAAATTTTTATGTGGAAGGTGCATTAGGATTAAGATATGCATATGGTTTAGCTAGAGCTATGGCTCATTTTGATTGGTAGGATCATCTATTTTCTCTAAATCCTTGATAAAGAGGTATTTAATCTTTGAAGGTCTGATAAGTTATCTAATTTTATTGTTGATATGGCCTATTAGTCTAATAATTTTGCCTATTGAGTTTTACTATTTAATTTCTATAATATTGAAATAAACCTTTCAGCTCATCAAGCTCATTGGCTTGACTAGAAGGGGTTACAACTTGAGCTTGAGGAGGTGGAATAAGGGGCTAATTATGGAAATTGAAGAACTTGAGGGGTTGGAATAGATTTTAATTATAGGAATATAGGAATTAGAGGCCTTATATCAATATTATCAGCTTGTATCAAACTATTTTATGCTCTTTTTATAACCTCATAAACATCTGACAAGGTATTACCACCCATGGACTGTATCGTTACACTAATATCAAAATTAAGGGCTCTTAAAAAATATAATAAGGAATATTCAAGTGATGTTTTGATCAATGCAAGTATTATAATCCATGTATTTTGGGATATGAGGTTGAAATTAGGCATAAACTCATGAGGATCTCTCTTTATGTTAGTCAATTGTTCAACTAAAGATAGGTGATAAAATTTGTCCTCAATTTTTCTGACTAAGGCTACACCTAACTCATCCTATGTAGTAATGAAATTCAATGGAATATTTCTATACAACATCAATGCTTTTCCTTTGAAGGAGGCAATAAGTAGTCTGATAGCCACATTATCTTAAACAACATAATGAATGAAATAAAGATTGGTAACATCCTCAATGTGCTCAATAACAGTTGTTTGACCTTCTCCTAAGAATAATGGGACACTCTTAATGGTATACACGAGAATTCCATCAAAATGGGATAAATTTAGTGTACTAACTCTATTTAATGAGATGAATACTTGATTTTTGATGGCCATATGGGTAGTGGGGATTACACTGCTTAAAATAATATGATAACCAAGAGATGAATATTTATTTTGGGGATAAGGTCTTGTCATATAAAATATTTCTCTCTTATATTAAATATAAGGTAGCTCAATGAAATCAATAGGAAACCTTTACTAGATAACCTTGTAATAACCTTTGGCATGAGAATGTTGTCTAGATAGTGCTATGAACTCTACAACTTTAACTATATTTAGCTCTTAATGATGATGTATCTCCTTTGATACTACAAATTCTTATCCTTAGATCCAAACTTTAGCTATGCTAAGGAGAATGTGTCCCACCAATGTGCCAAAACTATTGGTATCCTAGGTTACACCCTAGTTAAGAAGGGGATTATTTAGGTCCTCTTACTCAAACCTATTCTAACATGGGAATGACACTAGGTTGTGAGTCACCTAATGGTGGGCCAGACCTCTAAATAAGTTCAACTTCCTTTTGGGTCTATCACCTATACTGAATCTAAACTAGCTTCTTGCTGGGAAAAGGGAAGAGAGATTAACAATAATCTATGAAAGCATGTAAAAGGGGGTGATGCACCAAATTTTTTGATCCTTATACTTGCACAAGACACACTATAAGACACATTCAATACTATATAAGATCACTTCACTCACTCTTTGATCATCCCTTTCATAAGTATTTTATAAAAAGGCATGGAATAGTTATCAACCTAGTATAGGAGGGCAATTGTCCACTTCTACACTAACTAATAGACTATATATGCACTTAAAATGACCTATGAGAACTATAAAAAAAATACAAAAAGGTAAAAATTATTTAAATAGAGGCAAGGAAAACATATATTCACTTAACGACATCAATAAACTCATGAAACACACTTCAATTTAGCTTGAAAATGGATGAATTTAGTCTTTTATTACATTAAATAGGTGTTACAGTATAAATCTTGGTAGAGTCTAGTCATTCCAAAGAGAGGTATCTCTTTAAAAGCTTAAAAACCTATATTTATAGTAGAAAGGGATGAGAGAGACAAGGATCAATGCATAAAAAGATTGAGAAGGAAGCATAATGACCAAGATTTCCAATCATTCTAATGTTGATACCATTATAAAATATCATAATGCCTAAATTACTTTTGGAAGGTATCCATAATAACCATATCAATCCCTTTTAATATATTTGTAGGTTGCACTAATGCTCATTATGGTTATAATGGTAGGATCAAGTCATTTTTAATCTAAATTTTAACATCAAAGTAGTTACAATAGATGGATCAATCTATTGTGATCTTGTTCCAGCATGGATTACTCCCTACTAGTTCATATTTGGCATGTAAGAATGGATAAAAAGGGTCATAATCATGCTACTAGATTTGGTGATAAACCCATCGAAACTAATGTTTCTAACTCCATGACCTCCCTTTGAAATATTTACTCTAGTTTAACATCAACCATATTTGATCTCCATTTAAAGTCTAAAAGCTTCAACTTTTCATATCATCCATTGATCCTGATTTGGGTTTCTAAGAATATGCTATCTAAAAACTCTTCATTCATTCTCAAGATCCTACTGTCAGTCTATCTACTTTTGTGCTTTCACCATGTGGTGGCCTCCCATTCATCTTTAGTTCATTGACTTATTGAACTTACACACACTATCGATCTTTAATTTCATAGCTACCTAATAGTCTATATAATCATGACACTTGGTAGCTTCTCATTAGTTCTAGATATTCACTGACTAGTTGACCTTTCACTTGTCATTGATCTAATTTTGTATAATGGATCATGCACCATCTATCTACTTAGACCCACTATTTTTATCATTTACTGCACTCTATTAGACCTCCATTTAGGTACCTATTATTTTTCCACTTTTCATCCCCATGTTCATCTTTGGTAACTTTGACCTTTTGACTACAAGCTCACTATTGATCTTTGATGCATGATTTAACATGTGCCATTGGATATTTAGTACCTATTGACTCATTAGATCATTACTCACCTTTAGATCTAATTGTAGCTTCAATTATTTGTACACTTGCTATCCACACATTCATCCTTGGAATATTTGAATTCAAATGGTTATTTTCCATCGTTTTAACTTGATGTCCTCGTGCACATCTCATTCTATTTATTTAAATTTAAATACTTATAACTTGAGATAGACAACTCATCAAGTCACAAAATTTGTAGAGAATAATTTGGGCATGAATAAATTCATGTCCATGTGATCTTTTGGCTTTGAGAGTCCTCCTAAATCAACTTACTAAATGCATAATCAAGCTGACCCATTCATTTTTACATGATGTACCATGATGGTCTAGTTCTTCTAGACTTGTGTTTGAACTATTATTTGAATCTCCAATGCTAAAATTAACTTACGAGGCTTGTGCAAACCTTCTTTATGTTTCTAAATTCTATGATCACCATGAAAACCTACTTTCTCAAATTTTAACAAATTACACTTTAAGTGTTTCAAAAGATTTGTAAACTATATGTGATATTTGGACCACTCATTCCATATAGAACTTTTTTTATCTCATCCATCTAGGTAGAATATTTGTATGTGGGCCAAATTTGGCCAAAATTACATACCATTAACATTGGGATGAATTTGGCTATGTCTAATGGTACCGTCCTCCAACATCTCTTGTACCAAATTTTCAATCTCAATCTTATGATAATTATTTAACCCTAAAATATATATTGGGAAATGCCTAGGGCATAAGGGTGATAAAATATATCTATAGAAAGATAATTAATTATAAATCTAAGATAAAAAATATACTATATTTATTATGTTGAGTTATGCTAAAAATGAAAAATATAGATATATTAGATATTATGATGATAATTAAAATAAGGTACTTAGTTGGTTCTAATGTTAACACTCATTTGGATCTAAAATAGATAGAAATAATATTGGATATATATTTTATATTAGTTACCTAATTTTAGAAATTTTACTTCTATAGTTGTGGACACTTACATCGACCTTAGATAGTTATGTTGATACTTCTATCTAACTTGGTTTTAGGTGTCTTGTACAAAATAACTACTATATATAGATGTGACCACCTATAATATTTTGGGTTTTGTGTCACATTCATTATAGTTTTCTCAATCTATATCATGAGTTCTCAGTCCTATGATTCCAAGTTTTTGTTTTACAATTTTACAACCCATAGTATAATCACTTTCTTCTTTTTCAGTGGTTGTGAGAAATGGGTTATTGTGAACATGGTGTCAAGCTACCCCAAAGATCCCTCTATTAATGATAATTTACTACATATATAATACTCTGAAGATGGCCTCAGAGTTATGTAGTTCTCCCCTAATATTTGGTTTGTGTGTATATCATACAATGTGTGATAATCAAGTACATAGAGTGACGTAATTTGTAACTTAGAAAATGTGGCTCATATAATTATCCTTCAATATATTAGACATGTAGATGTGATGTCCATATGAATGATATAGAAATAGGATAAAGTAGGGAATATTTTCTCACTTGAGTGCTTGAATGAGTGTTTTTTAGTATGTGTTAGGTGAGTGATGAATGATAATTGATATTATATTTAGATCAATCAATTTGGAGAATATCTCACATTAAATCACTTAGGTCAACCATAGATATACATTTAATTTGAAAAATGGATGATTATAGGGAATTGGAAACTTGTGTTGGGTTAGGACACTTGTGTTGACATATGTGTCTGATTGGGATCCAAGTGTCTGATAAAAAAAATAGGTACCCAAAACTTCTAGATATTGAATATAAGTAGGTTTATAGAATTCTAGGAAAGATACACGGCTTAGGTCATTAGAATAACATTAGTTAGACTAAGAGATAAGAAATTAGGCATAAAGAGATAGTATATGCAAGCATTTTAGTATCTTAAAAGGTTTAGAAGATGAATGAACATCCATGATATGTATTTTCCAAGTGTACAAACTGAGGTGCCATATAATTTAGAAATATTGTCTACATTTCCACCCTTTTAATCTAGTAATGAAATTACTAATTTAAATGAAAAATAATGCATATATGGGTGTGTATAACACACCTTGTCTTTTCTTAAGTCCAACTTGAGTTATTTTCTAGTGAGTAAACTAAAACCAAGATCATGTTACATTATATAATCAGTACATATAATCTAAAATTGAAAGTATTAAAATGATTGAAATTGAAAGAGAAAGGTTTAGGAGTACACATGTATTGATGCAACTACCTTATTATTTAGAAAGATGTATCATTATAAATCATTGAAATTAAGATTAGGAAAAAATATAAAATCTAGAAATCACATATATCAAGAGAGATAAAGAAATATTGGACACATGCCCCTAAATTTTGAGAAAAGGTGATTTCCCACCTGACAGTTGAGATTAGCTTATCCATGTAACCAAATCATACTTATAACCTAGTGAGTAAGATTGAATCAAGTCAAATCAAAATATAAAAATAATGTGTTTAGATGAAGTAATCAAGTCTAACATATAAAAGTTAAAAATATTAAGTGATTTAATCACCTCAACCATACCAAAAATTGAAATAACTACTACAGTAGATTAGCTCAATATAATTCATAAAATTCCAATCTAATGGGTGTTGATAGTCAATAGAAGTGTTTTCAAATCTAAAACTAATTTTATTTTTCCATATTAGGTGCATATTACATAAAATATGGACATTAAATATGTCTCATGTTGAAACTATGTATAATAATGGTACCAATGTATAGAATTCTACCATAAATGTGTATCTAAATCATATAATTATGTAATTTGGATAATTTAAAACTACGTAATTTAGAGAACATGTTTCTAAAACATGCCCCCATTATATATCTAAATCAAAAAACTAGTGTAAGTGCCAATGTGGAGGATATGTTTTCAAAACTTGCCCATAGTGTAATATGGTATGTTAAATATTGAAGAGAACATATTTCCAAAACATTCCCTCACTAAATATGAAACTATGACAAATGTGGATATCATATTTCCAAAACATTCCCCCACTAAAATCTAAAATTGTAACAAATGTGGAGAACATTTTTCCATAAAATACCCCCACTACAATCTAAAACTATGACAA
Source organism: Torreya grandis (assembly GCA_037957365.1). Lineage (NCBI taxonomy): Eukaryota > Viridiplantae > Streptophyta > Pinopsida > Cupressales > Taxaceae > Torreya > Torreya grandis. The sequence goes on from JARHVA010004380.1 coordinate 164,634, forward strand.
ATGTGGAGAGCATGTTTTCAAAACATGTCCCTACTATAATTTGAATCTATGAAGCAATGTGTAAGTCATGCCTCTATGGAACTCCCATACTAATATTCTCCCCTTTTAAGGTGAGTGGAATTAGAAACTAGTAGTTATCTTACATCAAAAAGATAATATAACCATGTAAACTTTGAATGTACCATATATCATATAGGACTATGTCTAGGTAGATATATCATTAAATCACATGGAATTTAATCACACCAAGTCCTAAGATTCATGATATAGTTCATGACAATGTTTAAATATCAACATTACAATATCAACAATAAATCAAGAACATACACAAAATCACTCAAAATCAAATCAAAAGATAATCATCCAAGCAAACTACAAATAAGGGGCATGTTCAAATTCCACATAATCAAATGGACATGACCTAGTAAAATGTCCATGAAATCAATAATGACATATTCAAATGTCTATATACAATAAAAAATTAAATAATCAAATTTCAAAGAGAAAACAAAGGTATGGGGGATGTAAACAATGGATCATATTCAAATGTTTAAACAAGCAAGATAATATTAAGGCATGCCACTCAAATAAGTACATGAATGAAATCATAATCAATCAACATAAACGTAGCATACTAGCCCATGGATCATATGTGTTAGCAAAAAACATTAAGTACATAGCATATCAAGTACATTATGAAACATATAATCATGGATAAAGGCATTTTTAAGTACATAATATATTAAATGACCATATAATGATATAACCTAAATATATCATGACAAAGAAGTGGATGCCTCCAATGTCCACATGACACGAATAGAGGGAAGGCCCAACATGAAAGTGCATAGGTCATGTATCTGTATATGCTTGAATCACACTTGAAATATGTGTCAAACACATATGTATATATAAAATATTGATATTTCATCTACTAAAATAGATGAAACAACATAGATGCCAAAAAGCTAATAAAATATGTGAAAGTTGGAAATAGTTTTGGATTTTTGGAGTTTTTTTTGGTATTTTAAAATATCTCAAGTGAAATATTTATGTAAGTGCATGATGTTCATTGGAATTTTGAGAGATTTTTATTTTAGTGTAGCTAGGTGGTACACACCTTTTATATAAAAAATGTAATGGTAAATGGTCTTAACCAATTGGGTTTGAAGTTTCCCTTCTTGTCTTTTTCTAAATTGGTGTTCTTTTTATTTTATTTTAATACTAGGTCACCCACAAAAAGGACACATGGCCAAAACTTTTTGTTATATGTGCATTTAACATGATCTTGAAAAACTTATAAGTGTTCAACAACCTATGTGCATTTTCACTCAAATGTTCTAATTGATGCAATCTCTTTTCATGGTATTCATTATTTTATATCACATATTTGAGAACACACACAAGGAAGGAATATCCAACTCAATTGGTTATACTTCATTTTTAACAAAAAACAAAGAATAAGGTGTGGCCTAAGTAGGTGTGAAAACACTAGTGTGGTATTCCCATAAAGCATACACCATTTACTGGTGCCAATCAATGTTGTACATTCATCTATTTTGACAATGGTTTTATTTGTTACTTCTATTTATCCATTACCTTGTAGATAATAAGGTGTATAAAAGATGTGTTTGATTTTATATTTACTATAAAATTATTTTAATTTTATTTTTTGAATGATGATCCAGTTTTAGAAATAATAGTTAAATTTATGTTAAAGGAAATAATATTGGTCATAAAAAACTTGCATATGCCATCCCCTATAGTAAATTCAAGTGGGGTTGCCTCTACCCATTTTTAAAAATATTTTTTAGTTGTGATTATGAACTTGTGTCCACCAATAGACATTGGATTTATCTTAACAATCATGTTAAATCCCCATAAGGATAAATTCCATGATGAAACAACTAGTTGTAACTCATGAGATTGTACATTGTTCAAATTATGGTATTTATAGCATTGTAAACATAATCTATAATGTTTAAAACATTATTTTTCCATGGTAGGCCAATAATTACTTGACATAAGAGTTTTTGGGACATGGAATTGACACTAAATTATCTACCACACTCACTATCATGCATTTTTAATAATTTCTTACATGCCTCATCTATGTTAAACATCGAAGAAGGTGTCCATAAAGACCTCATTTGAATAAATAATTCCCAATAATGACATAAATAAGTGATTCAAATTGTAATTTATTTTTATCATTCCACATAAATCTTTTTGGTATATAATATAGATAAAGGAACTTCTGAATATCACTATACCATTCTATGTTCATAGAATTATGAGTAATAGAAAGAATGATTAAGGCACCATTTTGTCAAAATAAATGTAAGGCTCTCATAATTGGCATATGGTAAAGTTTATATGATCATCATTGATATCAATAGACATTAAGGATGTTACACTAGCCATTACATGTACATGGTGGTTATCTTTATGAAGAATATTTTCAATATAAAATGTATAAAATGTTTATTTTAGTTTGTCCACCATTTATTTATATTGTAGAAAATGTTCTTCTTTAGTTTGGTAGTGATTGGTAACATGATTGATTATTAATTGAGAATCACTAAATACCTTATTGTCCTTGATATGATTTTTTTTTAATATTAATATATTGAATATCGAGGATCCATATCTTGCTATATTATTAGAGCAATAAAAATATAATCTATAAGAGAAATGAATATATTATGCCTCAAGGGTTAAAAATATAATACCAAAACCTGCTCCTGTTCTACATCTTGATCAATATAAATACATTATCCATAGATTTTAAAATATATTTTATGCCTTGAATCCATCATGAAAATCATACATAATTAGAAAAGGATAAGGTAATGGAGTGGTATCCAATAAGTCAACTAAAACTTGACCTTTTATCAAATTTCAAGACACAAATTTGAGATCAAACTCTACAAATTGCATCACCCATTTTGTGATGAGGCCAATGAGGTGTGTTTTATTCATAAGGTATTTTGATGGATCTTCTTTAATTATCACATGTAACTAATTTTTGCTCAATAATGTCATATTTTTGTGTTATAAAACCTAAGGATAAACATAAATTTGCATTGTTGTATATTTGTCTTCATAATCAACTAATTGGTGATTGATGTAATAGATTACCCACTCTTTATGATTATCATTGTATTGTGCTAATAGGGCTATAAGGGCCTCATGAGTGCTAAGATATAGATAAGTAATGACCTATCTAGAATATGAGGTATGATACTAGTGGGTTTGCTAAATATTTTTTGATTTTATCAAATCTTTATTGACATATGTCATCCCATACAAATTTGGTGTCCTTTTTTATTAAACATGTGAAAGAATTTTTTTGATAAAATAACTGAGCAATGAAGTATTAGATATATTAAATTCTAGTTCATAAACATCATATTTTATTTATATTAATTGGTGATGGAATTTCAACAATATATTTTAACTTTTTAGTATCAACCTTGATGGTTCACTGAGAAACAATGTACCCAAGTAACTTTCAAGAAGACAATCTAAAAACATACTTTTGGGGATTTAAACAAACATTAAACTTGTGTAAGCATTCAAATATTTATCATAAATCATGAGAATGGTCTTTTTAATGCTTGGATTTGGAAATTAAATCATCCACATATTCCTTAATAATTTTGTGAATAAAATCATGAAAGATATGAGTCATGACCCTCTAATATGTTGCTTGAGCATTTTTAAGTCCAAAAGGAATAACCATATAGAAAAATGTTCCCCATGGAGTAATAAATGTTGACTTCTCTTGATTTATTAGGTTAATTTTAATTTGGTTATATCCTAAAAAACCATCCATAAATAAAAATGTCTCATATCTAGTTGTAGAATCGATAATCATGTCAATATTAGGTAATGGAAAGTCATCTTTTGGACAAGTTTTATTTAAATCATGATAATCAGTGCAACATCAAATGTTATAATTATGATTAGTAACATGAATAATGTTAGATACCCAATAAAAATGTGAAAAGAATATTAGGAATCTAACATCTAAAATATTTTTAATATTTTTTGAATTAATAACTCCACTTTAGGAAGCATTTTATGAATCTTTTGATCAATAGGTTTTGCATCCAGATACAATAATATATTGTGCATCACCATTGATGGGTCAATCCCATGTATATCTAAGTAATACTAAGAAAATATTTGAGTAATCATGTAGTAATTATGGATAGGCATTGCCTTCATCATCTTACATCATTATTTCAATAATTATCAATTTACAATCTTTATCTATTTAAGAATTATATTGTATTGTTTCTTTGTTTAGTAAGATAGACTACTCTACAATAAATGGTGTTGTAGCAATAGTATTATATGCATCATATTAGACATTGGTATAATTTATTTCACCAAAATAGTCATGAGTAGAGGTGGAATGAGGAAACCTATTCTTATGATATAAGGAAGGGAGATCCTCACATGCCCCCAAGAACTCTAATAATGACTCATTATTTAAAAATTGTTCAAATGTAAAAGTTTTTAGTGAAGCATTTTTATCAATAAAATGAGAGTGAACCAAAGGTAGATAATTTTTGAAAGTATGCATACATTTATATTTGGCCTTTTAGAAATAAGGCTTGGTGTGAGTAGATTTATTATGAGTTGCATATTTATCAAAAAAACCCAAGCCTTACCAATTTGTGTTATTTTTAGGATAGATGGGTTGAGTTATACCATTCTCATGTTTTCCCAACCCTTTCCCTTTGTATCCATATTTTAATAAGTATAGATAACCAAAATTAGTTTTAGAGGATAGTGTCATAGTATCATTTGTTTGTTGGACCACAAAACAATGTTTGAAGGGATTAATATCCATTGAACATGTGTAAATAAATCCCTGATGGCTGAATTTTAAGCATGCATGTAAACTAGATTTAACCACATACATTTCATGTATCCAAGGTCATCCCAAAACTATATTATATTTTAAATAATTTGTCATAATTTGGCATAAATTAATTAATTTGTGTGGTTTCACAATAATGCTCGATGTTATTTACCCCAATACTTGTCATGAAATATTATCAAATCCTTTTATACTCATATTTTAAGGTTATAAATCATTAAGCCTAATGCCAATTAAGGATATAAAGTATACGTTAAAAATGTTGAGCCATGAACCATTGTCTATAATTACTCTTTTTTCAATTTTATTACACAAAAAAACTTGAATTTATAATGGTAAACAAAAAATTATGAGGTATTAAGGTGGTAGATCCTCCTTTTCAAAGGATATATTATGTTCAATACATTTGATGTAATTAACATAGAATCCACATAAGGAGGTGTCACATTACTTGGTAAAAATTTAATTTTTAATGCATTGAAAAAAATCTTTGTAATGGGAGAAATAGTGGCAAGTCTTAGAGTGAAGTTTTAGTTATAACATCATTGGAAGAGTTTTTGATATGGTGGGAAGAGCAAGACTATTTCATGCACTCCCTTTGGTATTTTTAGTAATAGGTAGGGTATCATTCTAAACATTATAACAAAATTGGGAATCCAAGGATACATTTGATTTATGATAATCATATTTGGAACCCATAATATATTGGATTAATTTAAACATTCATGAAGCATAAAAATTAACAACTACCATGAAGTACTACAACATGAAGTACCTAATAAATATATCCATACTAAACATACCTTTTTGAAAAAATAAAAATATGAATTTTTTTTTGCAAATTTTAAATCTAATTTGAAAATCATAAATTAGAATGTTGTAAAAAAAACCCCAAGATACCTAGGGTTTTATTGGTCAAGTATACCAAATGTTTAAGCCTAATATCTAGATTAGGGAATATAGGGTTAAAGGTGTAAAGATAGCCTAGGGCACAAGGGTGATGAATTATCTCTATAATAGGCCAATTAATTTCAAAAGTTAGTTAAAACTTATACTAAATTTATTATGCTGGGATATGCTAAAAATGAAAAATACAACTATGCTAGATATTACATTGATAATGAAAACAAGTTACTTAACTAGCTCTGATGCTAACATAGATCTAGATATAAAATAGGTATAAAGTAGACTATATTTGGATTAGTCACCTTATTTTGAAAATTTAACTTCTTTATCCATAGACACTTACATTTATCTTAGATGGTGGCATCGACATTTCTATCTAACCTAGATGCATGTGTCATTTATAGAATACCTATTGGATCTAGATGTGACCACTTTTAATATTCTAGGTTATGTGTCACCTTTACTATAGTGTGCTCAATTGTACATCATGGAATATCAATCCTTGTCAAATAAAAAACCCCAGTTATTCATATTCATAGTGGTTGTGGGAAAAATGGGTTAGTGGGAACATAGTGTCAAGTTACCTCAAAGGCCTCTTTTTCAATGAGTATTTCCTACATATATAATAATTTGAAGAGGACCTCAGAATTATGTAGTTATCCCCTATGTTTTGGCTTATGTGTGTATCATGAAATATATGATAATAAAGTATATAGAGTGACTTTGCTTGTAACTTATAAAATGTGGCTCATGGAATAATACTTTAGTACCTCAAACTTGTATATGTGTTATCCTTATGACTAATATGGAAATAAGAGAAAATAGGGAAGCTTTGCTCAATTGAGTGCTTAATTGAGTGTTTTTGTTTTTTGATAGGTGAGGAATTTATGAAGATTGATTTTATGTTTATACCAATCCCTTTCAATAATATCTCATATTAAATCACTTAGGTTGACCATAGGTATATATTTCATTTGAAAATCAAGTGACTTTAGGGAATTATAAACTTATGTTGATATAGGTGTCTGAGTAGGATACAAGTGTTTGGTAAGTAGAAAAGTAAGTAAAATTAAAAAATTTGTAGACATGGATGATACATATTTTTATAGAATTCTAGGCAATATAAAAGGCCTAGGTCATCAGAATAACATTGTTAAGACTAATATATAAGAAATTAGGCACATATAGATAGTATCTATGATCTTTTTTTTAGTAGAAAAGGTCTATAAGATGAAGGTACATCCATGATATGTATTATCCAAGTGTATAAGATTGAGGTGATATAAATTATTTAAATAGTGTCTATAGGCATATGAATATCTATATGGTATAATGTTTGGTGGATGAATACCAAGGAAAAGTTGAAAGACATGTTCATGATCTCATCTTGGTGGTATTACTTTTGAAATTAATTCAAAAATGGTTGAGTGGTCATCAATAATCCTTTGTAGATCATGATAGGTAGATATATTTTTTGGTTGAACTTTTATAAAACACAATCGTGCAACAAATCCTTCATCCCTTTTTTAAAGAATCTTTTGCATTTGATGGAAACTAACCAACTATGGATAATCTTCCCATAGTCTCCATAGTTAAAATATCCTTCCTTCATAATGAAATCACATGAAGAGTTATTGGAAATTCATTCCTATTATTCCCAAGTTTGTGAGCCATTAAAATCCTAAAATAATATATGCTCTACCCATGGGAATAACAAACATAGGGGAATCAACATTGTAATCTCACATTACCAGTTTGATACTATGGTATTTCCTAAAATAATAGATTATGCCCCCATATTTGATCATGACCTAAAATTTTGGAGATAGGTAAATAAAATAATATAGGGATGCCACCAACTTATTATTGATGAAATTATATGGAATCCCTAAATTCAATCAACATTATCACATTTTTATTGAGGTAACCCACAAATGTTAGGGTTTGTGAATTGATATTACCTAAAAGTGCATGGCATGAAATAGCTATTTGGGACTCTTTGGATTTTGATTCAAGTAATTCTTATTCTTCAAAAAAAACTTCATCACTTTCTTCTTCCTCATTATCCCCTTCAATGTATAATAATTTATTCTCAACACATTTATGACCTGTTCTCCATTTTATATGACAATTAAAACATAATCTTTTTTCTTATTCCTCTAAAATTTGGTGAGGAATCAATATTGTAGGCTAAGGGAATGATTGTGCTAGACCCATGTGATATTTATTATTAGTGATATCTTTTTTTTACTAGATATATTTGCTCTTCATAGTATGAAAATACCATTATTTTGGATACAGTTCTTAGATTAAACATGTGAACTTCTACTTGGATTGTATCCTTGATACCACCCAAGAAGATATCATTCATGTTGTCATTTGAGATGTCATCCACCCTTAAGGCCAAGTTTTGGAATTATTGAATATAATATTTGACTGATCCATTTTTTCATATATTTTCTAATTGGATAAAGTATTTCTCTATTACACTATGATAGTAGTACATTTTTAACACATCCATCAATAGTGACCAAGTAATAATAAGACCCTTTTTAATTCTGAATGCAAGGCCATCTATACCAAATAAACCACTCTATATATAAATACAATGATGACATTAATATATTTTGTCCCCTATAGATTTTATGTACATGAAAATAAATATCCATTTGGTTGATCCAAGTTAATGGATCCTTTACATCAAACTTTCACATTTTGTAAAGCTACTTACATGTGGTGTATTTGGATTTGGATTGGGTTGGCTAGAAGATCCACCATGGTTGGGTTTAGTAGCAGTGATTCATGAGTGATTTTGGGAATATTTATGAAAATTAAAATTTGTAATAATTTTGTGCATGAGATTATACAAACACTAATTGATTTGATATAATTTACTTATCATTTAGACTATAGGCCATGTAGATCATACTTGATTTGGATTACTTTTTGATCCATTAAGGAAAACCATAGAGTATAATATCCATCAATTTTTTTTTCTAAATCCATCTACTCATTACTAAATTTTACCTATATTTTTAGAATTCTTACTTTTACCCCTAGTTTATGGTTCTGCCATAACAAAATTAGACAATGCCAACCTGATTTTCATCTTTGACTTGATTTTTACCAAGTAATTTTGATATCATGTCAGCCTCCAATCATAAATCATAAATAATGGACCCAATCTATATTTATTCAAGATTTCCAAAATTGCAAGAAAATATGAAACATTTTTTAAATTCAGAACTATAGAGTTATTTCATGAAAAATAATAAAAGAGTAATAATTCATTTAAAATTTATCTTCAAATCTCAAAATTTTAAATGTGGGTGCCTTATATTATGTTAAAACTCCAATAAAAAAATTCAAAAACTATCACAATGGTTTATGAGATATATTAGAAAAAAAATATTTTCCAAAACTAATGCTCTAGTATCACTTGTAATGAGCTTTATTCATAATGAGAGCAATAAATCATAATATAACTAAAATATAGTAGAATGTATGATAATCCACTTTGAGGGGAAACCTCTAAATTCTCTTTATAAGAATATATTTCATGAATATGATGTTTTGAGTGAGCCATAACCATCCCTATATATAGAATTAATTAGGAGTGTCACACCCATTCATCCCACCCTTACATCTTAAAAAGTTGTCCTAAAGAAATATTTGACTAATGAATACTAAAAATGAAGAGGGTGACATATGTTAGCCCAAACATATCCTTGTGGATCATATAGGTTAAGGTATTAACATACTTGATAGGTCTGTACCCACTACACTATGTGACCTAGATTGTAATCTACTTTGATCTTTAAAAGTGGCCAACCTTTCCCTCAAATTGTTATTATCCTTTTGTAATAAAACAAAATATAAAAGTATGTTTTATCTCAAATTTGAATCTATATCTTATAGAGTAATATTATTCTAGGCTAAATATATTCATAATTGATCCATCTCAATAACCAAGACATTCCAATCCACCTAGAACTCTTGCAATCTACTTGTTTCATACACATGCATAGTTGTAGCAATGACCACTATATAAAATAAATTATCATGTGATCCTAAGACCTCAAATCACTCTATGATAACTTTAGGAATAATATTATTAGGAATATGTCTAGTTAAAAAGTGAATGGTAACATATATCACCAGTTGGAAATACTCATCATTACCTATATACAATTCAATGTATTACATTATCACATCTCTTCTTATTTTATCATAATAGATCAACAAATCATACTAAAAATATACCTACCATCTAAAATTATCTCTTGGATATGTAATTGGATCAATTTTGAAAACCATGAGAAAAAATGTATCCATATACACTCTCTCCAACATTATGTATAGGCCTTGGTGTAACCAACATCATCTACATTTCAAATCTCAAAAACCTCATCTCTCTCATCAATTGAGAAGGGAGATATCTATGATTCTATTGATTGATCTCACTCTCTTACCCTCGTAGGTTCTCTCACTGATCATTCCCATATCACTTGTGCTAAGGCCACTCCCTTCTCTATACTAGATATTAGTGTCACAAGATCAAACTGAAACCCCTCATATAGTCTTAGAAATTGATCATGCATCTAAAAAATAACTTGGATACTTTATAATTCTATGACATCCTCCTAACCCTCAAAACCCTGATATAACTTCCATATGATATCATTTGCTGTTAATATATCTATTATCTAATGATAATCCATCTTGCTAGAATGTGTCACTTGGCTAACACTAACCTATATTCAAGCATACATCAAGGGATGAGCCCATATAGCAAGGGCAATACTAACTAATCTAATCATTGTTATGTGCTCATACACCCAAAAATGTAATAATGTGGTTGAGCCCATGCCTCCCAACATATCCATTTTGGGTAAACCTATGTAAATATCTATATAAATGGGCCAACATAGTGCCACCCCGAGAATACCAAGTGCCATGTTCCTCAATACTATGAACAATATCAATCATTTAGTATGATATAGCAATACCACCCCCATCAATAACAATAAAAGTAACTAATAACCTAAACAATAATTTATAAAATTATGAAACCACTAACATAACAATCTTAGATAATAATATTTTATACACTCCTATGGCATAACCATCACCCCTAGCATGCTCTTTCAGATACTGATGTGCATCACCCATGCTAACTCTAATATTAAAGGCAAGCTAAACACCAAATATAGGTAATCATAAAATTTTCCACATCCTCTAGGGTAATGATCATATCCCTTTTGGGTAACCAAAATGTTCACATATCCAAATCAAATCACTCTGATAAAGTGATCACAATATGCATATTATACAAAATAATATCTAGCTTACCCACATCTCTCAATCCTTCTCTCTCCATAATTTTTGTCTTGATATCTGACAATAATAATCCATTAATCATATATATAATATGACCCTAATAGAACTAGTGGGCCCTCAAATCACCATGAAATAAAACATCACATTTAAAACACTAGCATTTAAGGCATCCATCTATACAAAAATAGAAAAAAATCATTTTCAATTTTCAAATAGATATGTCCATGGTATGGTGGACAATGGCATAGATAAAATCATAATATAATGACACCTCTATAGATAATTTCACACTAGTTTGGACAAGTCACGATCTTAGATAGGGTTGGTTGAAGATAAACCATGAATAGAAGTGAATAAGATATATAGAAATTAGATATTCATAAAAAATATAGAAAATAACATTTATTAGGGGTTGATTAATCACCAATCCTATCTAAAATTTGTTCTATACAACAATGTGAACTCTCTCAAATTTTTTTGAAAGTATGAATCTTCTCTGAGGCATTTTTACTCTTTTTAACCAAATTTTGAAAAAAATACTATTTTGTTATAATCAAATTAACCTTAAATATTTTTCAAATCTATTTATATTAAAATAAAAACTACTAAAAGGGTTGTAGTTTGACTAGTGAGGATGATGGTTTCTTAAATCCATCCATCATGGTACAAATCCCTTTAGGTACACGATATAAAGAGTCAAGTGGTTAAGACTAGGATCATGCCTTGGGTGATTTTGAAAACATGGATTCCCTTTAATCATAGTTTCTTAGCTAAAGTATATCATTGATTTATATGTATGCTTACTCATCACTATAATTTGCTATATGTTTATTTTTGAAATATGGGTTGAGATGCTAACATTCTATGTAATTAAATGATTATATTTGAATGATACCTATTGTGGTATGAAAAAAGAATAATAATAACCTAGGGTTCCCTATAACTTATTTAGTACACCCTCTAATCATCCACTACCCAAAATTTAATTGATGATATATTTCATGATAATTATCAAAATCTCATACCGTCAGATTCATGATGATATTGATGGTATAATATTACACTTTATATCAATTTAAATATATTAATATTACTTTATAAATTATTAATAATATAAACTATTAGTAATCTAAGCATGATTTGGTGATTTTATGTCTCCTTTAAAGGCACATACCTCATTACTTTCACCCCTTCCCTCAAAAGGGGGGAAACCTATTAATATCTATGTATTCAAAATGATTTTTGTATTTGTAGACAAGATTATACTTATAAAAAAGTAGCATGCACAACAAAACAATTTTTTTTCATAATTTCAAGGGCATGTGACCCCCCTTTCATAATTACTATCTAAAAATTAGACACACTCAATATAATAGAAACACAATACAAATCATATGGGGCATGAATTTGGTTCATATTTTCCATCTTTTGTTATATAAAAATCACAATATAATTACAAATGGCATGAAACTGGTTCATGTTTTTATTTTCTCTGATATTTTTCAAAATTATAAGTACTAAATTTTTTCAAATAAATAAATTTTACAAATTTATATTTTGAGTATAGATCCATCTGAAGTAGGGTAATTCATCTTTTGCAAGTGGGGCACATTTGAGTGTATTGACACTCCACACCTTGGCTACACTTTAGAAAACCATGTATTAGTTACCTCTTTTTTATTTTCCCATTTGAGTCTAGTGACATTTAATGGTTATCACTTTTACTTAACTTAGAGCACACCCCCTCCCATGTGAAATCATATCCATCAGTCAAAACAAAATATTCACTCATCGATACTTGATCATTATTGATATCTTCATATGAGATAATATGGTTAAGGTTTAGTGACACCTAATAACTTACTAACTCAACATATTACCACTTTAAAAATTGTTTATTTTCCCTAGCTAGGAGTAAAACAAAATTGAAATCACCCTATCTCCACTTGGGTTAGCTAGTCACTAAAGTCACTTAGCACCACTTATGAAGATAAAATGTGTTTTTAAACTTTGAATTTTTATCTCTTTATGTTTTAGCTTAACTTTATTTCATTACTATAATATGAGGGGGTGATGTATACCCCCAATTTTAGTGCAAGATTATTTAAAATATACATTTTTACATTACTATGTCTATTTGGATCATTATTGACAAATGAATGGATCATTGATGTATCATATCAGTCTTATTCTTATTTATCTTGTTTTCTTATCAAAGTATATTTATTTAACTATTATATTTTTTCATATCATGTATTATGGATCCATACTTTTTTTTTATGTCTTTCTATGTTCATTTTGTGTCTTTTTGACAATTTCATACTATTTGGATAGGAGTGCATTGCACACCTATCCTATAATGTGGAATTATCCTAGCGTAACTTGTGGGAGTATTATATTTTTCTATGTTAGTAATGATCCTTTTTATGACCATTTAATTTTTAATCCAACCATTCACATACCAATGAGTCCCTAAATTGAAACACAAATGTCTATATAAACATACATCTTAGAAAGGAAAAATATCTCCCACTCAATATTAAAAATATATACAAAAGTTATATACATGATAAATATCTAATTTATCCATAGAGTCTAAAGTTGAATACATAAATTATATTATCTTGTTCCAAGGGTATTCATCATCAAAATATCTATATTCTTGCATCCATGATTGCACACACATAAATATGAGGGAGAACTACATCGACCCGAGGTTTTCTTAGATTATGTTGGTTCCTAGTTGTACACCTCTCACACTCAACCTTGCACACTTGAATAAAATGGAAAATAAATATGAGAAACATAATGATATGTCATTGTAGCTGAGGGAGGGTTTGGCATCCATAATAAACTAAATAGAGAAAATGACTGAGAGGCACCTACAAAGGGTATGGTCAGCTCCTTGTTACTTTTGGCTCTACCTGAACCAAGGTGAGAGAACCTATAGGGTAGTTTACTCATATGGAGGGATTATAAAATTAAACCTACATGGGGATTATTGGCATAATGGAACACAAATCTGACTAGAACAAAACCAAACTTGCTCACTCCACCTAAAAAGGGTTGTCATTATCCTAGAGAAAATTCTCTAGGATAGATACACACTATTGAAGATAGATATGAAAATGACTGCAACATTCATTTTAAATAATTTTAAACAACATGGGATAAATGGAAAACTATAGTGTTAGGTCATTTAAAGTAAAAACTATAAATACATACTAATTATGCAAGATTTTATGCATCTACAGGAAAATGAAACTTGTAATGTGCAACAAGGATTATATCATTTATAGGGTAGGACATGGTAGGACAATTAGATAATAATAAAGAGGAAGGGCATGGTGGTCTACTGGTAGTTTTTCAAACATTAGGGATTATTTCAACACACATGACATCACTTATTGCAAATATGTAAGAAAACTAAAATTCAAGCCATGGAAACTATAAGAACTTTCCATCCATTGGTTCCAATAAAATGAAAATGCCAAAATGATTCCTAAAACCCTAGAACATACACTAAAACTAGAATCTCAAATACCTTATCTTGCTAAATTCATGAACCCAAGGTGTCCTTAAAAGGTATTCAACATCATATTTTCAAATATAATTGTTGAAACTTGGATTTACATCCTTGAGGAGATGCTTAGCTCTCCTCATCCACACAACAAAATGGAATCATCTCTCTTTCTATAGGTGACAATTTTGTGAGATGAATCTCTAGATTAGGGGCTAGCTCCCCTTGATGAAGCTTTAAATACCTCTCTAATCTATCAATTATGTATAATAATAGTTTAGGAAAACAACTAATAAAATAAATGGTGATGTACCAATATTTTTTATCCTCCTAATTGACTGAAACACTACTTTAAAGACAAAACAAGGTATTTTTGTGCACAAAACTCATAACTCAAGAACCATTGCTACATCAATATTTCATATGCTAGATTTAAGAAGGTATATGATTATTAATAAGGAAATTAATAATCCAAAGAAATATATAATCATGAATCACTTCTAAGAAATCTCTACACTTAGAAAAGAATACTAGCAAAGACATATAACAATCTCCTTTCTACAAATTGGTAGACCATCAAGAGTACAGGCTAGAAAAGACAATCTTTCACTAGACTAGACCAAAAATGATTCAATTATTACTAAATATTATAGAATATGAGAGGTAATCAGACTTGTGTATCTCTTCAAGAGTTCTTTGAGTATAAATCTAGCTAGATTTTCCTAAATAACCAAAAAAGAAAGTGAAATGAGCCAAGATAATGCATATACATAGCCTTGAGAGGTAGAGCAATCAAAAGAAGTCCAAGGGTCACTAAGACATGTGTCATCTTGAAAGGATTCATTACATTTACATGTGAGAGAAGTGGGTGAGCTATGCCATTTCATTGACTAGATCAATTACAATGAGTTACAACTAAAACAAAGCCTCAACTACAATTAAATTAGCTGTAGTTAAATAAGTTACAACTAAAACAAAATGCCTTATTTATAATTTCCACTTGTTACCTTTTATCTTTGTCTTCATGTTCCCATCGAGCCTTTTCTTTTAAACTCCAATGGCTAGTTTTTGCAGTCTAAAATTGACGTTCTAAGGGCCATCACCTTTTTGGTATTTCTTTGGACCTTTATTTCCTTAGACTTCTTATCTTGGCATTTTTCCCAAAATAATTTATTCGGGTCTTTTGTTTCCTTTATTTTCAAGTTTTTTGAAAGAATTCCTTGGATAATTTCTCTAAAAGAATTCCTTCAAACTTTCTATTTGGCCCTTTTTTGGTTATTATAAATGACCCTTTAGAAAAGTGAAAGAGACCCTTTTTGAAAGGAAACATACCCTTCAGCTTCTTGCAAGTGACCTTTTGAAAGAGTTGAAAGTGTCCTTCCACTATTTGAAATGATCTTCTAAAAGTAAAAGATACCCTTTGGATTTTTTGAAATGGTCCACCTTTTCATGAAATAATATTTTAGACTTTTGAAAACATCCCTTCATAGAATTTGAAATTCCTTTTGGAAGAGTTGTCACATACCCTTTGGGAAAGTTGAAGTGGATCATGTCTTGTGAAAAAGATGACCTTCAAAAAATTTGTTTTGGATAAAATGTCTGAAACAATTCCTTCAAAAAATTTGTAAGTGATATTTTATCTTGAAAAATTCCTTTGAATAATTGAAAGTGTCCCTTTGGAATAAATTTCTTGGATAATTTTCTTGAAATAATTCTTTTAGTTTTTCCACTAAATGCCCTCCACAAAAATGAAAGTACCCTTCAGCTTTTTTGAAGTGGACCTTTAGAACTCTAGAATGGCCCTTTTAGATTTTTTGCAAATGACCCTTCTGAAAGGAAAAAATGCCCTTTGTGAACTTTGAACCAAGCCAATGTACCCTTTATAAAAATGTAAGTGTCATTTAGCTTGAAAATTTACTTCAAAAAAGTTGCAACGTACCCTTCAAAAAAATTGTCTTGACAATTTTCCTAAAGGAATGAGACTTTATATTCAAAAATATCCCTCAAAAAATTTTCCTAAAATAATTCCACTGAATGAAAAGTCTAAAATAAATACACTTAAGGAAAAAAGCCTTGGACAAAAAGTCTAAAAGAATTCAGCAAAGGCCTAGAACAAAAACCCAAAAGATTTCATTGCAAAAGACTTATCCAAAAGACTAAAGAACAAAGCTTTCAAAAGGAAAAAATTGGGTTTTTTTATGTATTGTATATGAAAATTGATTTTGAATGAAACTTGCATACTAGACCTAGACAAAGGTATAGACTCAAACATTTCTTTTTGCAAAATGGGGTGCTCAATTTTCACTTAAAGGGCTAAAATTTGGTCAAAAATAAATATAGAAAGATATTTATAACCTAGATACATGCTTAAATTGATAACCAGTAATGAAAATAGGCCCAAATATCTAATATTATAACATAAAAATATATTATTGCATTTAATTAACATGATACAATAAAGAACCATAAGGATTTTCCATTAACTTGAAAGAAAATCTTACATACACTAATGTTTTAAAATGTTTCCATGGGGAGAGGCATGGTAGATTTTTTCCATGTTGGATAGAGGAGACATATATAGATGCTCTCAAAGCTTGATAATGGTTTTACAGTTGTAACCACCTTAGCAAGAGAGACAAAATACACACATAACCATAATTCCAAAATTTGGAAGAACCTATACTTGGAGAGAAGCAAAGACCAACAACAACCAACACAATCACTAACACAATGGCCAACCAACCTCATGAATAGAGGATGAGCCCTATATTTATACATTTTCACCCATTTCAAATCATTTCCAAAGTCCCACCAAGATGCTCTTGTTTGGAACAAATCCTTTTCCATGTTTTGGATGGTGGAGCCTAATCTTATTATATTGCTTGGTTCCTGATAAGGGGTGTGGGGGGGAAACACCCCCAAGTATGTTCATCATAAAATATTATAATTTTTTAGTGAATTTAGAACATTTAATATTAGGTTATATATCTAATGGTATAATTATTTTTGTGCAATTTTGCCTTATATGTAACCCTCATTTAAGATGAGGGCATTAAAATTTTGGTGGCACATTGTATGTGAGTGAAGAGGATATTATAGTGTTATATTATAGGTTTTCTCCCTTCACTTTTTGAACTAAATAATAAAAAATATTGGCTATTTCTATGTGGATGTAACCCATATTAGGTGAACCATGTTAAATCTGTGTCTTTATTATGTTTTGTTTTTTGTATTTTATTTTTGTCTTTAATTTATTAATATTGCACTGTGTTCTATATTCCTAATATCATGCCTAGAATATCCATGTATTTTTAAGGAAAATTATTATTACAATTACCTTTATAAGGAATTATGGATATTTACAACAAAACCCTTGATTTCTTGGCTGTAAATGCTTTCAAATGAGCTAGAAGGAGAATATTCATGGTGGAGGGTAAATAAACCATTTATCTTTATATAGAACTACCTAAAGATGCCCTAGACCACTTGTATATTTTCCACTCACTTTATTTATTCCATGTAATAACCTATTTTTGTAATGATTTACTAGAAATATTATAGATCCATATCCACTTAAATGATCTCCCTAGGAGTGGCCCACCATGACCTTGCAAACCTGCAATATATCTCCCAATGAAGGAGCTAGTATGAGAAAAACATGATAAAATACAATACCCAAGTTTACTAAACCCATTTAAATTTTTGGCTCCAACTTGCTTTTTCACATTTTGGCACCTTTGCCTTTTGATTTATCACATTTGACCTTTTAGGGCTTCCCTCATATATTTTTAATGTAAAAATGTATTATTTTCAACCTCAGGGTTACCATGCCTCATTTATAAGTTTGCTAAGTCAACCTATTATTAGTGGTGGAATCTCCACCAATTTCCTTCTATAGGGTCCTTGAATGTGTCATGCATGCCTATGTGGCATCACTATGTCACTCTATTCACTTACTTGAAATGTGACCATTGCCCATAAGATATGTGTCAACATGTCATTAGATCCAGATCCATGAAAAATACACGAAAGACTAGAACATTTAGATCCTTATTTGTATGATGAACATGAGCATGCCACTTGGCAACTCTGTAGGATCTTAACATCCATTTATTATTAGATTTTAATACAAACCATTAGATATCCATTAAGACCCACTATGATCATGCCTCTTGGATAATCTATGGGTTTTTTTTCACCTTACATAATCAATCTCTATTAGGATAGTGCCATTTTTCCATGTTGTAGCTCCTTAATTGACCCAAATCCTTTGAAAAATAATCTCTTACTCATATTGTCGATCTTGAATCTTGATGGAATGTGAATCATCAATCCCATTTGCCATGTGGATCAAATGCCATTAGTTGTCTATTATGGCTTAAATTTGATGTCTACATGATTTTCATTTGATGTCCATGTGAACATATTTTATGGGTGCATAATCATCAAATTTAAGCCCCAATAGATAATCACCAAGCTTAATTTTGACATTCATATGCCCACCACTTGACATTCACATGAACAACTTTAACATGCATGTGACTACCAAATTTAAGCCCCAATAGATAGTTATCATTGCTTAAATTTGATGTCTACACACCCATCATTTGATGTTCTCATGACCATCAATTATGTTTTTATGACCATCAAATTTAAGTCCTAATGTATAATGGTTATGCTTAATTTTCACATCTATACGATCATCAATAACATTTGCATGGCCATCACACTTAAGCAATTTAGATGAATTTATTTGGGATATTACTCATTAGACCTTTTTTATTTGTTATTTTTATTCTTTAATAATCTAGTCTTCGACCTTTTTGTGTTGGAACTTTTGTTATACATAAATTCCCCCAAAATAATATTTCTGAAGTATTGAGCACATTTAAGCTTTTTTCCATGGATTAAATGTCTGATAGAATTCTTTTGGGCCTTTTACCATGGATAATTTTATTGATATAAATGATCCTTCAAACTTTTTTCCAAACACTTTTCCCAAAACATATAAGTCTTTAGGATTTTTGTGCAAATATTTTTCCTAAAATATTGAATTTATTTGGAATTTTTGTGTGAACACTTTGCCCAATGGAATAATTCTTCAAAATTTTTGTCTGAGACAAAAATATTGAAGACCTAACTTTTTCATCCAAAATATTCATGAAAAAAGTCTAAGGGATTTATATATATGCCAAGTAAAGAACAATTTAACACCTAACTAATTTAACATGGAACTTGACCTTTCAAAGTAACACTAGAAAATAGGAATATGGCTAAGGACTGAGGCTTTGATACTCAAATCAAGCTATACTTAGGAATTTACACTTAACAAGGTCTTAATTGATTCAATATACTTTTATGCACTAACATTGGCTCTCACCTGAGGTGTACACCCACTACGGGTGTGCAAAGAACCCTAGCATGCAAGGCCAGGTGCCAATCTAATGGGTCATGGAGTCAAGACTTAGTGATCTATCAACAAAACTTATGGAGGCTCAATAAAACAATGGTAAACTAATAAAAATAGATCAAGAGGATCTAATAATGAACATAAAATAATAACACAAAAGGAACCTATAAAGATAAGGCCCAAAGCAGAGGGGAAATAAAGAAATGAAACAACAAAGGACAAAACACTATATAATTTATACATAATTATAGTTTATGGACTCAATCAAGAAAGTGTTTTAAATGTCTTCCATTAAATGGAAACTCCAATATTTCACCATCCAAATCTATCAAAAATAAAGTATATTCCCTAATTTGGTAATCAATGGAATAGGGACCCATCCACAAGGCATCAAATTTTCCATGCTTGCCCTTTTTCTCATGCTTGTTGTCCCAAAGTAGAACCAGATCACCTACTTGAAAAGTCCTTGGAGTAACCTTCCTATCAAATATCTTCTTTAGCTTTTCCTTAAACTTGAGGTGTCTTTCATGATTTTGACTTCAAATTTCATCAAGATCAATAATCTAATTCATCCTACTTTCATAGTGGTTGATCTGCTCATCATCCTCTAGTTGCTACATGAGTTGATAGGTAGGAAACTATAAATTCATAGGTAGAATTAATTAAGATCTATAAACAAGCTCAAAAGGTAAAATTTATCTATTCATCCCACTTCTTTCTTACTTCCAAAGTACATCTAATGATTTTGAGCAAGTTCTTATTATTGGATTATGCTTGCCCATCCCCTTGAGGGTTGTAATTAGAAGTGTAGGTCAATTCAATCATTAGTCTTTACATAGTGCCACTAAAGGTTTATATTTAAATTTCATAGCATTTTACACAATAAATTTAATAGGCACACCAAATCTACAAGTAATCTAATTTAATAAAAATCCATAACTACCTGGTGTGTTTTTTTCTTTGTAGGGACTTCTTCAATGAATTTCATGAAATAATTAGTTGTAACTAGTATCCATCTATGTCCAAAATTTTATGAATCAATAATTTCTCCAATTAAATCCTTTCTCCATTGTCTAAATGGGCCTTTAATCAGCACAAAATGTAAGGGAAGAAAACCTAAAGCTTTCATCCTCCCAACAAAGTGTTGAATTTGTAACACTTTCCAACTATCTGAGCAACATCCTTAAACAATGATGGTCACCAATAACTGACTTTCAAAATTTTATGAGATGTAACCTTAGGCACAAAATAGCCACCACATACTCCACTATGGAAGTATTCAATTAATTCAATAGTTTTTTCTTCTAGCACACATCTTAGGAGAACCCCATCCAAATTCTTCCATGCTAGTCCATTTTAAGTCAAGAGGTATATTTGGGAAACAAGCTTGAGATTTATTTGATTCTTTTCCAAGTTATGGGGATAGTTCAGATTTTGTAAGTAGTAAACAATATCTCTATAGCATAGATACATGTTAAATTGACTCAAAGAATCAACATTAAAAATATTAATGTTTACCTCAATAGCTTTCCAATTGGTCTTTGTCATAAGCTTGGCTAGATCCATCCCTCATACTAACTTGGTGGTCTGAATATCCATATCATACTCTTGTAACTTTTTGACCCACCTACATCTCTTGCTAGATACTTTAGTTTGAGTCAAGATGTCCTTCACCATGGTATGCAAGACATAAGCAACAATATTCAAACTTAGAATATAAGGCCTAAACATCTTGACAACTTTCAAGAGAGTGAAATCTTATTTTTTCATAATGGTATAATTTAACTTAGAACCTTGAATAAATTTGATAAATAAAGCTATAGGTTGCTCATGACCATCTTCATTCTTTTACAATAGTACATCAACAACATTATTATATGATACAAAAGAGAATATTTAAAATGGATTAGTGTAATTAAAACTAGCCAAAGTAGGGGTAGACTTTAAATATCCTTTAATGGAACTAAATTATTGCATGTCCTTCTCTTCCCACTTAAATATAAGGTCCTTATTTAGCATGGAAGTAATAGGTAGAGTGATTTGTGCAAAACTGGACATAAACCTCCTTAGAAAATTAATTTGCCCAAAGGACCAAATTCTCTTCTTAGACTACTAGATAGGCACTTTGTCAATGGCTCTTACCCTCTTAGGGTCAATCATGATACCATCCTTAGACACTATATATCCCAAAAACTTGGCCTTTTGTACTCTAAAGTGGTATGTCTTTGGATTAAGCAAAATTCCAAATTCCCTACATCTAATCAACACCTATTCTAGATACTTAAAATGTTCTTCTCTAGTCTTGGAGTACAAAGTAATATCATCTTGATACATAGCTATGAACTTATTAATTATCCATGTAAAAACAACATATATAGCTTGCTAGAATGTTGCACTAGCATTAATTAACGCTAAATTCATCTTCATATATACATACATGACCCAAGGCATTATTAACATAGTCTTGGATCTCTCAATTTCCTTCACCACAACTTGGTTTTACCCTAAGAAGTTTTCTAATGTGGATAACATCTCTGATCTAGTAACACTTTGCAGAAGGTTCTCTATATTGGGTAGGGGATAATTATATTTTAAAGAAGCTTTATTCAAATTTAGGAAATCCACACATAAGTGGATGTCACCATAATTATTTCATATAGGGAATAAGTTTTCCACCCATGACAAATACTTGATAGGTTGAATGATCCCACTGTCCCTTAGCTTCTTTAACTCATCCCTCATCTTGGTGGCCAAGATGGGGTCAATAGGCCTCTATTTTTGTCTCAAAGGCTTGTTATTAGGTTACAATTGGATGATGTGCTAAAACAAGTCTTCCCTATATGCTTTCATCTCAAAATAAGACCATGATAAATAATCTTGGTATCTTTTAGTAGTTGCATGTAAACTTGCTCTTAGTTGCACTTAGGTGAGTACCCAACCAAACATTCCTTAGATTCTCATGAGAACCTAAGTTGCACTCAGTTACATATTTTGAGATAAATGGATATCTTTATTTTATTATATCATCTTCATCAAAAGATGCATCCAAACTCACTAATACTCTAGGGAGCATGTTTGTCTTTATTTGAATGATGTCCTTCCCAAATAAGGTTTCTTTTCCATCATAAACCTGAACCATAGATTCCAAGTCCATGATTTGATCATGGAACTTGTTGATGCCTCTAAGTGTACCATAAGGGTTGTTAGTGTTCAAAGAACATTTCTCATTTTATAATTCTATGAATTCAAATCATGAGTACTACGTTGTGGTAACTTGATGCTACCTATGGTGAAATAGTGGTAGAGATATGTATTGGTATTCCACACATTTATAATGAGTGATGGTTGGGAGCCATCATGGTCTATTCTTTGTGAATTACAAGGAATATATGTTAATTCTTAGTGAATTATGATCTGAACTTAAGCTATAAGTTAATATAGGTGTATATTTATAATGAAGCTAAAACTAAAGCAATCTGGTGTAAAAAAGAGCAAAAAGAAGGGTAAGAAAAAAAAGAAAATAATTGATTACCAATCTTAATTTCAAATATCATGACAAAGAATCAATTTCAACTGAGTATGCATTCAAACCAATATACAAGGTAAAATAGCCTAAGCTTAGATTTCACTATATACCAAGAAAACATTAAAGGATAATACAAAGAATCAAAAGTAAGAACCATGTCTACTTTTAAATATTTACTACTATAACCAAATAGAATTTTCACATTAGAATATAAAGCAAAATGAAGTGAAGCAAAACCCAATATCTTATAAAAATTTAGCATATGCATAAATTAAAAACCCTGTGATTATAAAATGCAACCTAGAATTCAAATAAACTATTCAAATTCAAGACATAAACTAGCAATTAAAAGAAATCTATCTTAGCAATTTACATATCAAATATGGACAATATTTATAGAAAACCTTGATTATATTAATTTCTTCAAGTATATAAAATTTTATAAAAAATTCTCTCTTTACAAGAAGGTGATACATGCCTTTTATAGGAAGATAAGGTGGTACACCAGTCTGTCACAACATACAATCATGCAAAGATAAAAGCATCTATCCTTAAAATTTCTAAGATACACTTTTCTTTCACAATTGGACTAACCTAGGGGAAATATGATATTAGACTAGCATATGCCTTACAAAATAATATTCCTATTCTAGATATTAAAATGTTTTTTCAAAAGGAATATTAGCTACTAGGTGGGCCCATTATTGAAGGGTCCCCTTATTGATTATACAATAGTTCTATAGCTTTCTGATGTCACTCCTTGATAATATCAAGGTCCATGGCTGGTTTCATGAGGTAGATTTCTTCTTAATCAACTAGGTCATCCAAATCCCTATCATCTCTAGCCATAGCCTTCTTTATGCTCTTGAACTCTATAATATTTTCCTTAGCATTAAATATCATAGCCAAAATTCTTCTATTGTCCTTATTAGATTGGCCTTGGATTTTGCTCTTAACTAATTATATGACCAAGGTGACCTTGTGCTTGAATTTAGGTTCATCAATGACTCCAAGGGCATCAGTCTTGGTAGGATTAACTAGCATGGAACCTAAGAGCTTCTCAATCTTATTGATTAATTCCTTGTCATATATCAAGATCCTATCCAATTTTTTTGTCCACATACTTAGGCCTTGGATTTTATTGACTACTATCCCCAATATGGCATTTAGATGGGTCAAGATAATAGATTTGAACTTAGGAATATTGTTCCCAATCGAGATCCCTTAGCTTGGTCTCTGCTTCTTGCCATTATGTTATCATTTCCCTAGGTACTTCACTTTGCTAGCTTAGTGCATCTTGCCTTAACTTCATGGACATTAAAGATCCAAACATATCAAAGAATGAGGCATCAAACATATCCAAAATGGCATCAAGCATATAAAAAATTGCATGTATCTCAAGGTTTTCCTTCTCCTTCTCTAAATTATGGATCCTCTACTTCATTCCCTTGATTCTAGATTTAGCTTGAGCTGATTGGGCATTGAGTAAACTTTCAACATCCTCCTCATGAATATAATGCTCTCCTAGCTATTATCCTTTAATAGGAGTTAGGACAAAAAAAGGTTCCACCTTTTGAAAGGTGAAATTTTTTGTTTCCACCATGGATTTCTTGGTGGTGACCCTTTCAAATCCAACTATATTTAGATTAAATTTGACAATGGTGATTGGCTCTATAAACATGGGAGGTTCTAAGACCTCAATTCCTATGCTACTTGATGATCCAAGAGCAACCATTTTCTTTCTCTGTAGTCCTAAAGTGACCAACATACTTTTTTCTTCCTCTTCCTTCATAATATCCCTAATCTATGGCTTAATGTCATCATGTACTTTAATGTTGGTAGCTTTTGTTATGGCCCATGAATGGGAGAGAGAAGGGATCTTTTGTAATTTTTCATAAATAAACCAGTCACAAATGATTGGTCCATGAATAGGGAATTCATTACTGAAAAAATTTATCTCACTTATGGGGTGAGAGATGGTTAGTCTTGGTCTCTTTGATCCAATAGGGACCGAAGCCAACTCTACATTCATCTTCTCTTTAGGGGCCACTAGGACTATGTCAAGAGCAAGCTCTTTTCCTTTCTCTTCTACAGGCTCCCTTGTTTAGATCTAAGTTTACTCATTCTATTCCCCTTATTCATCTAAGCCACATTCCTCTATAAGTTCTTTGAGAGCACCCTCAAGTGTCTCATCTAGCTCTAAGGTAATCATATCTATATGTTCAACTAGGGAAGGTGGCCTTTAGGGCAGTGATGAAGATGAGGGCCTCTCCAAGTCTCTTTTCTATTTTCTCCTTTTCCTACCCTTATTTAAATTTTTTGAGGCTATGGATTCTCCACTTGAAGTTTTTCTTAGGATGTCTTAGATGGTCTAGGTAATAAGTGATACTAGAGAGGATGCATTTGTCATGCATCTCCTAATGGCTTATCATCTTTTATCAACCTACGCTCAAGCTTGATGTTATGTCCTTTAATCCTAGATAACAATTATTCATATTTCTTATCCTTAATGTAAATGGTGTCATGAACACAAAGTTGATGCATATATTCAATCTTGGGCAACTTCTTCTCATTTAAATGTTTACTCATTATACTCTTTGGGTATCACATTTTGAGCTCATGTAATTGAAACCCAAATGAGTTTATGTGTTTGGACATGGTATCAACCTATTTCCAATCTTGTAGTATATTCCATCCAATAATTAGAGGGAAGGGGTGGAAAAGACCCTTCCTTTTTTCCTTACAAATTCCATCAATGCCATGGATGAGTTAGGAGGCAATTTCTTTCTTAGGTAGTATTTTAGGAACATACACTAGCAATCTATAGGGTTGGGACATAATCCCCTCAATCTTGATGGTTGTGCAATCTAGATAGAACTAGATGTCACCCATCATCTTGAAATATTTATTGATTAGTGGATGGACTCTAAGCATGGGAATACCTATAATAGCATCTATTATGGCTAGGTAGACATAGTTAAAAATAAACTAGATATGGTTCCTATATTTAAAGATGTGCAACATGGAGTAATGGTGAAAAATTATGGTTTCTCCCTCAAGAGACTAATTTATAATCCTTGGGAATTTTATAGAGGCAATTATACCATCTATTAGGTATGAAATCATATAAAATTATTTATCTACCTTCCTTTTTATAGTAGTGAATTTCTTGGCAAGGAAGACATTGATCAAATATCCAATTAGAGGGGTGAGTTTTTACTCCACCATGAAATGCACATAGGGGATCCATATTTTATTTACATAGGTGCTTGAGGGGGCTCCCATTGCTTGGTTTAACAAGGTTATGATTACAATGATTCCTTCTCTAAATTATACTATTGGGATCTTACCCTAAAAGTCCCTAAAGACATGGGTTCCTTGGTGTAATTAGGGTCTAAGGATGGTGTGCAGGCCATGTTGGAGGTC
The DNA here is from genome assembly GCA_037957365.1 of Torreya grandis. Taxonomy (NCBI): domain Eukaryota; kingdom Viridiplantae; phylum Streptophyta; class Pinopsida; order Cupressales; family Taxaceae; genus Torreya; species Torreya grandis. The sequence goes on from JARHVA010004380.1 coordinate 191,656, forward strand.
CATTCCATGATTTTAGACAAGTATACATGGGGGATTAGGAGCTTATAGTATTTTTCAAAAGATATAGAGGAAATGTAATCTATCTTCTTAGAATTCCCCTCCAAGATGATCCAATCATTATCTATCCTATAATTAACAAAGATAGGAACAAGAACATCTATGCAATGTAGTACCTCATGATTTACATCAATGTGGTGAAGGCCAGTCATCTAGACAATGACCAAGTCATAATACTTCTTACTCAAAGTGGTAATTCTCTATTCCTCCTTTGTGATGGAATTTATCTACTCCATAGAAAAAAAGAGTTTAGAATAATTATTGATTCTTGAGACATTTAGGGATACAATTTCTAATTTGGTGTCCTTGAAGATTTGTCCCTCATTATTTTTTGACAAGTAGAGTTTTGTTCCCTCCTTTAACTGCTGCCTGTGAGCTACCATGGTCTCTATATTTACAAATTGTTCACATTAGATTGTAAATTAGTCTCTATGGTAGATATTTTGTACATAAAAAACAAAATCAAGATCTCTTAAGATTAAATTGTAACCAATTAAGTTCATTTGGGCCACTTTTATGTATAGTTTAAGGTTTTATAGGTTTAATGGTAGGATATATCTAGAATCTAGCTCATATGAGCTTTGTATTTGATTTGGACCTTTGCCTTTATATTTTCACATTTTAAATCCCATAAGATAACCTTATTTTTCCTTTTATACTTGTGTGGTGATTATGTGGCATCAATCTAGACCTTTCACAACATTTTTCATAAATGCCTTAGAGTACTAGCCATTGGCATTTAAAATGTCTTCTTTATTTTACACCATTGGATGAGGATCCTATGAGTGACCATGAATTATTAATTATGATTTAGGTACTTATTTATGATTGGATATTTTATATGGTAATATTTGTGGTTTTACCCCTTTTCATCTTTGTTTATGTTTCTATGCTCTATATCTTACGCTGGTAGTTTGTTGAATGAGAATTAACCATGTAGCTAGCTCGCAGGTTTTTGAAAATTCATCAATGATTTCACACCATTATATTGTGAAGTGTAATGAATAATGGACCATTTATCATTTATCATCTCCACCTCAAATATGATTTTTCCATGCATCATGCTCGTAAGCTCTTGAGACTCCATTGAAAATTCCATAGGATCTTCACATTGTTGGATCATCTTTCCATGATGAAGTGTGAATCGTAGATCTGTAAAGATGCCCAAGCTCTAAGTTATCATGTCATTAAGGTGGTACCTAGTATTAAACCTCTTAGGCTAAGGATTATTTCATGTTTATTAAATATGAAATAAACTTTATGCTAAAGTGTTTATGTCTAAGTTTTCTAGATTTATGCATAAGATACCAAGGATACATATTTTAGGCCAAAGTTTACACTATGTTAGATAAGCATAATGTATAATTTGGGATGAAATACTTATGCCAAGATTATAAAATATGATCAAAGGGGGTCATAATGATATAGCGGTCTAACATTTAAATATATTTTCATTACATTAATGAACACATTAAAATATTTGGTTAGAAGCACTTGGTCTAAGTTCTGTGTTATCAAGGCTCTTTTTAGAATAAGACTTAGTATAAGTATTTAGTCTAAGCTTCATGACATTTAAACAAAATTCAATGGGGAACTTAAAGTATAGACTTAGACTAAGTTTTATTTTCCATATACTTAGACCATAAGACCATTTTCATATTTATAGATTGAAAATTTCTAGTGTTTGAGCATCTTCCAAGTACTTTTATTAACCTATAACGTAATTTACAAGCTTTTCAATGAGATTTTTGATTTTATTTTAACCCTAATCAAAATAATCCATTATATTAAATTTTATAGTATCATAGACATCAAATACATCCTTGCAGACATTGAATGATGGTCATTTAAATACTAATTTTAAGTTAGTGAAGATTTTAATTTGATGGGTTTAAAGTTGACATTCATGTAAACACCAAATACATCTCACATATGTCAAATTATGATAATATGAATGCCAATTTTAAGCTCATCAAATTCACATGACCTAATGTGAGAATGCCACTTGGAACCTCCACAGGGCTTCCCAAGATCTTGGAGTTAATTTTCTTTACTAGATCAAGATCTAGGAGCAAGTGAGAGTCATAGGATTATGATATGAAAGTTTTCTCATGATTGGTTTCTTTGTTAGGTGGGACCCATTTGCCTTTGATCATTGAATATAAGGGTGCTATGTATAAATCCTATATGGGCCTTCTATAATCCTTTGACATTTCAATTATGCCTCACTCTATCTGATAAAGTCCTCATAATGAAGTGAGAACCATTGGATGAAGGCTAAGGGCACAACTTTGTTTGGGCCTTCATGTCGTTGGATCAATTTCTAAGACAAAGTGTGTATCATTAGATCTTCTAATATGTATTCTAATTAAGTCTAAGCTCAGGCCTTTTTCACTGTATTAGATCAAATACCATAACAAAGTGAGGGTCATTGTATCCTAAAATATGCAAGGAAGTTAAGTCAAGACCCGTAGTGATATAGATACTAAGGTTAAGGTGTTTAGGATAAGGTATAATTCATATTAATAAATACAATGATGCCTTACGATTAAAACTTTAGGATAAGTTATGAATTGAAAGGATTATGCTAACATAAAATTGGACTTAGGGAGTTGAATCTTAAGCTAAGGTGTTAATACTAAGGTTCCATTTGTATTAATAAATAAGATAGGTCCTTAAGGTTAAAACATTAGGCTAAGCTATGAAATATTAAAAAGATCCTATAGAATGAATATTATTTAGGCACACAAGGAACTTTAAAAGGGAAAAAATAATAATGGGGACTAATCATTTTAGGCTAAGTTTTAGTCATGTTAAAAAACATAACTAATATTAAGATATGAAATTTATGCTTAAGTCCAAAGTGGCTTTTAAAAGGTTCCTACCAATTTAGTTATTAGTAGTATTTAAATTTGAATTGAGGGGTTTTCTAGGGTTTTGGAACATGAAATTATCAGGAATAAACACCATGGAACCTAAAACTAAAATCCATAAATACCATTTATTAGAAATGTTAGACAAAATTAAAGCAAAAGATAACTAAGTAAGCTTTAATTTGATAAACTAGATGATCTTCAAATTCTACAAATGATCTTAACATGCCATATTTTCATGTTAAATTTTTAGGGTTTCTCAAGGGTCCCAATTTTTAAAAAATGGGGTATGTTGGCCTCAAAAAAATTTACCTTCACAATTAAAAAACCTCTTAATCTAGTCATCATCATCAAATACCTTCCAATGATGAACATTGTCTGGGATTGATGGCCTGACAAACACCTCTACTTGATATTGAAAATGAGGGCTTGTATTTGTAATATCAAACTAAGCACCTAACCCTATAAGTCTATTAGCTTCTTTGTTAAAACTTATATCATGATAAAAATGTTGAATGAATCAAAAAATTCAAGAAAATTCCAAACAACATTCCAATATTATTTTAACCTTTTGTTCTTAGTGGCATAAGTATTGTGAATCTGCTTAACCACTAACTCATAATCACCCTTGATAATAAAACTTTTAATTCTATATTCACAAGAAACCCTTAAACCAAGAAAGATTTCCTCATACTCAACATTATTATTCATGTACTCAAAAGAAAGCTAAAAATAAAACTTTAAATATTTACCATTAGGGGCATAGAAAATAACCCTAGTTCCATTTCCAAGATTGGAACAATTTATATCAAAGAACATCTTCCAAATTACACTTTCATTATTAGATTAAACATCCAAAACAATAGGATGTTCATTATCATTAAAATTCCAAAAAAAACTACCCAAATCAACATCCATGTACAACATTTCATTGAGATCATGTTTTGGATCTTCAATCATATGTAACATCTTTGTATCTCTATAAAATCTAACCATATTACCCTCAAATGAAATGGTGGCATGGGAAAGGTCCATTTCCACCCATGATAGCATCCCATTTTCATGATAGTAGCATCCCCCACTTAGGTGGATAGTCTACAACTACCAAATACATATTCAGATACTTACCAGGATGAACTTCCAATTATACAACTAATCCCTTGGTTTGTACCACAACTAGTATATCTCATGAGTCCATGGTATAACATCTGCCAAAGGCTAACATAATCTTCACTTTGATATCATTTAGGACACCCAAGGGCATCACATTTCAAGAATTTTTAGAATCAAAGATATAGTTATGGACAATCAAGCCATTGATTAGTAGGGTTGTATAAAATATATCCACATTTAGCTAACTCTCCATAATGCAGTCCCAAATAGACCTTCAGACTAGGTTCAATAGCCTCTTCTAATTATTCATTTTCTTCTAGGGGTGATTAGGGTAATTTCATTTCATTCATAATAGAATCCTCACTATATTCCAAGTATTTAAAGGCCATCTTCCTATGTTCAAGTATTCCTAATAATTCAACAAGTGGCATAATGATTTTTATTTAACTCAACACTTGGGCCATATCACACATACTATACTAAGGAAAAGGCATATTTTGTCGAAGGGTAACAACACATTTAGCTAGGATGTAATCACTTAATGTCTAAATTGGAGTAGGCTAGGATGGATTAACACTCTTAACAATAGTCTTCAAGGGTATATTTGTCTTAACATCACCTGCACCCTTATGAATACTCAACAAGATGGGAATTTTATTGATCTTATTAGAAGCACCTCTAGGGTTAACAACTTGGGACACAGGTGCCATCTTGGAAACTTATGAGACTGGTGTATCTTTATTTACTTCCTTTCTTGCATTCCCTACCTTTGGATTTGTAGGGGTAGTGTCTTGAGTAGTAGGACCTAGTTGCCTACTTCTCAATTAATATTATTTATTTTGGAAAACTACTACATTAATTAACAATTGCTTGTCCTCAACTGATGGAATCTCCATATGATATTTCTTAATTATCATAGAGCATAGGAGATCAAAATCATGAATGGGTAATTCATATGCTTGTGACATACTAAAATCATAAGCAAAGTTAAAAGTCGTGACACTCTCCATTTTGTCTGCACTTAAAAATTAATCAACCATAGTAGCATTCAACATTTCCTTAGATTTTAACATTCTACTTTGGAGACTTTTACAATCAAACATAAAAATATGATATTTAGATAATGCATACTCATGTTCATCTAAATCTTCATCAATCTATTCAATAGTATCACATAAAGGGTGTGGAAGGAAGCACTTGTCACACCAATCAATGTCTAAATTATAATTCATAACATTTACCTTGTCATTTAAATGATCATGTACCACTTTTATAGTCCCTCTATTCTAGTTTCTCTCTATTCTTTCATCACATGTAGGCCTCTTCCCCTATCATTGCCTTGATTGTGGAAAGTAGGCCTTCCTTATGATTTATTTTAATTAGGATCCTTATTCGGACTAGACATATACATGATCCCTTTCTCAGCCTTGGTAAGCTTATAAGACATATCTTTGATAGTGGAGGCTAAAATATTGAAAGTCTCCTCCAAATTAGCTATCTTTATAGACTACGCCTTTTCTAGATTGACTAATTTTACATCATCCTACTTGTTTATGGGATTTCCCATAGCCTTGGTGTTATCCTCAATATGGATGTCCATATTTAATGTCAACCATAGGTTAGTGGGAGCCTTGTCACATAATTAATATGCAATCTTCTTGTTAAAGGCATCACATTACTTTATCAAGCATGTTATATCACTGGGCCTGATGTTTTTGGGTAGCCAAATCATAACCTTGTTGAATCAAGTATTAAAATCTTGAACACACTCATTAAGATTATTTTTGATGTTCTCAAATTTATCTAAAATAAACCTGGGATCAACTCTTTCACCATATTGAATTCTAAAGATATTCCTCATCTTTTCCCACAAATTGATGCATCCAAGGGGAAGAGAGTTGGGCCACTTATGAACATCTTCCTCTAGCCTATGCTCAAACATATTGATGCACATATCCTCATACTCAACCTCATAATCTTCAATGATATTTTAAAAATCCCTTAGGTGTTGATCATCACTCATTGCATTATTCCCTTGAAATTTTGGGAGGCATTTCCTAACTTCATTAGGATATCCTTTCATTTCATTAAAATTGATAGGCCTAAATCTAGGAACACAAAATGCAAGATGTTCATTCTCATATTGATCTTTATGCCTCTTTATTGGTTTAATGTGAGGTTCAAGAATAAATGGCAAAGGGATATAAAGGGGTGAATAAGGTAGACTTGGTGGATCAAACTTGGAAGGGGATTCAACTAGTTAAGAAGGAGCTGGGTAATACACAAGACTATACATTTTAGAATTGTTAGGAGATCTATGATAGTCCTCAATAATTGGGGGGGGGCTCAACAAATAGTTTAATATTATCAAAATCTTGACGGTCCTTAGTAGATGAACTCTTCCCTTCAACAGGCTTACAAACTTGTTTCCTTCTTCTTTGAGGAATACTTAAGGGTGGAACAAGTTTCTTAGATGGGTCACCTTTGAAAGATGATCTTAATCCTTCTAAATTTTTAAACAAGAAAATACTCAAAGATAAAACTAAGTAGAATATTTAGAGTAGGCATTAGTCTTCCTTGAAACTAGGTGATAAGAATCTAAGTTGTCATTAGGATCATAATTCTAAAATATAACAATTAATAATCTATCTATGATACATGCTAAAATTAAATTTTTTAAAGCTTAATGAGATAGAAAACAAAGACACTAAAATTTTCAAAATATGTTCAAAAGGGGAGAAAGCATATTTTAACATGTACCTTTAGTAGCTCTTTATAATAAATGTAACATAATTAAATTATCAAGCCTTAAAACATTCTTGGCACGTCCCCAATGGAGTGCTACAGAATTCATGGCCAAGATAGTTTGACTATAGAAAATAACAAGAAGAGAACCTTTAAACTTGAAATACTTACAACTCTTTGTAAGAGTCCCTGGTGACACAAGTGCCAAGATTCGATCTTTAGTCCCTGGCAATAGTGCTAGTTGAGTGTAGTTCCCAGTTATACACCTCTCGTGCTTGGCCTTTCAAACTTGAAGAAAATGGAAAAAAATATGAGAATCCTAATGGTATGCCATTGTACATGGGGTAGGGTTTGGCATCTAGAATGAATTGAATAGATAAAATTACTAAGAGGCACCTACAAAAGGTATGGTTAGCTCCTTGATACTTATGGCTCTGCCTAAACCAAGGTGAGAGGACCTATAGGATAGCTTCCTGACATGGAGATATTTTACAATTAAACCTCCATGGGGATTATTGGCATAAGGGAACACAAATCTGACCAAAACCTAACCAAACTTACTCACTCTACCTGAGAAGAATTGTCACATGAAATAAATAAATTCTCTAATCTAGATACAAACTACTAATGATAGTTATGAAAATAACTACAATATTTATTCTAAATATTTTTCAACAACATGGGTTAAATGTAAAACTATAGTGGTGGGTCATTTAAAGTACAAAATACAAACACATGCTAAGTATGCAAGATTTTATGCATCTATAGGTAAATGACACTTATGATGTGCAACAAGGATTATATAATTTATAGGGTAGGACAAGGTAGGATAGTTTGCTAATAATAAAGAGGAAGGGTGTGGTGGTGTGCTAATAGTTTTTCAAACAATATAGATTATTTCAATATACATGACATCACTTATTACAAATATGTAGGAAATTTAAAATGTAAGCCATATAAACTATGAGAACTTTGCATCCATTGGTGCCAATAGAATGCAAATGCCAAAATGATCCCTAAAACCTTAGAACATACAATGAAATTAGAATATAAATTCATGAACCTAGGGTGCCCTTAAAAGGTATTCAACAACATATTTCAAAATATAAATATAGAAAGGGATTTATAACCTTGGTAGATGATCAAAATGACAACCAGTAATGAACACAAACCTAATATCCAATCAATAAAACTTGTAAAAAACATTTTTGAATTTCATTAAAAATATAAAATAAATAGCCACAGGTATTTTACATTAACTTGAAACAAAGTCTTACATACACAAATGTTTAAAAATGCTTCCATGGGGACAAGCATGGTGGATTTGCTCTATGTTGGACATGTGATACACATAGAGATGCTTTCAGAGCTTGCTAATGGTTGTACAACTACAACCACCTTAGCAAGAGAGGAAAAATACACACACAGCCATAATCCCAAAATTTGGAAGAACTTATACTTGGAGAGAATCAAAGACTAATAACAACCAACATAATGGCCAACCAGCCTCATGAATAAAGGAGAATCCCTCTATTTATACATTTTTTACCCATTTTTAATATGCAATTTCCAAAGTCCCACCAAGATGATATTATTTGGAACAAATCCTTTTCCATGCATAGAATCGTCATGTATTTTCAAGGAAAAGGATTGTTACAATTGACTTTATAAGGAATAATGGAGATTTGAAAAAAAAAACCCTTGATCTCTTGGCTAGAAATACTTTCAAATAATCCAAAAGGAGAATATTTATGGTGGAGGGGAAAAAACCATTTATCTTTATGTGGAACTACCTTAATATTCCCTAGACCACTTAATTTATAGCTTGCCTTCCATTTATGTACACCATGGAACAACCTGCTCTTAATGATTTCTTGGGAATATTCTAAATCCATGGCCACTTTAATGATATTATTAGGAGTAGCCCACCATAAACTTACAAACCTATAATATATCTCCCAATGGAGGAGCTCAGATGAGAAAAACATGAGAACATACAATACCCAAGTTTACTTAACCCATTTACCTTTTTGGCTCTAACTTGCCTTTTCACATTTTAGCAGCTTTACCTTTTGCTTTTTCACATTTGGCCTTTTATGGATTCCCTCATATATTTTTTTAAGAAAAAATGCATTATTTTCAACCTTGGCATTAACATGCCTCATTTGTAATTTTTATAAGTAAACTTAATGTTAGTGGTGGAAACTTTACCAATTTATTTGCACAGGGTCCTTGAATGTGTCATGCATGCCCATGTGGAATCATTATATCACTTTGTTCACTTACTTGAAATGTGAATATAACCCATAGGACATGTGTCAACACATCATTGGGTCTAAATACATGAATAATCCACCCAAGACTAGCCCTACTAGATCCTTGTTTGTATGATGAATGTGAGCATGCCACTTGGTAGCTCTATAAGATCTCAGTGTCCATTTATAATTAGATTTTATTATGAGCCATTGGATATACACTAATACCCCCATGATTATGCCACTTGGATAATATATGGGATTTTTTCACCTTACACAGTCAATCTCTACTTGGTTAGTGACTTTCTTCCATATGGCAGCTCTTTATTCAGCTCGAGTCCTTTGATAAGTCAACTCCTACTCACATTGTCAATCTTGAATATTGATGGAAAATGGACCATACATCCTATTTTTCATGTATCAAATTTCTTTTGATATATAATATGGCTTAAATTTTATGTCTATGCACCTATCATTTGATGTCTACATGAACATTTTTATGGGTGCATGACCATCAAATTTAAGCCCCACTAGATAATCATAAAGTTCAATTTTGACATTCACATGCCCATAATTTGAAATCCACATAAAAATATGTTATGGGCACATAACCATAAAATTTAATCCCCAATAAATATTTATCATGGCTTAAATTTGACATCTTCATGCCTGACATTTGATGTTCATGTGACCATCAATGACATAAACACGATAGTTAAATTTAAGCCCTAATGTATAATAGCTAAGCTTAATTTTGGCATCCATGATACCATCAATGATGTATATAAATAGATCACACTTATGCAATTTAGATGAATTTCTTTGAGACTTTGCTCATAGAGCCTTTTATCTTTGGCACTTTTGTTCCATATCAATCTAGTCTTTGGCCTTTTTGTGTCAAGACTTTTTTCTATAGTAATTCCCCCACAATAATCTTGTATTGAGCACATTCAAGATTTTTGTCATGGATAAAATGTATAAAAAAATTCCTTTAGGTATTTTACCATGGGAAATTTTCATGATAGAAATGATCCTTCAGACCTTTTTATTGAGCACTTTTTCCAAAACATATAAGTCTTTAGGATTTTTGAGAAAACCATTTTCCAAAAAAATTTAATTTCTTCAAAATTTTTGTGTGAGCATATTTCTTGATGAAAATAATTATTCAAAATTTTTATCCAATACAAAAATATTGAAGACCTATTTCTGTCAAGAAAAGTGTTTGCACAAAAAGTCTAAGGGATTTACACATACACCAAGTAAAGACCAATTTAACACTTAGCTGATTTGACATGGAACTTGACCTTTCAAAGGAACACTAGAAAAAAATAATATGGATAAGGACTTAGGATTTGATACTTGACTTGGGCTAGACTTAGGAATTTGCATTTGATAAGTCGTTAATTACTTTAGTGTAATTTTGGGCACTAATAGATTACATAAGAGTTACTCAATCACACAGGGGTTTCTAAGGCTAGATTGGCTATTCATATTATCTTACATCCCCATTTTTGAATTTAATGTATATTTAGTGTATATGCAATAACTAGGGTTTTGTTTTTATAAGTGATCCACACATCCAAAAATGTACCAAAAAGAATTAGGCAATACTTAGAAAGAGGCTAATGTTGGTTTTGTTGATGTAGGTTTTATGCACACCAAGTAACCTTACAAGGTATCCTCTAACATTATAATATTGGTGAATAAATATTCACTCCAAAACACAACTTGTGGGGTAATACATTTTATAGACAACCTAGTGGTGAAATAGCAGTGAGTGAAGCATTTATTTAACTCAAATGGTTCATATGTGGCATGACTTTAAACCTACTTAAGGTGGGTGGATGATAAAGTGTTTAACCTAAGGTGGGAAGGATCATAATAAAATCAAAAAATAAATAAGGGTAAGGCATATAATAAGATTTTTTAATCAAAAAAATGAAACCCTTCTAAGTTGGATATTGAACTAGGGGTTGGATAAATAATCAAGAACCAATGCTTGTTTCAAGTTATTTTTAGCACATATATAGTCAAACACAATTAATAGTATAAGGAAATAAGAACATAGTGAACTTTAATTCAAACAATAAAATGTTGCATTTGTGATATTATAATTACACATCTAAAAAGGGAGATTGTGATTACTACACAAAATCATTCAAATTAGTTATTACAAAATATGAATAATTGTAATAAAACAATGTTAATACATAACCAATAAATAAAGATACCAGACTGATGAAACTTATTTTTAAAAAACTCATAAATTTGGAAAAGAACAAGATTTACACATCAAGAATAATTATAGAATAATCATTTCTTAGTATCCATAATTGTCTTCCCTTTTAGATAAGGAGGATAAAAATATATGTAAGCTTGGGGAGGGGATGACTCATCCTCCAAGCAAATTATAAATTTGCATTTCCAATTATACAATTGTGTAAAAATTCATGCATAACATACATGTATATAAATTGTGTATATAAATAAGGTTTCTTGACCAAAATATAATACATATATGCTAATAAATATGGGACCATTAGCTCCAATATAATTTAAAACATGTAAATACATATAAATATATATAAGGTGGTCTTTATGTGGCACCATGGGGGGGAGGAAAATGGTTGCATGACAAATGTTCAAATTGAAATAACTATAGTATTTGTTGTGACCCCTTGATGAATCAAAATGGGTCCTATTAGAGTATGCATTACTACATATCTATAATTTAGTACCTTATGTTGTTGTGGTGGTAGTTTTTGTTGATTGAATTATTTTTGATGACCTAGGAACCTCCTTTGTAGTCATGATCTTCTCAAATAATGCATAAGTAGTTTAAAATTATTTATTGATAATGTCAAAATTAAGAATATAAGGCTTAGATATTTTGATAGCTTCACTCATTGACCTTATATGCTCAGTTTCTATGGCCTTGAACCTTACTCTAATGGACTGTTCCTTAGTTACTCTATCTTTCATAAAATTGATTAGCTTAAAAATTTCTTAATTAGTTATATAAATAGTTCCTTCAACTTCCTTCTTGAATCAATTTACAACTACCTTAAGAAGTGCTTAAAATTAGTCCAATTTATTAATTACCAAATGGAGGTTATCAGATTTGTGACCCTCATATCCTTTAAAATATTCATGGCCTCCCTTTCTTGTCCTATAATTTTTTCTATCAAGGACATTTTTTACCCTCATATCCTTTAAAATATTCATGGCCTCCCTTTCTTGTCCTACAAATTGTTCTATCAAGGATTTCAACTATGTATGCCAATTAAATGTACCATATCTCTTTGAAATCACATAATTTAAACCTTGTGTAGCATCATGAGTAAACATCAAGTTTAGGTTATTATATACACTATTTATCACATATTGAAACAAGAAGTTGAGTCTCTATTCAAATTATTTCAATTAGTGTCAAAATTTTATAATTTTTAACCTTTAGGCTATGACTCACCCTTAGAGACTCAGATGGTATTTAAAATGTTTTACAACCTTGTGGGTTCACTTTAGATATTATCCAAAATATCCTAGGGAGCATAAATTATTTGTATCTATAGAATACTATGCTATACTTGGTCTTAAATCTTATACATTTATTTCATGGCCTCCCTACCTAAATATATGAAAGATAAAATAATGTTTTACATATTCATTGTGGTAATTATTACTCTATTTAGGATTCTTAGCCAATGGGAAAATGTTTTCTCTATGTTATATCAGTATTTACTATCATGCGATAGTGTTCACCCCTTTACTATTTCTCACCCTTTGAATTGTAACACTTTTTTTGTCAAAATAGGTGGATACTATGAGAAACACTTTGAGGACCAAATTTTTTCTATTATCTCTCCATCCCTATAAATTTTTAACCCATTAAGGGACTATGAGTTCCCCTTTCTCTTCAAGATTATTGGGTTTGTAGAGGTAAGAGGTGGAGTAATCATTGGAGGTGGAGTAATCAATCTAAGTGTAATCAATGAATTTATTTGGATGGTAAATTGAATGGGTAGTTAAATTTCCATTTTATATCTTGATTCTTCCCTTTGAGGTGTGATTTATACCACATACTTTGTCTATCATGGGGTTATCAAAATTGTCATTATAAATGATTGTGTGGGTGCAAATTATGGCAATGGTAGATCAATTTACACTGAGTATTTTAGAGGGATGAGTGGCCCTCAAGGATTAAAAATGGAAATTGATACTGAGTTATAAAAATAGATCATCATTTTAGGAGCCATTATTTGGGTTGGATTAAAAATAATGGAAGAATCAGTAGAACTAGAAATTTGTGGTCCAAGACTAGCAATTGGTAAATAAAAAACTAGAGTATTTACAATTGTAAGGTAATAAGTAAGATAATAATATCCCTTATTAAGGGACAACATCTCTTCTTGAATAATAATATGTTATTCATGTACTCTAGTTGGAGTTTCTTCTTCTTCCATTTTTCCAAATATAATGTATTTTACCCTTTTCTAGCTCTATCTCTTCCTCTATTTCATCATGTGGTTTTTTTCACTCAATTTTTATTCTGGTCTCTTCATATCCTATGAATTTTATTATTCCTCATATATGGGATAATCCACTAGTGAAATTACAAGTTGATGTTCTTCCTTATATATTTCCCCATAAAAGGGTCTTTTGGGGAAGCTAAACCTGATGATGGTATTTATTCTACTTATTAAATTTTGAAAGAGACTAGAAGAACCCTAGATTTCCATTAGTGAGTAGATTTTTTGGGAATATGAGATGAATTGTAAGATGAAACTAATAAAGGAGCCACAATAATAGGAACTACTATTATGGATGATGAACGGATGGGTAGTTGAATATCATTAGAGGAGACAAGAGTGGATGGAGAGGAAACCAATATAGTATGGATTACTTGAGGAGATGTCCCATCACTTATGTTATTTGGTGGATGTGGATTCACTAGAGTTAGTTGAGGGGAAGGAGGGGTAAATCGAAGAGATGGAAAAAACTCTACAAAAACTCAGAGAAACATACTTGTGTGACTAATGTAAGTGGAGCTATAGGTTCCTAATTAAATGCCATTATTTGTCCATCTAGAGGAGGTAAAATCATCATAGCTATATCTGTTATGTCCAAAGTGGTATCCATAATATTAGTGGAGATCAAATGATGACTAAGAAAGCCTTTGAGAATATCCTTCTTAATGTGGAGATTTTCCTTCCTTTGATTGCTAGGCTCTCCTTTTGATAAATTAGTCTCTATTGGAATTAAAATAACTGAGGGTGGGTGAATCAATATTCAAACACTTTATTAAAAAATTAATTAGTAAATCATGAAACATTCAACCAAGAAAATAGGTCTTACAAGCATAGACACCTATCCACATAAGCATGAAACAGAAGCACACATAATATATGTGGTAAACCCTCAAGGGGACTAAAAACCATAGATATCTACAAATGTACTAAAGTCTTATAATATAAACATCAAATTTAGTGAATCACCCACTTCACATGGAGCACCAACCCCAACTAGATAAGTACCCACTTGACTAGGCTTTAACAAACACCCATTTTCAAGGAGGCACTAACCCCATAGATGAATCAACACTAAATAAGCCATCTAATTGATTTTATCAACATAATAACCCATTTTTTATGATACAATAGATGATGATATCCTTCTTTAGCTCTTCACATGCTCCTATCCCTCTCAAACTACCTTCTAGGATTATTTGCTCAACTAGTCCTCTTATTGACTTGATTAGGTCATATGACCTTGATTTTCATGCATAGAACCTCTATCAATTATTTATATCTATTCATATCCTTCTTTGTTAGATAAATAACATTAAAACTTTAATTAGGCCATGAAATAGATCTTAGAATATATTATATACATGGATCAAATGTTCTTTTAGTTCCTTTAGGTCTGACCTACCTCAATTAGGTCTTATCTCATCTTTAGGTATCATGGAGACCTTATCCATTTAGGTCTACTTTAGGACATGATACACTTTGCCTTCCTTGGAATACTTAAAAGATAAAAACATTGAAGAAAAATATAATAAAACACTAAAATATATCCTTGATAAGATCATCTAGGCTCCATAACACTTTTTTATCTCAAACCACTACTTGGAGCACACCATTAGTACTATTTATATTAGGCATGTGCATACTCAAAAAGTTTGTCTTGATCAATTGAATCAAAAACATAGTTTTTAAAAAAACCATGGAAAAAAATCACATATACAGAAGATAAATTACCTTAAGGTAATCACCATATTTTTCTTACTTCACAACTCAAGGAACAATGACTCATACCCTTCTCTGCAAGTAGCCCACTCAGAACTACCAACTAGCCTCAGAACATAGTCATGGAAAGTTAAACTTATGACACTTGAAAAAACATAATCAAGGGATTAAAATGCATGAATACGATATTAAAACAACCTTAAAAATCCTAAAAAATAATATCATAAGCTTTAATGTTAATTATTGGTCTTACATACCAATTTGTTGACCTTCTCTCTCACAGACCTCACATTGCCAGAAAAGCCACTTTGGCTTCATCATTTTCACTAATTTCATTGAATACCAAATATTATAAAAAGAATGGATAGGAAATAAAATTACCAATAAAAAATCATCATGTGTATTATATACATTAACTCATGGCATGGAGTCTCAAACTCAACTTTGTAACTTGCTTACCCAAAACTACCAGTTTGCCTTGAAGACCAGTTATGCTGATAATGACCTTCAATCACTTGTATGACCATTTATAGATAATAATGATTCATTTTTATGATGTTATGATATAATTAGACCATTTTTATATATAATTATAACATGTTAAAATGGCAATACTAGTCTTGCAAACCAATCTCATGACCTCATTGTACACATACCTCACTGAGCTAGACAAGTCAACTTACGAGAAACTTTTTTATATATACAATGATCTCCTAAAATTACATAAAACATGAAAATGTATTAAAATTATTTAAAAATGTATCCATGCACTTGGATTCATTCATATTATATGATAACACATCCCTAATCAACTTCTCCCTTTTATCTGGTTTTCTCATTGTTTACACCATTAGGCCTATTAGAGAATGGTCAAATTATATGATTAGTTTAACACACCTGAGGGATAGAACCTTATAAAAACCCACCATGGACATAAAATTTAAGTCTCAATATTTTCCTTCATCTATTTAACAATTTTAACTTGGTCAATTTTGACTGTTACAACAAATCTCTAATAAATAGGGCCTTTCTTATAGGGTCCACTCATACACCTAACAAACCAATTACACTTGGAGGTGCCTAAGACAATTAAATATCCATACCAATCCATTTTGGGTACTTTTTATCATTATCTTCAACATTGGGTCATGGTTAGGATTTTAGAGAGGGTTAACACTATTTTTAGTGTTAATGATTGTTCATAAAAGGCTACCCCTCATTTCCAAAACTAATTCATATAAATATTATATATAAACCTTTCCCATATCTCCTTAATATATCAGGTTCCCATGTAGAGGTTACACATGCCAATAAACACTTGAGAGTCCTTCTTGGGTTAATAACCCTTCGTTATGGGCACTCAAGAGACCTTAAAACACTTTTTCTTGCCTTAAAATTCAAAATTTGACCTCAAAATTAGTCAAAAAACCTTAAAAAATATATCATACCACTATAAATTCTCATATGTTTATTCTTATCTTGACATCTAGAACTCATACCTCTTTTGTCCACCATCTCTCTCTTTGCATGATTAGATCCTGACCTTTAAACCATATTAGGCCTTGAAAATAACATTCATGACTCTTTCCATGTGTTCTCCACCTAAATTAAATAAAAAAAATCTCACATTCTCAAAAAAATTCAAACATCCTTCATATGCCTTGACAACACCTCTTGACACCTCATTAGGTCAAGTAGTTTCTAGAACTAATCTAGTTATAACCTTGCACTTAAGGTCTTACCATTATAATCTCACCTTAAAAATATCCTTATTGTTATAATGACTCAAATTCATGATCAAACATACTCATACATCAACTCATTCTTGTGTGTACTCATCTCACTAAACCATCATACTCATACCTTCTCACAACATCTCTTCATGTTATGACTAGTGCCATGACTAGGCTTCTCAAGATCTTGAAACTTGACAACTATAATTTAAAACACTATTTGATGATTATATAACTTGATAATATGTATTTAAATCTCCTAAAACCATGTCATACCTATGAACATACCTCTTCATTCTCATTATGCACATGCTCATGGTATGACTATGCTTGTTATGACTAGGCTTCTCAATATACCTTGTACTCAAAGACTAGTACTCAAACATGCTTTACTTGAATTGAACCATGAAATAAACCTTATAATAATTATTAGGTTTATTTCAAATTATATTTCAATAGAGAAACATTAGTTTTCCTTCAAATCGTCTCTTGCTAGATGGTTTATTAGGCACACAAGCTCATATATCATAGACCACTCATAATACATCTTCACCACATGCATATTAGCATTAATAACATAAACCTTGACATAAAATGAAAAAAAATTTGAAATAAATGACAAAAATTCTCAAAAATATCCCCCTTTGTCATTAATGGAAACCATGATTCAATTTGATCACTCTTTTCTCCCCAATCTAGTCAATCTTCCTTTTTAGACTTTTCTCCCCATTAGACATTAATGAAAAAGGTCTTCCACAACTATAATTTTAAAATATACCTTATTTACAAAAAAAAATTCAACATATAGAAAATGAATCATTAAGGAAACATGTTCCCCCTTATACCAAGCATACCTCCTTCAAATGAACTCAGATTACAAGATGACTTCTAAATGTAAATCAAGCTCAGTCATAAACTTGAATAGCTCCCCCTCAAACTAAGCATCCATCATGCTTATACTAAATAAATAAAGTCTCCATGAATCTTAATGGAGTCACCTCTTTCCATAGAGCATTAAAAAAACACAAGTTTAGGAGATTCCCATATCTTCATGCTCTCACAAAATTAAATATCCTTCAATATCCTTTTAGGATTTATTGGCACTATAGGCTTGACTTCTTCATCAACCATTTGAGCATCAATATGAGATGATAATAAAAATTATTGACTTTATTTCACATCTAAATCATGCTATACCATAGAAAACAATCCATTTGAGCTTGTAGACTAATCGTGACTCATCTTTACTATCTTTGGTTTCCATAAACTCATTTACCTTCTTTTTTTTTCTCTAGGATCTTCAAACCTCCTATTTGACTTGATGACCTTCTAACTTTATTAGGATATAATCTTGAAATGTGTCTTACATTATGAAAACTATATAAAACCATATCATACTTACCTCTTTATTAATATAGACTATGACTCCTTCCATATTCCCATGAGTACCTTGGAGGGTCTTCTACACTCTCTTGCTCTATAACCAAACTAATTACATGTAAAACAGTAACCATTAAATAAAATAACATACCTCATAGCATTAGGATGTTTTATATGTCTTTTCATGTTGACCTTATTGTCTTTAATAGCCTTATCCTTAACTTGATATGCCACCATTTTATCTTCTTTAAAACCAAGACTTGTCTTATCATTTGCAGACTTTTGACTACTCAAGATGTCATCTAAAGCCTCATTGCTCTTTTCAAACTTCACAAAGATATTCACCTTGTTATATGTTTGATCAAACTTAGATTTCAAGGGTTAAACTTTAGTTTCATACCTAGTTCATTCTTCCTTTTAGCCTTTAGAATTACATTGATTATCTCCATCTATTATTCAATTTGATTGACAATCTCATCATACTCCTTGGAAGTGTTACTCAGTCTCTCCTCAAACAAACTAATCTAATCCTCATAGTCAAATATTATTCTTAGTTTATGATTATTTCTTCTTTTTAATTTCAACTTCTCTAGGGCACCTACCAATTCTACCTCAAGGTTCACTTTAGCTTCTTCTTCATCTGATTCTACATCAACCATAAGACCTTTCCCATTTAAACACCCTCATTATCTAATTATATAGATATGAATAAGGTTTCACTATTGTCATGTTCAAGTCCATTACTACCATAATCATTATTATATGTGTTCGTGTCACTTACATCAGATGAGTTGTCTTCTTTGGTATAGAAACTTTTCTTATTTTTGAATGACGCTTTCTTCCTTCATTCTTCCTAAAATCTCTCTTGTTCTTGTTAGGCTTATAGGCCTTCCTATCATCTCCATGATGTCCATAATGTATTTAATTATGCTCATTCTTATCCTTGTTAGGATACTTGGATTCAAAGTGACCAATCTTACCATAGTTGAAGAATTTTAGAGGTAGCTTACCTTTTTACTTACTAGATCTAAACATCAACTTCCTTGAAAGCATGGATATCATTTGATCATCATCAATATCTAATCATTCCTTATCCTTGACCTTATTTTATTTTAAATTATTCTCAACTTTTAAATTTTCTTCCTTCTTTGGAGTTATTCATTCTTTAGTTATCATCTCATAGGCAATCAAAATGCCATGAATCCCATCCATTTTAAGATTGTCCAAATCTTACATATCTTCCACTGTAGATACCTTAGAGTCAAACTTAGGAGTTTGTGATATCAACACTTTTTGAACAACTATATATTATTTAACCTCTTCTCCCAATCCTATAATGACATTGAAAACTTCATCAACTGTCAATAGGTAAGACATAATTATTTTATATTCATTTATCTTCAGAATTTTAAGCTATCTCTAGTGGTTCTACAACTTTGCCATCTTCACCTTGGTGTATCATTCATAAATATTATTTAATTTTACCCATATATCTTTGGTTTATACACAATTCATAACTTTCACAATATCTTCCTCTAATAGGCCACAAATAATGGCATTCATTGCCTTGGAGTAATTTTTATTAGCCTTCTTACCTATTGCATCAATTGGTGGAATAGGAAGAGCATTATAGTAATCCAAAAATAACATCTAAATATCATGACCTTGAGACATAAAATATATATTCATTATAACATTATAAAATTAATAATTATATCCATTAAATATAAGATCCTTATTGGTAGAGAAACCACCTTAAGCTTATTGACTAGTTAGCCTTGCTTTTAGGATCTCTTTTAGGCTTCCATACCTACTTAAAAGGACCACAAAAATGTTGAAAAAATATTTATTTATATGGAGGGTGAATTAGTATTCAAAAAATTTATTAAAAAACCTACTTAAGCAATCATGAAACATTCAACCAAACAAATAGATATTGCAAGCATAGACACCTATCCACATAAACATGAAACATAAGAACACATCATATATATGGGAAAAATTCAAGGGGAATAAAACCCATTAATATATAAAAATGGACTATATTATTATAATACAAACATAAAATTTATTGAAGTACCCACTTCACATGCAGCACTAACCCCAACTAACCAAGTACCCACTTGACAAGGCTTTAACAAACACCCACTTGCAAGGAGGCACCAACCTCCTAGATGAATCAACATAAAACAAACAACATAATTTATTTTATCACCTTTAAAAACCATTTTTTCTTATATAATAAATGATTATCTCCTTATTCAACTCTTCATACACTTTTATCCTGCTCAAACTGCATTCTGGCTTCTTCACTCAACTACACCTCTTCTTGACTTGATTAGGTCATATGACCTTGATTTTCATGCACAAAACCTATATAAATTATTAATAATAGATATTATACACTCATATTATTTTATTTAGGACTTTATTATACTCTAAAATATTTTATTCTAATTTCTTGCTCTTGACGCTCACACATAGGCCTAAAATTGCCTAGTATTTATATAAGTCTCCTTATTCATATCCTTATTGGTTAGCTAAAGACCATTAACCATTTATTGGACATGAAATATATATTAATAAATATCATATACATGGATAAAATGTTTTTCTAGTTCTTTTAGGTATGACCTACCTCATTTAGGTTTTATCTCATCATTAGGTATCATGGAGACCTTATCCCATTAGGTCTACTTTAGGACATGTTACACTTTGCCTTCCTTGGAACACCTAAAATTTATAAAAAAAGTAAAAAAATATCATTAAAAACTCAAATATATCCCTTATAATCTCAACTAGTCTCCATAAAACTTTTTATCTCAAACCACTACTTGGAGTACACCATTAATATTATTTATATTACGCCAGTGCATATACAAAAAGTTTATCTTGATCAACTAAAATAAAAGCATAGTTTTGACAAAAAAATATGGTAAAAAATAAAAATTATATAATATAAATAACCTTAGGGTAATCACCATATGTTTTTTACTTCACAACTCATGGCAAACAGACTCAAACCCTTCTATGCAAGTAGCCCAATCATAACTGCCAACTAGCCTCAGAACAAAGTCATGGAAACTTGAACTTATGACACCTAAAATAACATAATGAATAGGTTAAAATACATGAATATGATATTAAAAAATAATTATAAAAAACTCCAACAAAAATATCATAATATTAATGTCAATTATTGGTCTTACAAACCAATTTGTTGACCCTCTCTCTTATAGGTCTTACTCTACCAAACAATCCATTTTGGCTTCATAATTTTCACTAATTTCATTGAATACCAAGTATTATATAAATAATTTATATTAAACAAAATTACAAAATAGAAACATCATGTGTATTATATACATTAAATCATGGCATAGGGTCTCAAACTCATCTCTATAACTTGCTTACCCATAACTACCAGTTTGCCTTAAAGACTAATCATGGTGATAATGACCTTAAATCACCTATATTACCATTTAAAGAGACTCCTGATGTATGTGTATGATATTATGAGATAATTATACAATTTTTATATATAACTATACCATATTTAAATGTAAATTTTGGTGTTACAAATCAATCTCATGACCTCACTGTACATAGACCTCACTGAGCTAGGCAAGTCAACTTGTGAGAAAATTTTTGCTATATAAATTGATATCCAAAAATTATATCCAAAATTAACATGTATTAAAGGTATTTAAAAATTTATCCATGCAATTTAATTCATCCCTACTCCATTTTATCACATTCCAAATCAACTTTTCACTTCTATCTGGTTTTTTCACTATTTACACCATTAGGCCTATTAATGACTAGTCAAATTGTATAACTATTTTATAAAACTTGAGGGATATAAAATAACCAAAAAAAACATGTACATAAAATATGAGTCTAAATATTTGTCTTCCATCCATTTATCAACTTTGACTTGGTTAATTTTGACTACTATAATAAATATCTAAGAAACAAGGCCTTTCCTATAGGGTCCACTCACACACCTAAAAAAAAAATTACACCTATAGGTGATTTGGAATGTTTATTACAACCTAAAATAACCTATCTATACATACCAATC
This sequence comes from Torreya grandis, assembly GCA_037957365.1. Lineage (NCBI taxonomy): Eukaryota > Viridiplantae > Streptophyta > Pinopsida > Cupressales > Taxaceae > Torreya > Torreya grandis. The sequence continues at coordinate 214,144 of JARHVA010004380.1, forward strand.
CATTCTAGGAACTTTTGATTGATATATTCAACATCGGGTCATTGTTAGGGTTTTAGAGAGGGTTAACACTATTTTTGGTGTTAAAAATTGTTCATAAAGGACTTCCCCTCATTTAAAAAAATAATTCTTAGAGATATTATATAGGAACCTTACCCATCTCTCATTAATATATCAAGTTCCAATTTATAGGTTACACATGCCAATGAACACTTGAAAGTCCTTCTTAGGTTGAGAACCCTTCATTTTGTGCACTCAAGAGACCTTAAAACACTTTTTGTTGCCTTAAACTTCAAAATTGGTAAAAAAACATATAAAAATATATAATACCACTTAAATTTCTCAAATTATCATTATTATTTTTAAATCTTAAACTCATATGTCATTTAGCCACCACCTCTCTCTTTGCTTGCTTAGACCTTGACATGTAAACCACATTAGGACTTACAAATGAACTTCATGCCTCTTTAAATATGATCTCCACCTCAATTATATTATCAAAAAAAATCTCAAATTATTAAAAAAATTAAAAAATCCTTCATATGTCTTGAAAATACCTCATGACACCTCATTAGGTCAAGCAGGGTCTAAAACTAATCTAGTTACAAACTCAGACTTAAGGTCTTACCCCTATACACTCACCTTGAAAATCTATTAAGTGATCCAATACCTGAAATTAATGATAAATAATCATCATACATCCACTCATTCTTGTGTGTACTCATATCACCAACCCATCATACTCATACCTTCTCATAAGGAATCTTCATACTATGACTAGTGTCATGACTAGGTTTCTCAAGCTCTTGAAACTTGACAACTACTATTGAAAACACTCCTTGATGCTTATAAACCTTTATCATATGTCTTTCATGATCATAAAACCATGTCACACATCTACACATACCTCTTCATTCTCATCATGCATATGTTCATGGTATGATTATGTTTGTTATGACTAAGCTTTTTAATACACCTTGTAGTCAAGGACTAGTACTCAAACATAATTTATTTGACCTAAAACTAAAAATTTACCTCAAAATAATCATTATATTTCCTTAAAATTCTATCTCAATAGAGAGACATTATGTTTCCTTCAAATGATCTCTTGTCACATGGCTTATTAGGCACACAAACTCATTCATCACAAACCACTCATCATGTATCTTTACCAGATGAATCTTGACATCAATGACATAAACCTTGACATAAAATGACATCAACCTTAACATAAATGAAAAACCTTCTCAATAGTCTCTTCTTGAGTAGGAGAGGGAGGTTGATCTTGTTTAGCTGAGCCTTGGTACTGTGGTTAAGGCCACTGATGACTCCAAGCTCTCTCTAATTATTTTATCATTTCATTTGCCTAATCCTTAGTGATTTTAGTTTAATATTGGATTGATTAAATTATCATTGACATATCATGATCCTTCATGTGGGTCCAAACTTTAGAATCATTTATAAATATGGCATCATGTTGATATTATTGGTGACCATACATAATGGTAACCCATTTTATTTACTTGAGGAACTTAAGATAATTTATAAATATTTCCCTAGGGTCTTATTTTTTTTATTGGATCACCTTAAAATTATAATATATAATAATCCTATTGCTTAACTAAGCTCTTTATTTACATTATTATATAAAATATGTGCAATCTCTTATTCTACTACCTTATCTAGGATGTGGCATGGAAAATAGAAAGGGGGTGCTCTATTCCCTTAAATTATAATAATGGTGTAGTCTGGGTAGTACCTATAATCTCCTATTTTGGATATTCTCCTTCTTAAATTTTCATATAGCATGGGAATTTAGGTTCCATAAATACCTTGATGGACCCAAGGATAAACATCCTTACAAATTTTGATGATTTCATTCCTAAATCTAAAAACATACACGAGAGAATAGTCATCACAAATTCTATTATTAAGATACTTAGTAGAGAGTTCCCATAATTCCTTCTGAACTATCTAGACCATCCCAATGACTATATCTAACAATAAGACATCATGTAAAAATTACTATTAATCAGCCTTAATTCCAACCTAAACTTCTATTCCTTTAATTTGACACTAATAATTCCCCTAGTGCCACATTTTTTTGAGATTTTAATATAGTATAATGATGTCACCCATTCTCCTTACATGTAAGTGATACTATGGAAACCATATAATGTATTCATAAGTGAAATTACTACACTAATGCATGGTATGAACTTAATTATTCCATTGGATGAAATACCTCCCTTGGCATTTAATTTCTCTGATTTTACTAACCATTATTTCAATGTTCATTTTACAATGTTTTGTTCCATCCACACATCAAATGAAACCTATTTATAAGTCAATTTGGGCCTTGAAATCATAATACAACTCTCAAATTCTCACCCTAAAATAAATACAACTACATTTTTTTGTGTTTAAAGATGTAGGTAATGTATAGTGTAAGAACCATTAAAAAATAAACCACAAAGTAAGTCTATACATGGAATTACCTTGGATTTTTCAACCACATTATGTAATCCCATATTATTTATCAACAAAAATTCATCAACATATTTTCACTCCTCTTGAGATAGATGATCATGGGAGGAATATGATATTATGGCCTCTACTACATTACAAACAACTTAATAATAAGGGAACTTAAAATCAAGGGCACCCTTATCAAATGTAGTGTCTATATATTCAGTGCTACCAAAAATGGAGTATGAAGATAGGGATTGGCTGTGTGATAATTTTGGAGAAGCCATTTTGGTAATCTGAGACTACATATTTCTTTTTTAGACTGACTAGAAACACTTGAAAAATCATTGATAAAACTAAGAATTTTAGCTATTTGATAACTCATAATTATAATATTCAACTTGTATATTAATTACAAATTGACTTGAGATTTCTCATATTTTACATATATTTCCAAAGTTTGAATCTTGAATGTATATTTCATGTGACATCAATGTGATTGATAGATTTTTATTTTTTCCCATTTTTATTTAAATTTACCAATTATCTTTGGTGGGTTATCTCTTTCTATATGGAAACTTTTCATTAAATTTATACACCCAATCATCACTGTAAGACATGTGTTTATTTATTATTTACTAGTCTTTACTTAGTTATCAAACCTTATATTTGCATTTTGGCCATGTATTTCCTTTATTTCAACACTTATATTTATCTCATTTACCTAGGGTCCTTAGCCTTTAATCTTAATTTTTTTGATCTATGATCTATGAGTTATCAATATTGATCCATGTGGAGTGATCTTAGGACTCTAGATCTATTTTTAATCTTCAAACTATGTACATCTTTCAAAAGCATCTAGGTATCCAATATGTCAACATGTGATGTGATCTTGAGGTATTAAGGACTAAAGGATATAGGGCTATTGACTTTATAAATCTCCTAGGGTGCTATGAGTGAATGATATTTTATCACCTATCTTGATCTCAAGGATCTAAAAAATAAAAACATATTAAACCTACCTTGGTCTTTCAAGTTCTAAGTCTATGGGATTATGCCACATGGTGTGATATCATAGATGCATAGACTTGAAATACATTATCAAACCAAATTTTTCCAAATTGAACATGGTTTTACCACATGTTTGACTTATGGTGAATTATTTGCCTTAAGGTATGAGAATTTTATTTAACTATGGTGAGCTTAAATCAATATGATGATGCCACTTGTCTTGGTCTCATAACTTGAATATATGTGAATATAAAGGATTAAAAATGGACATGATATTTCAATCTATCATGATCTCATATTTTTAAAAACTTAAGGTTTCATAATGTTTTAGGATTTATGGGTCTAAATAATTTGAAAGTATTTGCAAATAGTCCTATGTACATGAGAAACCAAGATAAATTATAACACAATATGTTATCTCTATTATCCAATAAAAATCAAAAGCTTAGCTTTGTGAAATTATGATAATGCAAGGTAAAAAATAAATCATAAATAATTCCCATATTTGGATGTTCTTTATTTTAAAATTATATAATTAGGACTCTTTGAAATCAACCTTAGACTTATGCATGTCAAAATTGATGTCATCAAATTTTAAGGCTTATAGGACATCGATTAATAATTTTAAATAATATTAGGTCCCTATTTAAATAAGGAAAATGTGGGGGGGGGGTGTTAGTTAAAAAAAAAGTGATGACTCAATGGGGAAATAATCCTAAGTATTTGAGAACACAAAATCTTAATAATGCATCATAACAAAACTTCATCCCTAACTAGAAAGAATAGATGAACTAATATCCTAAAAATGACTACTCCTTCCTCTCGTAACATAATAACCCTTTTATTCTTGGGATATATTTATGATTTTGTTAAATTTATTCCCCCTTATTATGATATTTTTAATAAATACCTAAATAGACACTATAGGTTTCATTGTGATTTCATATATTACAATCAAACACTAAGGGAAACATAGTCATTATTCTGCTTCCATCCATGCATTCATATCCTTGATAGAGATGCCTATAATTCCACTCTAAGCCTTGATCTAAAACAAATCAAGAACTCATAGCCCTAGTAGATATTGCTTGAATCACCCTTGTTTCATAAATTTTCATGATTTTTTATGGAACATAGATAGAATAAAGGTTGGTGACCACCATTGGCTAGGTGTATGTATAAGAAAACTTATTTCAATAAATAAAACCCTATCATTGTGTATTAATTTCAATGTTTATTATCTCTCATTCAAGGTTTAACATGAAACAATGCAGTTGGTCTTTTATAAATGAAAAGTCTTTCTAAAATTTGCATGAGTATATCAAAATAAATCCTAAAGGCCTAGTGAACTCACTCAATCTAGGTATAACTTAATTCATTCATAACACACACCTCAATCTTGGAACCTCAAGCACTCCCAAAATAAATCTTGATGAATGCTAATTGTGTTTCCTTTTATAATGTCTGCTCCTTTTTTGGAAAGTTTTTAATATTTCTAGCATAAGAAATTGATTATATTATTATACAGTTTTAGGAAAACTAATCTAAAAAATATAAAAAATAAAAAAGAAAATGTAGAAAATAGGAAACACTAATATTATAAAACAAGAAAGATTAACCTAAAAATTAGGAAATTTATTCCATAAAGTATTGAGCTTAATATGATCCTACATATATTTTCTCACTTATAGTCATTTATAAGTGTCTCCAATTAGAGAAACCATGAAATAATGTTTGACTAGAAAAGCAAGGGCATTACCTAGGAGGTCCTTTAAGCAGAAGGCATTTTAACTTAGTATTTTAGATACTTATTATAGTATAATCCATAAAAGAGTGAATTTATCATGTTTTGCTTTATTATTATGTGTTTTATCCCATAAAATCACTATCTCTAAAATCTTGAAAACCTTGATTTTAGACCTTTTATCGAACTACCTTTTGACACTATCTTGGTGTTTTTTGAAGTTGTGCAGTGCTTCATTTCATTTATCTTATATCTATACTATGTCAAGTAGTCTATAATATATTATTTCATCCTCTTGCATGCACTCTTTCATAAACTAATATGTTGGTATTTTAAGATTAATGGGTAAAATTGGATACAATCTATACACTAAAGTATGCACTAGATAAAATTGTTATATCTACCTACAGTACATACTTTAGTAGTAGATGTCATTTTCTTGGTTCATATTATGTTAAATTACTGATGGCATCCATTAGATTCTTTTTAGTGGACTCAGTAACTCCATTTCCTTATGAATAGTAATTTTAAGAGAACTTGATGGTTATTTGGTTATTAGAGGCTAACTCAATAAATTTCATAAATCGAAAGGCTGGACCATTATCATAGACTAAAAACATTAGAGTGCCAAACCTAGTCAATATATTATCTTCTATAAATTTGATAATATCTAGTTCTCTAGAATTATTAGTAGACACAAATTCTATGTAAATAGTATAATAGTCAATGGTTGTTATAATGAATTTATGCCCTATTGAGTAATTTAGGTTGATCAACCCCATGAATTCAAGACCCCATTAAGTTGAAGGGAATCATTTAATGACTTATTATAAAGGCATGATAGCATGAACTTCCATTTTATGAACACTTGGCATTCATGATAGGTCCTAACATGATTGTGGGCATGTTTGAAAATCATAGTCTAGTAGTATCACATTCTTAAAATTTTATGAGATGTTGCATTACCTAAGGGATGCCCACTATCTATTATTTGGTGTAGATTATCTAGTATGTTTGCCACTTCTTTTAAAACACACTTCAAGTATATTTCTTCATAATTATTCTAGTATAAAACTCATTTTTATCATATAATGAGTTGATTTGAGCCTAAGGGCTCATCTTCGCTCTCTGTTTAACTCAAGGGAACATATACAAATGAGCAAGTAGTGGATGTTATGGATATACCACTCACCACCATCCACTTGAGTCTCATTTATTTGTTTAATATAAATTCATGAATCAATATCAGCCATGATTTTAATGATTCCCTAGCCTCTCACCATCTTGGCTAGTCTAATTTGAAGATCAAAATCTTGTAGTTTTTTCATCCACTTAACTCTCCTTTCACCCAATTCATTCTGGTTGAATGTGAGCATGATAGTTGGGTCTATAACTATGGCATACATATTTTTACTTTGAGTTTAATTCATAAACTTATTCACATCTTTGATAAGTGCATATATTTATTTATCTATCATTGAATACTTTAAATTTTCATCCTTCAGATTAGTACACATTAAGGAAATTGGATGTTAATTATCATTTAACCTTTAGGTGAGTACAATTTATATATTGTGTTTTGAATAAAATGAATAAAAGAATAAATCCTCAGTGAATTCCAAGATGATAAAAAATGGATCTTGAGAAATGGAAGTTTTTATATCATGGAAAACTTTCTTGGATTTAGTTGTCCATTTTTATTTAGTGTCTTGATTCAACATGGAATTCAATGGTTTAATAATCTCTATGAATATATAAATAAATTTACTCATAAATTTTATATTTCCAAATAAAGACTTCAATTATTTCTTATTTTTAGGAGGTTTTCCTTGGAAATGGTCTAACTTCATTTTGGGTTAATAGAAATCCCATCTTTGGTAATGACATGGAATAATAGTTTTCCTATAGTGAATCTAAAGATGCTCTTCTTTGGATTGAGTGATTCTTCATATATTCTACACCTATCAAATAATTTTTATAGATTATATACATGATCAAATATATATTTAAAAAAATAACTATTAGCTCATCCATATAAATTATTATAGACTCTCCAACAAGTCCTTCAAAATAAAAATCCATAGCTTGTTATAAGGTTACTCTTGTATTAATTAGGACAAAAGGCATCCTTTTGTATGATTTTTTTTTTCCATTTGGTTATGAATGTGGTCTTCATTCTATCTTATACTTCTATTAAAACTTGACTATAAACTAAAAATCCATCTAGGAAAGATATCATCTCAGATCCACTAACCATTTGAATCACTTCATCCAAAAAGGGCAAAGGATAACTATCATTGTTTGATGTTCAATTAATATTTTTGAAGTTGACATAACCTAATTTCTCCATTTTTATTTGACTAGTAATAGGTTAAATACCTATATATAATGCCTAATTATATATATAATCTTAACATCCAATATCTTTTGTACTTATATATAAATTATGGGTTCCAAAATTACATTCACTAGCCTATATCATTTCCTAAAGTACTTATGTTATGGCTTTAGTGAGATGGTGTGTGTGATGAGCCTGGGGTCAAATACCTTCAGATATTCACATGTAAAATAATCGCATCTTTGTATTCTATCATCAAAAGCTTCAACTTTTTTTTCATTTTAGCAAAAATCATGCCTATGTTTACATACTGTAGATGTTGGTCAGTTCCCAGATTCTCTTTGACAAAATAAAATTTAGTCACTTTAAGTTGTTTCTACTTTCAACCTTATAGATCCACATCAAAATTTCACTCTAGTGAGACCATCCCCATAGGAATGTGTTATCTTTAAGCTATAATACACCATATTTCCATAAATATTTCATATTCATGGGTTCAACATCCTTTTTTATATATTATTAGAGATTTAAAAGTTCTAAAACTATTCATAAATTACATGATCTATTGATCATCATCGAATACCTAAAAATTTTCCACATTATTTAGGATAAAGGGGTAAGGAACTAGCTCTACATTTTTTTCACATCTTGTATTCTTAGATGGTGCCAAATTGGTGGTCAAATATTCTACCGAGTCTATCATTTGATTATCTTCCCTTGGATGGATTTAATGTTGAATGATTCAAAGGATTTGATCAGATCCCATGCTCAACATTTATACTTATTCAAGTAGGATAGTTTACATTGGTATTTATTTCTAATATAATTAATGACCAAATATACATCACTGACTATATATAACTACTTAACATTATGTTTTAGTGTAAAATACAAATCAAGGTTTAGAGTTCATTCTCAACTCAATTATTGGTGTAAGGTAATAATAGCCTATACACAGTTACTATTTCTCATCTAGATCAATTAGAGTTATTCCAAAACTTGACCCTTACTTTGATATATAACCATTGAAGTGGAGAGTCCATAATTAGGAAGGACCTTAAAATTATTTTTCATGAGTTTATTACATGGTAGTAGATGTGTACACACTTGCATGTGAAGATGCAAAACCAACATTATCATACTTGGAATTTTACTCCATGATGAAGTACTTACTATTTGGTTATCTATTTACTCAAATATTATTGTCTACCCCTTTCCAAGATAGCTACATGTGTGATAATTCTATTTCCATATATCCAATGTCAATAACAAGCACATAGTTAATAACAACTACTACCACATCACTACAAGGTCTTCAGTTATATATATATATATATATATATATATATATATATATATATATATATATATATATATATATATATATATATATATATATATATATATATATATATATATATATAACTGAAGACCTTGTAGTGATGTGGTAGTAGTTGTTATTAACTATGTGCTTGTTATTGACCTATGAGCCTCATTTGTAGCCTTGAACTTATCAAATAATGCATACATAATTTTAAATTATTTATTGATAATGTCAAAATTAAGCATATGAGTATTATATATTTTGATAGCTTTGCTCATAAATATTATATGCTCTATTTCTAAGGCCTTGAACCCTAATATAAGGGATTCTGCCTTAGTTACTCTATCTTTTGAAAAAATTATTAGCTTTATAATTTCTTCATTAGTTTTAAAAATAGTTCCTTTAACTTCTTGAAGAAGTGCTTCAAAATTATTATTTTTACCATTTTTATAATGGAGGTTATCACATTTATGACCCTCATATCCTTTAAGATATCCATGACCTCCCTTTCTTGGCTTCAAAACTACTTTATCAAAGCTTTCATCTATGTATGCCAATTAAAGGTGCCATAACTCTTGAAAATAACATAATTCAAATCCCATGTAGCATCCTAAGTAGACATTAGGTTTAGGTGATTATATGAATTTTTATTATGCATTGAACCAAGAAGTTGAGTCTCTTTTTAAATTATTTAAATTAGTCATCTATAGTTACTTGTAGGCATGTATGGAGTAGAGAAGATCATCAAAAACCCTAGGAGATATTTCTATATTTAATTTCATGACTTGAGTCGATTTATCAAGTCATCTAGGGTTAAATAACATATCCAATACTAGTTCAAGAAACATAAAAATGTGAAAATATTAAAAATTTACTTAATGGGACTGATTACCTTATTTTCTCTGAATAAGGTTTTTACCTAATATAATATTTTCTGTTGGTGGAATCTAGTGAGGTCTGTGTGAGACTAATATCTCCTTTTTTAATCCTAGGAATAGATGTCAAACTTAAACATGAGAGTATGTTTCTAATCATGGGATAAAAATGATTTATGGTGATCTTAACTTAGGTAATTTTACATTGAAAACACTTAGTGAAACTATAGTGCATTGAGCCTAAAAATTGAAATGTAACTAGTGCACTATGGTATATTGATGAGAGCATGGTCCCAATGCACGATCCAAGGAAATAAGAATATAATGAAATTTAATGCACATAGTCAAAGGTTTATACATTTGTGGGATTATAATTGCACATATACAAAGGGAAATTATAATTATTACACAAAATCATTCAAATTAGATAATACACAATGTGAATAATTGCAACAAAATAGTGTTCATATATATATATATATATATAATATCAAGATACCATATTGGTGGAACTTCTTTAAAAAAACTCAAAATTTTAGAAAAGAATTATATTTTAACATCAAGGTAATTTTAGAACAATCCTTATAATTTTTTATTAATCATAACATCTAAAATTATCATCCCTTTAGTATCAAGAGGATACAAATATATATAGTCTTGGGCAGGGGAAGCATCATCCTCCAAGCAAAGTCTGAATTTACATTTTCAATTATAGAAATGTGTGTGAAAATTTAAGCATAACATGTATGTATGAGAAGTATGTATATAAATAATATTCCTCACCCAAAATATTATATACATGGGACCATAAATCTCATCTTAATTTAAAAAATGCAAACACACACACACACACACACACACACACACACACACACACACACACACACACACACACACACACAAGGTGGTGTTAATGTGGCACCATAGGGAGAGGAAAATAGTTTCATGATAGATGTTTAAACTAAAGTCACTAAAGTAGCCATTATGGTCCCTTGAGGAATCAAAATTTGTCCCATCAAAGTATGCATTACTATATATATATATATATATATATATAGTAATTATGTATGCATTATTGGATAAGTTCAAGGCTACAAATGAAGCTCACAGGTCAATGACAAGCACATAGTTAATAACAACTACTACCACATCACTACAAGGTCTTTAGTTATATATATATATATATATATATATATATACATATATATATATACATATATATATATATACATATATATATATATACATATATATATACATATATATATATATATACATATATATATATATATATATACATACATACATACATATATATATATACACACACACATATATATATATACATATATATATATATATATATACATATATATATATACATATATATATATATATATATACATATATATATATATATATACATATATATATATATATACATATATATATATATATATATATATATATATATATATATATATATATAGAACTAAAGACCTTGTAGTGATGTGGTAGTAGTTGTTATTAACTATGTGCTTGTTATTGACCTGTGAGCATCATTTGTAGCCTTGAACTTATCCAATAATGCATACATAATTTTAAATTATTTATTGATAATGTCAAAATTAAGCATATGAGTATTATATATTTTGATAGCTTTACTCATTAATATTATATTCTCTATTTTTAAGGCCTTGAATCCTAATCTAAGGGATTTTGCCTTAGTTACTCTATCTTTTGAAAAAATTATTAGCTTTATAATTTTTTCATTAGTTTTATAAACAATTCCTTCAACTTCCTGAAGAAGTATTTCAAAATTATTATTTTTACCACTTTTATAATGGAGGTTATCACATTTATGACCCTCATATCCTTTAAGATATCCATGACCTCCCTTTCTTGGCTTCAAAACTACTTTGTCAAAGCTTTCATCTATGTATGCCAATTAAAGACACCATCTCTCTTGGAAATCAGATATTTCAAATCCCATGTAGCATCCTAAGTAGACATTAGGTTTAGGTGATTATATGCATTTTTATTATGCATTGAACCAAGAAGTTGAGTCTCTTTGTAAATTATTTAAATTAGTGCCAAAGTTTTATCACTTTTACACTTGTAGGCTAAGACTCATCCATAGAGACTTAGATGGTATTTAATATGTTGTAAAACCTTGTGGGTGCACTTTGGACATTGTCCACAATTTCTTGTGGAACATGAATGATTTAGCTTTATAGAATACTCTATTGTGTTCATTATTGACTCTTCTGCATTTATTTCATTTTCTCCCCAATTGAATCTAAAAAAGATAAAAAAATCCTCTGCATATTCATCAAGGTTAATAGGACTCCGTTTAGGCTTCTTAGGCAAGGGGAACAAGTTTTCTATTTATTATAGCATTATTTTCTCCCTTGTGTTAGTGTTAAAACCTTTCCTCTTTCTCACCCTTTGAATTTTATCACTTTTCTTGTGAAAATGGGTGGAGACTATGGGTAACTCTATCAGGACCAATTTTCATTTATTATCTTTCTATCCTTGTAACTCTTTTAAAAATTAAGGGATTATGATTTCCCTTTTTTATTCAGTCTTGTTGGGGTTTGTAGATGTAAGAGGTGTAGTAATAATTTGAGGTCTAATATATGCACTTATTTAGATGAGAAATTAAAGGGTTGATTGAATTTCCCTTTTCCATCTTGATGCTTCCCCTTAAGGCATGATTTATACCACACACTTTGTCCATCCTAGGGATTTCAATTTTTTTATTATAGCCAATTGTGTGGGTCTAGATTATGTTAATGGTATCTCTAATTTAATAAATGATTTTGGATGGACATGTGGTTGTTGAGGATTAAAAATGGAAACTAATACTAATTTATTAAAATATACCCTCTTTTTGAGAGTCATTATTTGGGTTAGAGAAGAAATAATGGAAGAATTAATAGAATTGGAAATTTATTGTCCAAGACTACAAGGTGGTAAATTAACTTAATTATTTCCAACTATAAGGTATAAATCAAGATAAAAAAAATAACTTATTAAGTTCCAAACTCTTTTGTTCAGTAAGAATCTATTGGTCATGTAATATATCTAGAGTTTTTTCTTCTTCCATATTTCCCAAGCTTATGGATTTTTCATTTTATAACTCTACGTATTCCTCTATTTCATCCTATGTTTTTTATTCACTAAATTATTATTATGGTTCTTCATAGCTTATGAATTTTATTCTTTCCCATTTTTGGGTAATCCACTAGTGAAATTATATGTCCATGTTATTCCTCATGTGTTTTCCCATTAAGGGTTCCTTTTGGAATATCTATATCTGATGATGGTGTTTCTTTCATTTGTTGAGTCTTAATAGAGATTTTAGGAACTCTAAATCTAACTTAGTGAGTAGTTGTGGGGGAAATATGATATGAAGGGGAAGATGAAACTAATAAAAAGTCCATAGTAGTAGAAAATACTACTATGATTGGTGAACAGATGGGTAGTAGAATAACGGTAGTGAAGTCAAGAGTGGATGGATAGGAAACTAGTATAGTAGGGAATACTTAAGGAGATGTACCCTCACTTATTATAGTTGGATGATATGGAATTTTTGAATAATTTAACCCCTTGTTCAAATAATTCAACCCCTTTTCAAGTAAAAAACTTTGATAGGGTTTCCTAGGCCATAAAAGTTCACCATGGTCATAAATGATAAATCATGTTTCATCTTAGTCACATTTGTCTAAGTTTGCCTCATGTCATATTATGTATCCTTTTGTAAATTTTAATTAATTATATATTTTCCTCAATGCGACAATTGTGTCAAAGTGTAAGTGAATGTGTCTCATGTTATGGAGTGTCAGATGTTAGTTTTTTAACTAAGGACTTGTAGGTTCAATGTTTAAATAAGGAGATCACATACAAAAAGGACAATTTTTGAAGTTGTATAGATTAAAGGAGAATTATAAAACATGGGAAGACTTTAGGAGTGTCCCTTTAGATCCCCATAATTCATCTCTAAGCTTAAGTTTCTTTGAAAAATCCAAAACTACAAAAAATAGTCCATCTCTCTCTTCACTCCCTTTGGTAGGTCAAACAAGCCAACTAATTTGTAGTTGGTACAAATAGAAGGGGTAGAGTTGAGATGGCCTTCCATTTCATGGAAATGGTTTTCATATTGGTGTATATTTATCTATAAATCATCTTTAACACTATTTATTCCTCCAAAGTAACTACACATTCCTAACACCTTTAGGTTTTCTCATCTGTTTCCATGATCTAATGTTTCCAAGTGTTGAAGGCATTCTTAAAAGCATGCTAATTATATTCATGTTATTTTAAAACTCATTTTTCACATTTGGATATTAATATATAGATATGACATTATCCTTGTGATATAATTACAAACATTTTGGTCTATAGAACATGTTTCATAGTTGTAAAGTTGTCCTTGTGTAAATAGATTCATATCAATGGTAGTACATCCTTATGTCTCTCTTATTAAATCAAGGATGTTAGTTATCCATGAAATTTTAGCATTGTAATAATTTTAGGTTGATGGATATGATTTTACAAGACCATAATAAAATATTGGTCAAATCTCTTCAACATGACAGTCATCTATAGTTACTTGTAGGCATGTATGGAGCAAAGAAGATCATCAAAAACTCTAGGAGATATGGCTATATTTAATTTCATGACTTGAGTGGATTTATCAAGTCTTATAGGGTTAAATAACATATCTAAGACTAGTTCAAGAAACATAAAAATGTGAAAATATTAAAAATTTACTTAATGGTATTGATTACATTATTTTCTCTGAATAAGGTTATTACCTAATATAATATTTTCTATTGGTGGAATCTAGTGAGGTCTATGTGAGACTAATATCTCCATTTTTTATCCTAGGAATAGATTTAAAACTTAAACATGAGATTATATTTATTATCATGAGATAAAAATGATTTATGTTAATCTTAACTTAGGTAATTTTCCATTAGAAACACTTAGTGAAACTATAGTGCATTGAGCCTAAAAATTGAATTGTAACTAGTGCACTATGGTATATTGATGAGAGCATGGTCCCAATGCATGAGATGAGCTTGAATAGGTGTCTAAATATCTTAGTGACCTCAAAAATAAGTGAAGGTGTGGGAAATATTACTTAGGCATGAAATAATGACCTACATGTCTCATAACTTCTTTGTAATGCACATCTACAGTTTGAATTCAAATTTATAGACTAGTCTAAGCTAAGTAATATGAAATATTAGATAATAAAGAGAGATGAATTTATCAAGGTGTGAGATACACTCATTAACCTTAGGATTAATGATAAGGGTGAGTTATAGTTATTAAAACATGAATGACCACCTACATGGGTCTTATGGCTCCTCCTAAGGTGACACCTATAGACTGACTAAGGTAGCAAACTAGCCTAAGCCATAAGATACCATATAATTGATAGGTTATAAAATTTATAAAGTGAATGAAAATTTATAATAAAATCTCAAAATGATAATTTACATTTCCATGTGACCTTTAGGGATAGGATAAATAGAGTAAGGACTGGGATTTGAACCCCAACCTACAGTCAATTAAATCCTGCCTATAATAATAACCCTAGAAGCTAGTCCTAAGAGTTTTGAGATTTTGATACTTATAGAGAGGTAATAAATATTTTTAACTTGGTATATGACATCATCATTAGTTATATTAGACCTCCATAGTCTCATTTTGTCTATACAAATAGGGGATATTCCCTTTGTTCTATCTCAAATAGAGGGCACTATAGTTACAATCCAACCTATAGACATGACACATTGATGAACAAAGAATGAAATTAATAACCTTAAATGATTATATAATTATGTGTGGGGTTGTATTAGATATGTATAAATTTTTGGAATAACTTACAACCATTGAAACTACTCAGAGGTGGTCATAGGCATAAAAATACAGTCTAGGCCTTTTAGGCTAAAGGATAGGTCTAAATCCTATAGGTTCCTAAATTTTTTTAGATGACCATGAGATACTTAAAAAAAATTAAAAACCTTCAGGGGAGAGTGAATGACTATTTGGAAACATTGGTTTGTAGAAGATGACATATAAGTGGCTAAATTGGCCTAAAACTATCTCAAGGGTACCAAAAATGTAGTCAAGAGCTTAAAAGGCCATGTTTATTTTCTCATATCTGTATGGAGGATGTGCATGAGACCTCAATAACTTGGTAAGAGTTGAAGGGGGTCCTATACTCCAAATTTTTGGATTTAGTTCTAAGGTTAGATGTCTAACTTTTATGAACCATTGTTAACAATCCACACCACTAAAAACCCTCTTAAAACCCTTGTTTAGAACTAATAGAGAATAAAGGAAGGAATATGAATCCAAAAGGGATAAATTGGAATTGAAATTTTTTGGAACATGTCTATCACTCTCCCAAGCTCTATGACATCTACTTGATCCATACCATCACTTGTATAGATAGACCAAATTTTGAGTTTCTTATATGATTTGAAGTGTGTTACAGGTATAGAGGAGAATTGTTAAATGAAAATAATTTAAGGAGGTATATATTAACCTATTATAACCCATCATACTCATCTATAATTATATTTTTTTATGAAAATATCTTTGCTAGACTATTCACTATAGGTAATCCTTGGATAGATAGTGAAAATGCAAAGTGACTGCCTAGTGTGAAGATGAGAGGTTTGATATTGCATACTTTTAGGTTTTAATTATGGATTGGAAGGAAAGGAATATTTTAATAGATATAATAACACCTATAAAATGGACTCCTTTGAGAAACTATAGGTAAATTGAGTGACAAATGTGAATACCAATCTAGAAGGGCTAATGAGTAACTAGTAGACAATGAATGACAAGTGGTGCAAGATAAGTTATCATTTGAGAGGAATATGAAGGATATTATAGAATTTTAACCACATTATCATGATAGTGTAAATTTTTCAAGGATAAATATTTAAATTTCAATCAATCAAGTAAAATCCTCATCATCAAGATAGTTTCAAGAAAGATAGTGAAGAGCCTCTATGCCAACTTGAGGGAGAATGATAAGCTCTAGGTGGACACCTATATATGACATCTTATTAATCTATTTTCAACATAATTATATAATTTTTTAATTGGTTTACATAGCTTTAAAAATTTCCTTATGACCCTTCCACATCTCTTATTCTCTCTCATCTCATATGCTCTATTTATGCAAGCCATTTTGGCAATTATATCTAATACACACCTAGTACGGAAAATCCCTACTAGTTTGGCACCTTATTTTTCTTTGAATAATATTATTAAATATATTTTATCTTTATAATATCTTGCCTAAGTGATACAAGTAGCGTACTTGGATGTTAAGTTATGAATATTCTCTACTTGCTTCCATTCAACTCTTGCATGTTTTGTGTGAGTGATATCTCTTATAATAGGTCTCATATAGTGTATGTGATTTATAAGTGTGTCTTGAAGTGTGAGATAAACTAGTAGTGTCTAGTATCAGACCTTCTTTTCACCCACCTCTAGATGTGTATAACAATCTACCAAAATACTTATGATAGAAGAACAATGAGTTAAGGTCAGTGTTAGTAGTCTTGTTTCTTAGTGTAGATGCAAGTGTGTTGTGTGGAATTATCTCTGGTGTATCACCTCATTAGGATAGGTTAATTTCAATTTAATTCTTCCCTTTTCTCCCCCAAGTTATTAGTCTAGTGTAGTGTGTGATCTTAAGAGATAAATAAAGGGAGCTAGCCTTTTAACCTATAGGTTTACCTTTGTTATAATTAATCTAAAATCTTAGAGGTAATCACATGTCCAAATATGGAGATTCTTAAACAACCTCTCCTGGATGTATATTTGGCTACAACATGAATCACTATATTTACTTGAGGTGAAGGAGGATTAGATGGAAGAAATGAAAAATAACTTCGCATAAATTCAAGTAGATTTATGTGACACATAAGTAGAGCCATATGTGCCTAATGAAATGTACTTATATGTACATCTAGAGGAGATAAATTCCTCAAAACTATATTTGGTATGCCTAAAGTGGTAGCAACTAGTTCATTGGAGATTAGATGAGGACCAGGGATACCTTTGAGAATATCCTTCCTAATCTAGAGATTCTCCTCCCTTTGACCACTAGGCTCTCCCTCTGATAAATTAATCTCCCCTTGAGTGGGAGAGGAAGTCTAATCCTATTCCACTGAGACTTGGGACTATTATTGATGCCACTAATGACTCCAAGAACTTTCTTCTTATTTTATCATTTCATTTGCCTACTGCTTACTGATTTTAGGGTCCTATTAGATTTATTGGGAGATGATAATTAGTATATCAGGATCCTTCATGCAAGTTCAAACTTAAAAATAATTTAAATGATTTATAAATATGGAATCATGCTTATATTATTCATTAATATACTTAATATTAACCTTTTTTATTTCCTTGAGGAACTTAAGATAATTTACATTTTTTTCCCCTAGGATTCCATTCTATGTATTGGGCCACCTTCAAATTATAATAGCCTTGACCTTTCTCACTTGATTTAAGTGTGCCTCTAATATAAACTAAATATTTCCAATGTTTAGTGGAGTCTTGAAATAATAGTTTTGGTGTTTGATACTAATATCCTCATCCACACTATTATATAATGGTGTGCAATCGATTGTTTTACTATCTTATATAGGATGTCACATGGTAAACACAAAAGGTGTGCTCTGATCCCTTAAATTATTATAATGGTTTAATATAGGTAGTACCAATAATCTACCATTTTGGATATGTTCCTTCTCAAAATTTTATATATCCTAGGCATCTAGGTCCATAAATGGCCTAATGGACCCGAGGATAAACATCTTCCTAAATTATGGTGACTTCATTCCTAAATTTAAAAGCATACAAAAAAGAATAGTCGTCATAAATTTTTATATTCAAATACTTGTTGGATAGATCCCATGGTTCCTCATAAGCTTTGTGGACCATCCCAATGACTACATCTAACAAATAAGACATCATGTATAAATTACGATCAACCGAACTTTGTTGTAGCCTAAACATTTGTCCCTTCAATCTAACATTAATAATTTCCCTAGTGCCAAAATTTTGTCTAAGGTTAAGAGAATATCTAATAATGACACCCATTATACATGAATGTAAGTGATATTGGGGAAACCATTTAACCTATTCATAATTGACAGTGCTATCATAATGCCTTGTGTAAACTTAATTATGTTGTTGGAGGAAATACCTCCCTTGTCATTCAATCTCTCACCTTTTATTAACCATTATTTTTTTCCTTATACAGAGTTTTTTTCCATCCACACATTGGCCAAAACTTGGTTATAAGACATGGCAGGTAATGTAATCATAATATACCTCTCAAACATTCACCTTAAAACATATGCAACTATAGTTTTTTATGTTCTGAGATATAGGTAATCTCCAGTGCAAATTTCATTAAAAAATAAATTATGAATTAATTCTATACAGGGAATTACCTTAGGTTTTTTAGTTTAATTATGTAATCCCATGTTATTTATTAGTATAAATTCATCAATATATTGTCCCTCCTCTTGAGATAGATTATCTTATGAGGAATATGGTGTTTTTCCCTCCACTACATTTTAGCTAGTTGAATAATAAGGGAACTTGAAATCAAGGGCACCCTGATCAAATGTAGTGTTTGTATATTTAGTGTTAAATTTTTTTATTATGAATAAGGAGACATGTTGCATTCTCATTTTTTAGATAATCCATTTTGGTAATCTAAGACTATGTAGTTCCTTTCTAAACTAGCTAGAAACACTTATAAATTTTATGAGAAAACTAGGGCTTTCAATTCCTTAAGATTTCAAAATTGAAATATTTATCTTGTATAGTAATGGTGAAGTGACTTGATGTTTCTAAAATTTTTCATATATTTCCATTCTTTAAGTCTTAAATAAATAGTTCATATTACATCAATGTGAATAATGGTCTATTTTTTTCTCATTTTGATTTAAATTTGCTAGTAAACTTTGGTAGGTTATCTCTTTCCATATGGAAAATTTTATTATATATACATGTCTATTCATCACTTTAATATAGGTTTTTATTTCTCACTTAATGCCTTTTCTTAGTTTTTGAACCCTCTATTTGAATTCTAGCCACACATTTCCTTGATTGTAATAATTTTCTTCATCTCATTTAACCAGAGTCCCTATCCTTATAATCTTACTGTTGACTATTTTGACCAAAAATAAAAATAGGTCAACCCATTATAGTTGAACACTTAGATAGGGGTTTACTAGGGTCAAAATGTGTTCCATGGTCCTAGATAGGGGTGTTTCAATGTGTCATTAGCCTTGGTCATATCCATTTCTATCCCTTGTGTCATTCCATGTCATTTAAGATACTTATATAGTTTACCAAGGTAAAAAAGTGTATCAAGATGTCATTCAATGTCTGTATGTCAATCAGGTGTTAGATTAACTATTTTAAACTAACATACTATAGATTTTAACATCAAAATAAGAAAATTAGGTAGTTAGAGAGAGTTTACAGAATATTTGGCACATGGGGAATAATTATAAAGTAAAACTTAAGGTCCTTTGAGCTCACTTACACACTTGGTCACTCTTGACAATCTCAAAAATCTCAAAAAAATATTTCATTCTTCCATCACTCTCCAAGGTAGGTAAAAATAATTAGTCAATTTTATGATGGTATAAATAGTAAGAGTTGAGTCAAGATAAATTCACATGGTGGGAGGTAGTACTCTTTGTCTACTTCAAATGCATGGTATGAATTCTATGATTGGTTAATTTTCCTTTATGAAACATTTCTAAGAAGGTCTACTATTATTTTTTGCATGCTCATCCCCATACACTCAAGGATTCTCTTATATTTGAGTTGGTTTATACAAACCAAGTGTGGAAAGTGATTATGAAAAGTGTGAAAAACCTTATAATATGGTCATTGGTATGTTTTTTATGTGTGGAGGCAAATTTAAGAACAAAATTTGTCAGTTTACTAGTTGAGCTCACCACTCAAGTTGCATAATCAATGTTTCATCATTGTGTGGGGTCCTTTTCCTATAGTGGTTTCAAGTAAAGGTCACATGTTGTGTTTCATGCCTCTTATGTCATAGTGACCACCTCTCCTTCTAAATATTAGTTTTAAAATGTTTAATATGAATATTATAGTCAATGAACATATTAACACAATCAATTTTTTATGTGACTATCACACATAGTCAAATGAAATTGAGTCCTGAATAGTCTCATTAAAGAGGTGAATAATTTTCAAGGTGTTGGGAGCCTATGAAACACTAGGTTTGAACCTTTCAAATAATTTAATATTGGTTGTGACAAAAAACATTTCAATGTACATATTCAGTGATATGATGTTCATATGTAGGCAGATATATATGGGTCTGAGTGTAATCGATAGAGGCACGAAGATGATGAGATGAAGATATTGAAGCCTCTTGAGATTTTCAATCAAGACTGATAATGTAGAAGAGATCATTATGGTAGTAATTCAATCATAATGTGGTAAAAAAAATTTAAGCCTTGCTCTTAGTTTGAGAAAGTTGCTTGAGAGATATATTACCTTAAAGTCTTTGAAGTACATTTTATCCCTACTTTTGATCCTCTCATGGTGGATTATCTTGAAGTATAAACTGGTATAATGGTTTTAATCATGTAGCCTAAGTATAGGGGTAGTGATTTAACATGATAGGATGGTTATTTAGGTAGGTAAAGGTAATGTATAAATTCCTCCATCTTGATAATTCTCTCACTATAGAATGTTAGTGTATTCTACAATATTTTGAGTTTAAATGGCCTTACATCACCATATGACATGATGGTAACATAGCTTGTAGACAACTTGACCCACTCTAAGGAGGATGAAAATAGAAACCTAAATAAAATTTGAGTGAGTTGAGTCACAATTTTATGTAACTGAGTAACACCTATAATAACCTTTCTTACCCTTAAAATATTACATACAATTAATTGTAGAGTGACAATGCAAGTTGAACATGACAATTTGGTTGTTGGTTTAACTGATGGAATGATATGAGTGAGTTAAAATGAGTTGTAAATTAATTTATGACTTAAAGGAAGTATTAGGGTATAATATATAATGTTTTATCATTGAAGGACACTTACATGCGTATCCTTTTCCTAAGTGAACAATACAATCACACACTCTGCCAGCTAGACTTAGACAAATGGAGTAGAGAGTACAAGTTGGGAGATGGATGAGTTGATAATGGACTAAATTTGTGAATAAAAATCTCCAAATGGTATCTCTCTCTCTCTCTCTCTCTCTCTCTCTCACACACACACACACACACACACACACACACACACACACACACACACACACACACACACACACACACACACACACACACACACACACATTTATTAGACCAAAATATCAAGACAAATCAACAAACCCAACTCTGCATAGAAACTTTGTGCATAGTTCTCATAGTCTAAAAGTCTATCTTAGGAAGTTAGAGTGTTGATGATCTTTCAAGTGTTTATAATATATTAAAATTTTAGCATATAATATACATGACCTTATATAACCTCTCATAAAATTATTTTTAGTGAGAAGATAGGGGAACTTCCCTCTATTCTATCTCAAATAGAGGGCACTCCCAAATAGGCAAAATTATAGACTTGGTGGGTAGATGACAAGAGAAGGTGTTAAGAAGTATTAATAAACTACAAGGAAGGTGTGAATATTTTATTTTAGGTATAAAAAGGTGTATAATAATTTTCATTAAACTAACATTTAGTAGTGGCCTAAGTACACAAGATCATAGTTTAGGTCTACTAGGCCTAGATTAGACCTAAATCCCTAAAGGTGTCCAATCTCATTTGTAACGCTAAATAAAACTTAAAATTAATTTTGTGACATTTAATGTGATGTGTGAGGTTGTTTTGAATCATTTTCTTATAGATAAATCACTTAGGTTAGTCATTTTTGGCTCAAACCTGTCATAGGGTACTCAAACTACTCCCTCAAGCTTGACAGGCCATATTTAGGTGCTCACACTAGTATGAACAAGGTACATGGGAGTATAAGGATGTAGGGATATATGAAGGGGGTATTATAGACCTAATTTTTGTATTTTTTTCACATTTTTTATGTCAACATTTTATGAACTATCCTTAAGAGTCTGAAGCATTAAAAACCCTCTAAAACCCTTGCTTTTGACCTGATTAGAAATAAATGAATGGAAATGAATCCAAAATGAGTAATATGATATTTAAATTATTTTTAACCTATAGGTAACTCTCCCATTCTCTTCCCCACATGATTATCAAGAACCCTACTTGTATGGACAAGCCAAAAATAGGGTTTCTTGTAGGATTTTGATTTTTTAATAGGTGTAGAGGAGAATTGAAGGATGAGGATCATTGGGGAGGGTAAATTGGGAATTTCAATAACTCCCTATATCAATTTATTAATTAATATAATCACAAAAAAATATCTCCTAAGTCATCCACTTTAGGCAATCTATGATAGACAATGGAAATGGAGAGTGACTACCAAGTGTGAAAGTGATAGGTATAATTAAGGGGTCTTTTAAGTTCTATCTAATGAATTGTAAGTAAAAGAGACTCTTTATAGGTGTCATATCACCCACTAGATGGATTTTATTGAATAATTGAAGGCCATCTTGATGATAAATGTAAGGACATACCTATAAGGCTAGTGATGGTGATTGTATATGGTGAGAACAAGTGTCTATAAGAACACTAATGGTTAGGAAATCATATGATGCATATTGAATCTTGTTTATAAAACCCCTTGACATTTCATATGTGTCATATCTCCATAGTCTATTTTTTAGTGTTCAATAAAGACCTAATGATGAGGGCAATTTTAAGAAGCCATTTGAAGACTTCTATGCCAAGTTTGGAGAGTTGTCATGCTTCAGGTGGACATTTATCCAAGAATACCTTCCATACGTTTGTTTTCCACTCCATACTTATACTATGTAACTAGTTTACATACTTGAAAAGTGGCATTGTGACCCTTTATCTCCACTTCTCTCTCTCCTCTCACACATTCTATAAATGCAAGCCATTTTGGCTCTTATATTCTAATTCCATACTTGGTATGATAAAGCTCTGTTGGTTTAATATTGTAATTTTCCTTTGAAATATATATGAAATTATGTTTTTAATTCATAAAATATCCTTTTAGAGTGTTTTAAGATATGTATGGTGAATAGTCAAGTGATTGATGTCTATCCTTTCTTTCTCACAATCTTTCTATGTTTAGTGCAAGTTGTTCCACTCTAGAAGGTCACATGAAGTGTTATCAAGTGTATGGGTATATTTTAAAGTATAAAATTATCCTTAGAGTATGAAAATAATTTATGGTTCACTTACCTTGAGTATATTTCATGCATATCACCTCCATGTTGAAATATTAATGTTAGAGTATTATATGACTATGAAGCTAGTGTTGTAGGTCATGTCTCTTAATGAAAGAGTATGATAATATTGTGTAGATATTTATGGTGTATCGCTCCATTATATTAGTTTTATTTCATTAATATTTATATTTATTTTCATCCAATTAATTAGTTATTGTAGGTGATAAAAACTTAAGGATCAATCTAGGGAGCTAGCCCTTAAACCTATAGGTCTACCTATACTATAGACAACCCATAGGCCTAGAGGTATTCCAATGTGGTTTAAATATTAGATAAGGCTTGAAAAACCTATTTTAGGGTGAAATATTTGGTGAAAAAACTTACTTTATATTATTTTAAGGCTATGCATTATTGATATTGAGCCATGTGGAGTGATCTTAGGGATCTAAAGCTATTTTGAATATTCTAACTATGTGTGTCTTTTGTAGGGCTTTGGGTAGACAAGATGTCAACATATAATGTGGTCTTAGGGTCTTAGGGACTCAGGGATATAGGGCCATTGAATTTATACATATTATATAGTGATCCAAGTGAATGAGATTATGCCACCTATCCTAATTTTAGGGATCTAAAAACTCAGAAAATATTAGACATGTCTTGGTATTCTAGGTTTAGACTCTTTAAGATTATGCCACATAGTGTGATTTTAGGGATATAGAGACTCAAAATACTTAGATTATTTTATGTCCCAAGTAAACGTGGTCTTACCATATGGTTAGATTATAGTGACTCAACTACCTTAAGAGTATATGATTCTTATTTAACTATGGTAAGTTATGAATAACATGATGATACCATTTATCTTGATCTCATAACTCAGAGTTGTAGAAATTTTAATATTTGTGAAAGATGAAGGATTGAAAATGGGAATGATATTACCATATATCTTGATCTTTTATTTCTAAAAACTTAGGCATTCATGACATACTAGGATCTTTGGGTGTATATAATTTATAGGTCTTTGAAAATATTCATGCATCTAAGTGAAACTAAGATAAACTATAACATCATATGTTGGATCCATTAACCAATAAAAATCATAACGTCAACTTATAGAAATTATGAGAGTCCAAGGTTAAAAATAAATAAAAAATAATGCCCAATCTTGGATTCTCTTTCTTTTGGAATTCTATAATTTAGACTCAGAGTTTTGAAAGTAGCCTTAGACTTATGCATGTCAAAATTGATGTCATGGATTTTTAATTCTCATGGGACCTTGAATAAGGATTTTAAACAATAGTGGGTCCCTTTTTTATTTTTAAAATGGGTGGGGGGAGAATGTATGTTATGACACAATAATTCTATAGTTAAATACCTTATTTTTATCTAGGATCATAGTATAAAGGATAATATTAATATAGGGAAGTTTTTAAGTGGTTTTGAGTGACAATTAATTATGTGCATGAACAATTTATGTGAGTGAATATTTATTCACTCACTCTACCCAATAGTTCTTTTCACAACAACTAATTTATTGTTGTTAAATAAATTTTTCTAGTTATTTATACCTTGGAATTTGTATTATAATATTGGTGAGTTATACATGATGAGAGATGAGATACATATACATATCTTGTGCATAATATAATTATTTTAATTATATTATATCTTTGTTCATTGTGGTTATAAATTAGAGAATTGATTATGAGTATTCACTACTCCAATATATATTTAGTATCATCTTGATATATATAAGAATGACTTAAAAATATTACACACATATTATCAATACATTATATCCTTATTTTCTCTCCCATAACAATAACATTAAACATAGATAGTTTTATATATTGTATGTGTTTCCCTCTATTGGTAGTGTCCAGTGACCCTCAATGACTATTTTTCAAATTAGGAAATCTTCATTATTTTGGCCTAGACACATTTCATGGGTTTACTATACTGGTGAATTAAAAAAGAGTCACACACACATAAAAGTAATATTTAAGTTTATTGTTCACCTGGAAACATATAAAAAAATCTTGTATCATCTCTTACTCTCTTTGGACATTATTTAAAAGGTATATACACATCTCAACTCTTTAAGGAGTAGTCCATAGATCAAAATTTTAATACAAATAGGCCAAATAAACACTTGAAAAAGTGGGATAATTACATGTGTTTTGAGACATATTTATATTATTGGAACTTATGTAACACTAAACCATTCAGTGTGTATTTATTTTGGTAGTTCAACCAAAACTACTAACCCATTTTTAAAGTCTATTGTGATCAATCAAGCATAATCATGTTATAAAAAAAGAGAAAAAATGGTAATTATTACATAGTATAAAATATTTTATATCAATATAAATAGATTTAAAGCACATGTATAGAGATACAAGAAGTTACAAACCCCCATTGTATGTAGAGACACTTTCAGTAAACCTTGACAATGCTAATTATTGAAGGTGTTTAATTTTGTCAACAATGTCTAGATAGTATTTCAACCCCAATTTCATATATTAGTGCATGATTAATCATATATGGAGAATTTATAGATCATATATCATATTATTTGAGTTACATATAGTTATAATTACCTAAGTAACTTATCCTTGTATTGTCAATTCTAAATCAAGTGGTTGTAATATCTGCTAGACCCTTTTCATTTCAATTTTTTTATTCCATTATTTATGTAATATGAATTAGTGTATAATTTAAATTAGTTTTTATATATTATGTGTAAACTAATTGAAACACTTATAAACAATTTAATTATATATATATATATATATGTATATGTATATGTATATATATATATATATATATATATATACATATACATATATATATATATATATATACATACATATATATATATATATGTATATATATATATATGTATATGTATATATATATATATATGAACTAATATGTGTGTTGATTTTCAAGAGGTTAAAATGGATCCTCGAGCCCATTACCTTGATCTCTCTCTTTTGAATGATGATCTACATTATTATGTAAATTTTAATCATATTTATAATATTTATATCAATGTCTCTTTCTCCCCATGATTGTGGACATCCATTTGTTAATGGGCATATGGGATCATAGGTTAGCCATGATAACCTATCCCTTATGCCTCATCGATATATCTTTTTTTACTGTATATTCTTTTTTGCATCCCTATATTATATGTCATGCATTTCATATGCCTTCCTCCATTTAGATTTATCCTTGCCTCATTTTTATTATAACTTTAACATTTATTTTCCATATTTACATTCTTATATCCATTTATTTTATGTTTATTGTTATGTTGAACTAGCCCTTTACTCTTGATTGTTAATCTCATTATGAACAGTTGTATATATGTTCTGATTATGAAAACATATATATAAATACCTTTGGTCCTTGCAGGCATTGATTTTTTAGGGATTTGTTAGGTTTTTTTAACCCTTCTCTTCTTATTTCTTCTATATTTTTCTTTTTGTATTTCCTATTTACCTTACTCTTAATTTTTCCCCTTAGTTTGTCTTTTTTCCTTGTCTTCCTCCTATTTTTTCCCTTTGGATTCATTT
Source organism: Torreya grandis (assembly GCA_037957365.1). Taxonomy (NCBI): domain Eukaryota; kingdom Viridiplantae; phylum Streptophyta; class Pinopsida; order Cupressales; family Taxaceae; genus Torreya; species Torreya grandis. The sequence continues at coordinate 241,878 of JARHVA010004380.1, forward strand.
TTTTATTTGTTGAGATATCCTTGTATTTTTATAGATATTGTCCCTTGTATCCCTATTTGTGTGATTTCCTTATTTTATAAAAAAATTAAAAAAATATGACATTTATTCTCCTTTATCTTTGTCAAAAGATACATATCATAATTATCTAATGATGTTAGAGGTTACACACATGATTATCATGGTTTTATTTAAGTGGGTGAGATATAGGATATACATGTTACATATGATCATCGAATTACATATGTTTTAAAGTTATATTTATGCCTATACATGAGGGCATTTTTAAATTAATGGCATGCCTTATACTAGGGACATCTATTTATAATGGATTAAAAGTGATATTTTTTCTACTTTCCATTTGTGATATAAAATTATTTACATGCATTATACATATCTCCATGTTTAATATATATTTCATGTTACATGATATAGTTTGCATTTTCTTTCATCTCTATCATTTCTTTATTTCCTTTGAATGCATGTTTGTACTCTTTTTTTCTTATGCACATTGCATATTAGTGTCTTTTATATTGTATCCATAGAGGATAATCTAGTTTTTAGTTCATGTCTCAATTTATTTTGGGTCATATGTCTTGCTCAATGGTTTCCTATTATATGCATGATTACTAATATAATGTGTTATACTATATTTTTTGTCATGGTATATAACATGTAATCTATAACTTGTGGTATATTATGAATGTACCCTAAATTTTCATAGTACTTAACAAGTATTTATAGGGGTATACTAACACTATTATATGTGGGATTCATTATCATATATTTCCCACCTAGTGGCACATTACTACTATGAGACATACTATTTTTCCCTACCTTATTATGCCATTGGGGGCATCATACCCTTACTTATCTATTTATCTCTATTAATGTTATTTATAATTTAAATTTCCATAGGGTTCATCGTACCCTCACCTATATCCTATATTTTATCATAGATATATTATGAATATGTATATTAGTACACTAATATTCCTATTGATCTTAAACTATTGATATCATGACTTAAATTATATTTCTTACACCTAGTCACATGCGTTACTATGTCAATATATCAAATTCTTCCATATCTTACCACTTGATGCCATAAATTTGTCCCCATCACCAGGTTATATTTGAGTAAGATATATTTCCATTCATAATATCATTTTCACATGATGTTTCATATTACACACATGAGGTTACATCTAAATATCAATATTTATTGGATGATATATTTCATATAACCATATACATGTGTTTATAAATATTTTTACAAAGAAATAGTTATCTTCATATATATTTATCTATGGTAAAACATGATTTGCATGAATTTTTATTTATATATGAGTGATTACATGTTTACCATTCCTTCACCTTAAATGAAGGCATATATCCATATATTTTAATAACATGTTTAGATATGCATGAAAAATAATTTCATAAAGAAGTACAATTTTGTCCAAATATATGAATCCTTGATCATGAAGAGTAAAAAATTTATTAAGATTTACTCTAAATTCTTAAAGATATTCAAGTTCTCTTTAAACTCATAAGATATAATATTTTAATTTTTTAGTTTTCAATACTAGATATTTCCAATATTATAGCATGATTTATCGATCACTAGGTGAATTTATTCCTATGTTCATTTTGTAGTTTATATTTTAGTTTACTATATTCACATTAATTTATCAATACATTGGCTACTTACTTACATTGATGATTGTTTAAAAGTAAAATATATGTAAAAATATAGAAAATGAATGAAGCCTACCCCAAACATGTGGATTATTTATCCTTCTATCCCTTAAGTAATTAAAGGTATGTCATTAGTTTTGTTTTAATTATATACACACATGAATTCATGCACACACACACACCAAAGTGAGGCATTATGTAGACATCTAAATTTGGTACAAGACCCTTTTCCATTTCATTTTTTTATATACTTTATTTCACTCAGTCTACTTATGTGCATGTGGATATGTTTTGAAACTTTCACATCACATTAGAGTCTCATTGGCCTTGATTCACCAACACTTCCTTATATATAACTCATATTTATCATTTGTCAATACTAGGATCTCATCTAATCATACTTTCTTAAAATTAGTCCATCTTTAGATCTTTTTTAATCTTTCAGTCGTAATCAACCCTCCATAAATATTTAACCTCATCCTTTTTTTGGTCCATTATGCCTTGGTTTGATTCTAGATCCCCTAGTTTTCACTTATCAATCATAAGGTCAACATATGTTTGAAGCATCCTAAGGATTCCTATATATAAAAATATATATTAATTCATTATACATCACCAAACATAAGGTCTCCTATCTAATAAAATCTTATGAGCCATTTTTAGATTGAATATTTATAAGGCCTTATCAAGAGTTATGCACATTTGTCTAAAGAGTATGCAAATTAAACCTATATTGCATCATTGTCATTCCAATACTTGTGTCATCATGTCCTATGCTAAACTAGTGTCATAGCAAATAATACAGTTTCATTTGATTATCTAAAGAGAGGAGGTGAAGTCATATCTCTCACTTAGGTTGGTATAACACTCAAAATCATTATAATGACATAGAGCCTTGATCTTAAACATGTAATATATGTAGTTTTAACTCAAAAGGTTTGTTTTTCCAAATAACATACACACAATAATTTATGCATACATTAATTATCAAATGATAATAAAATAAATGTGTTTTTTTGGTCAAATACATGAATAAAATATGGAATCTGAATCAATATTAGTTTGTGAAGTATCCCTAAAAGTCATACAACCTAAAACATAGAAGATGACATAATCAAATACATAATACATAATGGAGGATAGAATAAAAACTCTCCAACAATTCATAACTATACATAATTGACCCTCCACCAATTCTAACCTAGTTTTAGATTTCAATCGAAATTTTAGAGCATCTTTTACGCTAGTTATATATCTTGTTCCTAGTTTCATATTTTTAGTTTCAATTCCCAAAATGTGTTCATTTCATTCTTATTTACATCTCTTTCATTTACATAATTTGTTAAATTGTTTCATTATACTATTAGTAAATATTTATGTATAATTAAAATATAAATATTTTTTATTATTTAATTAACTTGGATCTCCATTATACACTAGTTTTAATTAGATGTGCATTATGATATTTACCCATTAAGCCATAAAATTTAAAATATAAGGAAATGAAATATTTACAATTGAACCTAACATTTAATATAGTAATTTATCATAGGATCATTTTTCACATGTGTTATGTAAAAGATGGTGTAAAAAATGAGAAGGATTAATCTAGTGTGTCATGGGTCTGAACTCAAATAATCATCTCCATGTTAAACATTCCTCCAAGATAAAATATCTCCATTATTTAATAATATGCCCTTGAATAATTAAAATAACCATTTTCATCCCCCTAGGATTTCTTTCCAACTAAAATTATAGTTAAATTCATTTTCTATGCATTGTGTTTTAATAGGTCCACATTTACCTATTGGATCTATCCAAGCCTCAAGAACCTCCAAGGAGTAAAATAATATCTATGAAACATGTATTAAATTTATCCCTTTATACCACATTCAAGGATATGGGGTATTTTTTGATCATTATATACTAAAACCACATGCATTTTATATTAATATGTATAAAAGGGATATGCATAAGTCCCATAAGGTATGATATTTTTCTCAATGGTATGAAGACTCACAATATTTTTACTAATGTGTTCCCAAAATCCACTTTATTTTATTCCCTCACAACATTCAATATTTTGAAATGGGAATACATTGCATATATTGGATTTTGTTACAAAAAATTCACTATATGAATATTTGTAATATTTTATTCCAAGACTAAGTTGTCCACCATAGCATTCAAAATATTTCTTCCATTTTTAGTATTCCAATAATTTAATTCCCTTTTAATATACATGGCCCACATTCAATTTAAAAATTAAGATCCACCTTAAGTAAAAGTATTTTATTAATGCCAAAGACATATTTTACTTTAAAAGGTATTTCATTTGGATTTTAAATCCACTAAGGCCACAGTGGGAAAGTAAAGGCACCCTGAACTTATTTAAATATAGGAGGGCTCACAATTCCTAAAAACACTTCAAATATTTTACACTTATAAAAAAACATGAAAGTGGGAGGATTTTTACTCATTATCACTCCCCTATTTCTATAATTTTTTTATATAACTTTTGAGTCACAATTTTTTTGTTCCTCACTCCATCATAATTTATATATCTCTCGATAAAATACCCATTGTGAAGTTTGTTTGCCTCTATAATTGTTTTAGTTTATTTGGGTTAATCTCTAGTTATGTATGTGATTGTGCAAGCTTAGACAACACCTTTTGAATATTTTGTGGCTATTTATCTTCTATCCTTATTATTTATTTGTGTAAAATTTAAATTATTTTCCTCTTATATTCATATTTTGGAATGTATTTATTTGGGTTGAAACTATTTTTCTATGCAATATGTTTCTTTGGAAATGGGTAGAGAATACACTATTCTGATGATTGCCTTTATTCTTCTTTGATTTTTTTAATTAATCTCCATTTTTTCCTCAAAAAATAATTAACTAGTATTATAATAGGATTTATCCTCTATAACTCAATTTGTTTTTAATTTCTAGCCCATGTAATGAATATTATCAAACTATAATGCTCACATGACATGGTATAAATCCATGCACCAACAATATCCACATATACAAGTAATAGAATTGTTTCCTACTTAAAGTTTATATTTTATTACCTTTACATTTCCTTTTCATAAGAATATTTTTTTGTACAAAACCTTTAATCTCAATTATGCTAAGAACTTATATCTATTATTATTTTCATATTAATGGAGACACTCCTAACCACATATATACAAAAATACATGCCATTGTATTCATTTTGAAATAAAAATTTAATGGTGGCAATTTATTATAAAGTATTGTATGTATAATAGTGAATGAATTCCTAATTATGGGAATGTTTGAAGGACCCACTTCCCATGTTGTCTTTTAGGTAATACATGGGCTTGGTTATAGTTTATCAGACTTTAACACTCACAATAGTAATAAAACTACATTTGTGTTGATATATGATCCTTTCAAATTATTACTAAATAAGAGTCCTTCAAATGTCATTTTTACACATTAAGTTACCATAATGACATGTAATTTAATTTTCCATGCCAAAATATATTCACACATGCTCTATTTATATAATACAACTCTACTGAACTTATTAATGGAGTCAACTAAAATATCCCAAAGCAAGAATGAAATTTAACTAATGGAATTTATTAAGGGTTAAATATTTTACATCCATGTTCTCTTATTATAATCATAAGTCACCTAAAATGTCTAGGGAAATTTTAATTTCTAACACATTCTAATAATGTCTTAATTTTAATTTAAGAATCAAATAGTTACATGATTGCATTTTTGCATTTAGGATAGACATACATTATTTAATACATTCATATTTGAATTGATAGGACATATTAAAGTTTTAAGATAACCAACACTATTTAAAAATAAATATGGTAATATTAATTAAAGATTATATAAAGTCTACTAGTTCCTTTCATCTCATCGATAAGGATAAGGATAAGGGCTAGAATATTCATATTTCATTATGATTGCTTATTGACTTACGAAAATATTAATTTAAAACTTGTCAAATAATAGGATTTTAACTAAGGTATACCAATTATATCTACTTCTATTTTTTATCATCTTGAAAGCTAATTTTAGCTAATTAGGGAGATAAGGAAGGATAAGTGATTCTTAGAGATCTAAGATAATTTGAAATTAGTTTTTTATAAAAAGAAATAGAAAAAGACATTCATAAAATATCAATATAATTTGACATCAATTGAATAAGATCATAATCAATGACCAAGATAGTATAGTATCATTCTAGGATCAAACCACTCTGATCATAGTCATCTAAAGAAAGTACACTCTGATCCTAGTCAAGTTTTTAAAAATATCAATTTATTAAATTTTTTTTGGGTTATGTACTTATTGGTTATTCAACCTATTTTCAATGATTTTAGCCTCTAATAATACATAATTAATTCATAATTTAAGTAATTTATAATAAATAATTTTGTAAAATTTAAATCATATTATTCCTCATCTTTGCACTTTTTAGATATATTTTTTATTTAGTTAGAATGTATATTGTGCACATCTTTATATAGATTTAATGTAGGTTTTAATATTAAAACCACATTGTGTGCTTTAACTATTTATAATAATCATGTTGGATAAATGAATAAAATATATACATTAGTATTATACATTTTGGTAGCATCAACTTTGACATACTTGGACATTGTTCATACATTTGACTCTTGTGCACACTTTTCCTATACCGGTTTAGCCATTTATTATCTTGGCAAAATATTATTTCAAGATAAACCTATTAAATATTATATTTATCTATATAAAAACATCCTAAAATATTATACATGCATTATCCATATCTTATATAATTAATTTACACTTCTAAGACACTACCAATTATTCCTTGATAATGTTGGTTACCAAAAGGGTCTGTCTATGTTGGTAATGTCCAAGTGTACTAAAAAATGTTTTTTAATTATAAAATCTCCATTATTTTGTCCTAGACATGTTATGTGGATCAGTCATAGAAATAAATAATAAAGAGCCAACTATAAATAAAAAGCAATCTTGATTTTACACTCATTTGTCAATTACTTTTTGCACCTTGAGAATCACTTTAAAACTTGAGTAATAAATGATCACTCTTGATAAATTATAAAAATGAATAAACATATAAAAATACCTAAAAATAATCATAACCAAGTCTAAATACACAAAATTCAAAGTATCATGGTGTCAAGTGTCAAATAATAAATTATTACATTGCATTCTAGATTGTTTAAAATTTTAAAAATAAACAAACATAGTTGGGAGACTATGTATATTTTAAGCCCTCTTCATAGTATTTTAATGTATTAAATTATCAACCATTAAATGGGGAGTGATTGGGGGTATCTAACCAAAAATACTAACCCATTTTTTAAGGGTATTTTTGGTTGAAAGCATAATTAAGGTTTGAATGTAATAAGATGGAAAATATACATTAGCACACATAAATAAGAGCATGCACACATAAAATAAGCTTTTTTAGGTGTATTCACATGATTCTTAAGAGTTACATACTTATCTAGTGCATGGGATACTAGATGTAATCACTAGATATTATTGGCTATTAAATATATCAGACTCTACTGGTAGCGTTTAGGGAGGTCTTGAGCATTTGTTTCAAGTTTAAGTAGTTGATGAAGTAGTTATAGATAATTTAAATGCACAAATACACCTTTTGTGAGAAACATATAACCAAAATAATATATGTAAATTATATCTCTCTTGATTTGTCAAATTTTAATCAAAATAGTGAAATATCTATATTATCAATTTCAATTCAAATTGGTAAATTGTTTCCATAATTTACATGATGTGATTAGTGAATACTTTTCCACTTATTTAGATTAATTAAACCTAAATTGATTAAATTTTTTTTTGAGCCATAATAATTCAATCTAAAGGCATATATGTTAACTTGAATGTTATCCTAAAGGTTAAAAATACAAACAATGCTATGAAAAACATGTATGAGGAATAACATAGTGTACTTTTGAATGATAAAAATTCATGTTTCATAGGTTTATATCTTACAATAGGTGTTTTAGATTATGATAAAAGTAGGTTTTGAAGGGACCCCAAAACCCTTTAATAGAATCAAAAAAGATAAAGCATTAACAACCACCAGGAAAAGCAGTCCTGAAACCTACTGAAGAGCAACATCAAAATCAGGTTTTACAGGGACAACATCCATATCCAGTTTATGAATACTATCCAGCCCCCTAATATTCCAAGTAATGATTTTCATATCTATTTTTTAGGGGTAAAATCTAGAATAGTTTCCTACCTACCATCAACAATATTCTGCATACTTTCTAACTCTCTGGTTTTCTTAGTTGATCTTCTTCCAGGTTTCTCCGGGGAACCAACATCCGGTTTCACCTTAGAATGCTATTCAGCTCTTTTTCCATATTTATTCAGAGTAGAAGAAAGAGGTTTCACCTTAGTTTGCTGATCTATTTTGCTGCTTCTAGTTTGTACCCCCTTAGTATTGATCTTTTTTTCAGCCCTTATTCTTTGGTTTAGTTTATGCTTTGAGTTTTCTCCATTATATTTCACAACTTCTAGGGGAGGAGGCTCATCCAAAGGAAAGTCATTATCAGCCTGAGATGACACTTGGATCTCCCTGGATTGAGAAAAAAGAAGATCTCCCTCCTCTGATTTATTTTTGGCTTCAACCAAGAATTCACCTTCCTCTAGCATAATTTTGTCATCTACATCTCTGCAACGATCTTCTATCCTTTGATAGATAATGATTTGTTTTGATAGATTTGTCAGATCATCTATTCTTTGTTCAGGTATTATGGTATCTAATTTCAAACCATGTCCTTCTTTCTCAAAGTTTACTTTCTCAAAATAAGGCTCTTTATCTACCTCAACGTGTGGAGCTTTAGAATCTTCATTATTCTTTTGTTCTTGGCAATGATCTTCTTTGGGTTTCCATACTTTCTTTTGCTGGACCTTGGTCTTTTTCCCATCTGAAACACTACTAGGATGATTTTCACTTTTGGAGGGACAATTTTTAACCAGATGCCCCTGTTTCTTACAAGCATAGCAAGAGTTGGGCAAATCTTCAAAAAAAAATTCTTGAGTTTTTTTACCAAGCTTGATATTAGTTCCACCTTTTCTGGGAGATGATTCAGGTCTGCCACTTTAACATAAAGTCTGGCACTTTGAAGTTTGGTTCTAGAAGCCGTAGCATTATCCAATGCCACAAGTTCACCAAAAGAATTGGCAATACCTTTACAAATTTCCTCATGCCAAAATTCTAAAGGGAGACTAGGAAGTCTAACCCAAATGGGAGTGGTTAAGAAAAAAGAATCTGAGAGATCCATGTTAGGATCCCATTTTTTAATAGTGAGAGAGAATTTACCAAAAGACCACAGTCTTCCACAAAGAACCATATTCATGTCTTACTTATAGCTAAAGATAAATGAGAAGAAACCATTCGACATTGGTGCAATATCTACCTCTCCTCGAATAACCCATTTCATTTTAACCATTTTTCTAAGAGATTCTAGATCTGGTCTTTCTCCTAAAAAATGCCCACTAGGGTGAAATCCATGGAGGACACAAAAAAATTGACTAAAAGATCTGGAATAAAAACTTGAAACTCACCTTTCTCCTAGCAAGACTTAGCAGTCACCAGTGGGAAAAGAGATTTTCCAATAGGTTTCTTGCCAAATAGAAATGACCAAGTCCTTCATTTTGAGAACCCTACCTTCAGCCCTTCTAAGGACTTTTCCTTGTTAGAATCAACATTATCTTTCTCCTTTTCAAGATCCTACCCCAACACATGAAAAGCATAAGGGGAATCCAATGGGGGGACATGGACCCCACAAAAAGGATCAGATACGCACAAATACTTTCCATTATCCACATTGGCCAAATATTCTAACCCAACATTCTTCTCAACACCCCTATAGTTCCTCCAAGGTTTGTACCTCCTGCCAGATTCTCCTCGACCAGTTTCCTACCTACCTATAAACTAGCTAATTCAAATTCTGAAAGAGTGCCCATGTTCTGAATTTATCTTACAATAGGTGTTTGGATTAATATTATTAATAATTACATTAATGTTTCTATACCTATTATATATACATAATATTTTCAAACTTTAATCAATTATTAACACTCTTTATCTTACAAGAACCCATTGAGTCTCAATCTCTCTGAGTTCACACCTTAAGGGTTGAAATGAGAAAGGGGTGGGTAGACCATTAGTGCTTCAAAGGATTGTTGTCCCTTTTTTCACTTGATACCCACACACTTATCTCCTAAAAACCATTCCCCTAAGCTTTGCCTCTTATTTTACACCATCCTCTAGTCATTTAATATATTTAGTACCCATTTCCCTAACCTAAACCCCTTTTTGGTAGTTTACATGACTATGTTAGCCACATTGACATTGTATTTCTATTTACAAATATTTCTATGAACAAGGTCAACCATGGCTGACATAGTTCATTACCTAGTTAGTTTTTTATGAATTTCAATACTAGATCAACCAAGTTGACCTTATCAACACAAAAATTTCATAGGGGTTTAGGGTTAGACCCCTATATAAACACATTCTTTTTGACATTTCTAACATAATATAAAAAAAAGTTAGATATATTGTATATCTACTTATCCACCATTCGACTTGAGGAGCAAGCTTAGGGTTTCATGATTTCTTTGGAGATATAGTTCTTATCTTGTAGAGAAGTCTTTTAGATGCATTGATAGGTTTTGTAGCCTAGATATTTTTTATCCTTGTCATCCTTACATACCATAACAACCTCTTTCAAATCACCTTGTCCAAGGGAGAGATTGAGGCTTGGTGGGTTCATCTTCAAAGTTAAGTATTCCTAACTTTGTTCTTCCTTTGAAAGAGTATATAGATGTGCATTCTTAATTATATTCCATGCAGTAGGATTTTGTATACATTGACATGATAATATGTCTTCTATGCATTTTTACTTTTAATTTTTATTACCCCCACTTTGTGCCACAAGCTTTGGTGAGCACTTGATTAGATTTTGATTTACTTTTTATTAATTTAGTGAATATGAAAACATAGGACCTAGTTAGGGTTATTTACTTGAGTGAAGGCTTTGGAACCCTCCCTAGTGATATTATTATGGTAAGAGATCCCCAAATTAGGTCTAGAGGATCCATATTGGTCATGACCTTGATTATATAATATATCCCAAATTAGAAGTGTAATTAGGATCTATCTTCTTTGATATAGGATTGATTTGTATAATTTTTTACATTTTTCATTGCATATATTATGGTGAACCTAAAGTGAATCTAACCCTTTTAGGTTTTATTTCATATTTTTCATTTCTATCATTCTATTATTTTTCTATATTTGTGATACTATGTTGACTAGGTCGATATAGTTCTAAAGTTTGTGCATAGGTTTAACACATAGTTGTATCAAAATGACTCTATTATTTCTATATAGGTATTTATTAGATACAATTTATTGGATTAGACAAGTTAACTACAATAAAAAAATTTCAATCCTAATCATCTTCCAACCCACCAAGGTTTATCTCTTTCTCTCTTTGTCAATTCAATACTTCATTACAATTCTATTTTATGTAAGTTTGTAGTCTTCAAAACTACAATCCTACACCAAATGAAGTCAACATATTTGACTTAGTTTTGTAGCCTATCTTATATCTAAAATACTATGTCAACTTGGTCAACTTAGTTCTTAAAGACAATTACTTTTATAGAATAGTCATGACCTAATCAACTTTTTAATGTACCATTTGCATATAGTGTCATCTAAACTAACTCTGTACCATTCTTATTATAGGAATTAAAAACTATATGATAATAACTAATTCACACTTTCATTTTCAATTATTTTCAAGCTTAGAGTAACTCACATAGTCTAATTAGGTGGATTTTTAGTTTGCCAATTAGTTATACCATTTTACTCTTTTTGCACACACTACCAAATCACACAATATTTAAAATGCATTTAAAATTTGTCTTCCCAAGGATTACCTACTTGAATTTTATCACCAAGGGGGAAGCTGAGTTAGTTTTCTAGCTAATTATAAACATGTGGTTAATGTTATATATTGGAAAAGCACCCGACACCCTTATCACTATGGGATTGTGAAGTGAGGGGTTAGGTCCCAATACCAAACCAATATGGATCCCTTTCATCATAAACATTCTAAAAACATCCATAAATTGATTTTTAGTTCCCTATTTTTAGCCAACTTCCTTATCACACTTAAAAGAACACTTTATAATAATCTAACAAACACTCAGGATGACCACTTAGTTAGCATTTACTTCTTAGTTGACTACTTGCTCTTTACTCATTATGTGTTGTATTTTAAAAAATTGTATTAGACAATGTTGGTGAAAGGTTTTATGCTATTTTCCCTAGTTGGATCATTCTCATTGATCCAATTATTTGTGTGTTTACTTCCATTTATTTTTTCAAATTACATTGCAAAAAATTTCCCTATTTTTAACACATTATTGTTATATTCAACATAGTTTCTTACAGACTATATTTACCTTATCTACAATACTAATTCAACCTGGTTGACCCTATAATATTTTATATTAGTTAGTTTATAATACTAATTTTACCTAGTTGACCCTATCTCTTTATTAGACTATCTTTTTCCCTACCTACAATATTAAGTTGACCTAGTTGACCCTATACTCCTTTTTATCAATCAGGCTATAGTACTAAGTCAACCTCATTAACTTTGTATCCTTATCAGAATAAATTTTACCCTATTTATATTACTAAGTCAAATTTATTGATCTAATACTCTTATCTATTTCTTAGATTGTAAAACATAGTCGACCTGGTCAACTATGTATCCTTCCTCTCTCTTTGCTTTTACATCATCTTTGTCTTCCTTAATCTTTTTCCTTCATAATGAACTTCTTATTTTAAGACAACACTAAGTTTAATTAAATATATATGATGAGTTTTACCAACCCCAATAGGTTTCTCCATAAGTATCTTGTGGCTCTTGCCCTATATGAAAGTAATGTGCATTTAGATACGCACACTACAAACTATGGGACCCCTCCTCATTTATCTTCACTTTGTAATCCTCCCTTCTCATTTTAAGATCAACATAAATTAGAGTATAACCAATAACTTATCTTCTTCATCAATGAGTTTGCTTAACATAGAGGAAAATATCCTTCTACTATTTACCATCTCATGATAAGTGGCCAAGTCCAAGATCCCCATTCACCTTCTCCCACATTCTCACATGGATTTAGGGACACTAGCTTCTTTGCCTCTCAAATTATTCCATATATTTTAAACCCTTCTCATACCATGACATATTATTTAATTTACTCTACCTTCACGCCTAATATCTCTAATAACATTAAAGGTTCTACATCTAGTGGCCTCTTCTAAGACCCACTTTTCTCAATTCTTCCACTAGTGCATTATTTTCTACCCATGGTAATCATGTCTCTAGTGACACTTTTTCTCATTACTATATTAGTAAATATTTTTACACATAATAAAATCATGATACTATTGCCTCACTTACCAAAATTCTTCTCAAAATACTACTAACACCCATAGTGGTACCCAAGCCACTACTACCAATTCCAATGATTCAAACACTACCAATAATACCACTAAAACCCATCAAGTTATTTTTAAAAATATTAATAAAATGAATTATTTCCAATATAATAATGCAAATTAAATTATTGAAATGCAAAATCATCTCATCCATCTTCAGAACCAACCTCAATAGGTTCCATGGAGAACACATAACCAAAATGCTTCCCCACCTCCTCTTCGGCATTCCCATGGTAATCTTATCCCTCAACCTAACCTTGTTAAAAAAATAATAAATAACCTTCAAAATGAGCCTATTACACCTCAAATTGGTAATATAAATATAGGACGCATAACCCCTACCAATACTTACAATGGGTCAACTGATCCTACTCTCCACTTAAAAACATTTGGAAATCTATATAAAGATTGGGTCAAGTTAACTTTTTTTGCTACCAAGATATTATAAAAACCTATCATGGGTGATGATTTATATTGGTATATCCAAATAAAATCCAATTCCATCTCTAGTTTGGAATATTTAATCAATGCTCTAGTCTAAGATTTCCAAACTAGTGATCTCCCTGAAAATACCTTGGACTGTTTTATCAATTGTAAGAAACTTGATACCAAAAATACACAAGATTTCATCAAATGATGGAATACCTTGTCTAAAAAATGTGAACATAATATGGTATATGATAACCTATTTCATCTATTTACCAATGCTCTTTTCCCCAAGTAGTAATATTGGGTCTAGACTCTCTCTCCACACACATTGAAAGAGGTCATTGACCAAGAAAATCATCAATATTTCCTCATGCATCAATTTGGGCAATCCGAGCCTTCTATATGTACTTGAATTATAATAAATAATAAATTCATCATGCTACAAATGATGTTGTAATTGATTCCTATGATATAATTCATAATATTCAAGCAATTATTCCCAACTAGGATCTAAAACAAGATTCTCCTCCCAACCACATCACTAATTCTCATTTATCTTCAACAAATAACATAAGTGTTCATACACCTTTATCCTTAGTGAAATTAAAAAAAAATGTCTACCAAGGCATCTTTTGTGGGAACTTCATACCACTCATCCCATGAAATCTTGGTTTGATCCTAATAAATTTTGTTGGTTTATGCTAGTTTGGGTTATTCTTATGAGACTTATAGGAAACTTCATTATTTGGCTATGGATTTATTTCTCGGTCCCAATTTTGAACACTAGTATATCATTTGTAAATGTAAAAAAGTGTATGACATTTCATTCAAAGACCATAAAACATAAACTAAATATCAAGCTTTGAACCAAGATAATGTTCATTTGGCCATCTATAAAGATCCTCTTTCAAATCACCAAGACAACCTAGACAAACCTATCCTTTCTACCAATAATGTTGATAGTATTCTTGACCCAAATCCTGAATATAATGTGGTCAATATGACTAATATGTGAAGGGTGGTTTATTTCATTGACCCTCATCATATCCACACTCCTCAATTATCTTTTACTTTTCATGTTATCCAAGACTTTTCTCCAACTCACTTAACAGAGTTGGGGAAAGAAGACATTATATATTTTGATGAACCAATTCCAACACCTCCCTTGGATAAAACTTATCATACCATTTCTACCATTCCTCTAGCCTATTTACCCCTCACCAATGATATTCAAACTTCTTTTAATATATCTCAAACTAAACCTGTATCAACTACCCCATCTTCTCAAGATAATCAACAAACTTGTCCTTTAATTAAACCTTCTACATATTACCAACATAAATTTACATGCACTTCAACTCCTTCTAAGGACCTCCTTCAACATTATGTAGATCTTTCCAATAGTCCTCTTATAGGTTATGATGAATGGGATCCTATGACAAAACTTACTAATCTCCCATCTCAAATCCCATTTCTCAAACTTATGTGAACCTCTCCACATCATCGTAATTATCTTATGCAATTTTTGTTTGAAATGAACATCCCTCATGTTTTCCTAGTAGGACATGAATCCACCTTATCTAAATCAAAAGATAGAATTTTAAAATAGTATGAATAAATGTCCATACATGTTGATGAAATAATGGACACTTCTCTTTCCCTCAAATTTCCCATTTTTTCTATGATTCCTGATGAGATTATACTTCATGAATATTTTCCTCCTCTTTTTATCAATGTCCAAATTAGTGATATCCAATTCAAGCATGCCTTTATTGATGAGGGTTTATAAAATTATGTTTCTTCTCTTCAGTTCATCAAAACCCTTGGATATTATGAATGTAATCTTAAGTCCACACACAACATGTGTCAAGACTATGACTGAAGGCAAATGCCTCCCTTATGCTATGTGTGGTTCCTTATCACCATCCCACCTATAAAATTCATGTGAAGGTGATGATATTAAACTTTCCTCTATCTTATAACATTTTTTTGGTAGGCCATGGAGTCATCACAAAGAGAGAATTTGCTTCTTTCACTTGCCAATGTATCAAATTTACTCATAATGGATCCATCTATAGGATTCAAAGAGACACTAACCCTTAGAATAATGAATAATTCAAAGACCATCATTTATTAAATATTCTCACCCTTAAACCTTTAGAAAGCATTCCATTTCATAAATCTCAAGGGTTTAACTTTCCTGTCAATTCTACTTGAGGTTATAATGGTCACCCCAAACTTATTGAGAATATACACCTTAACCTTCTAGATTTTGATGATGATGAGTCTGATGAGATAAATATAAATATTAAAACCTAGGATATCTCACCTCATTTCATTTTTATCTTTCCCCTTCTTTGCAACCTCATTCCCATCAATCAACCACCAAGTGATGGCATACCCATTACCTTAACTAAGATTCAATATTCCATTTATTATACCCCATCAGATGACATGGTCATCCCTACCTATGATATTGATCTTCATACACATAATTATGATGATTTATATACCTTATATGATCTATTCTTAGGAGGTCTTGTTTAGGCTTGAGATGATGAAATTATTTGACATCATTCCTCTTTACTTCAGTCTTTTAGTATTTATTCTAGCATTCCATCCTATATCCTTCCTAATTTATCAATTTTTTCCTCTTGATCATAGGGTAGAGATGGTGCACACACCTCCAATTTATTAAGATCCTCATAGAAGTATGCTTATGGATCATGCTATGACTGGTCCCTATCACTTTACCAAATACCATGACTCCTCTAGCTACATTATCCCTAAGATGCTTACAAATCTCATTTAACTTTATCTATATCCCATACCCCTTAGTAGAACCTAGTTTATATATTATTCCCACTCCCTCTCTAGATAAGACTCTTCCTATTTTTGATCCTATGGTTCCTTCAGTCAAGCCTTAGCCAGTCTCTCTACCAACCCCTGGGTGATGGTTTTCTCCCTTTACCATAACTTACTCCTTTGTCCACCAAATGGGCTGATCAACCATATTATGATATTCATAAATTTTTTGGTCATTATAATATAGAATATTCATTATACCAACCTTCCTCAACATCCACTTCCACTCCTACGAGTACACCTGCCAAGTGTAATCACAAGCATATCTATTGCTTCCATGGTAAAGATAATCATTCATCCACACATTGTAATAAGTTGTGGTAATATATAAACACCTTGCATCCCACCATTCCTCATCCCACAAAAAAATTTATACCTCCATCAAATTTTTTACCTAAATATCTTCCCAAATTGGAGAGGTATATTGTCTCTAACACCAATATGGTATACATCACATTGATCATTATCATATACTTCAACAATATCTCAAGAATCACCTCATGACTATTATTATACCTACTACCCTTCCTCTTATAGGCCACCCTCACAATAAGGATCCCCATTATTCCCCCATGATTCTACCACATGTGGTTTATTATCTACCTATGACTCCTTAGCCTATGGCCCATTCTCCACTAGTGATCCCTTCATCTCCCATAGAGTCCACTCCCATTCCTTCCCTTGAGAATCTCATTCATGATAACCCTTAGTATCATGATACTTTAGGTATTCCTACATTTTATTTCAAGGAGATTCAATGCAAAGTATTCTCTCAACTTTCCCTAAAAATCAATGAGACTTTGGTTACAATCTGAGTTCAATTTCATAGAGACTTATCAGATGTTATGGATAATGTGTGTGGACAAATATATAAATATTTATGAACACAAGCATGGTGTTCTTTCATTTCTTTCTTCATTTGGATTATATTTATGCTCCATCAATACATTTATCTATTTTACATCATTTGACATTATATTAAAATTTTATCTATCTTACATGGTGACTTTGTTTATATTACTTGTTGATGATGATGTCATTTTAATTATTATGTTATCTTATGTATTATTTTTCATAATTACATACTACTTCTTCATGGGTCCCTTTTTTATGGTTCCCTTGTTATTTTTCATGATTGTTTTCTATCTTATCTCTATCAATATGGATGATTGTTATTATGGCATGGTTATAAAAACCTTGATCCCTTTAGTCATTCCTCATTTACCATGTGATTAATTAGAAAAAAAATCATCTCATTATAATATCCTTTTATCAGTCCACTTTGGATCTCCCCTTATTCCACTTTATTCCCTTTCACAAACTAAGCATACACATGGTTGAGAATTGAGATAACATGTTGGTTCATAGTTAAGCCTAAGTATTCTAGTCAGTCATGTATTTGGATACATAACTTCCTTTAGCCAAAATACTAAAGCTCATTCATGTGTATCACTTTATCTCTTATGATTTTTCATTCCAAGTCCATATTAAGGATGAATCTTAAAATCCCTAAACATTTAAAAAACCAAGTCATTTAACAAAAGGCAATGATCTAAAAGGCACTATTAAGAGTTTTCTAAAGTCAAATCACATTAAAAATTGTGATCCTAAGAACATAAAATTTATCTAATAAAATATTTAAAAACACATTTGGCCTCATGATAGAGTTGAGGTCCATTTGGGTATGATAAGATAGTATATTAGGGAAGGAGAATAAAAAACATTTTAGTGGGACCTATTTTCTCATGCAAGTACCCAATCTTCATAGTAGACTAATAGCTCTATAAGGGATCCTGAGGAATGGGGAACACATCATGCAAAAGTAGGTACTTTTTAATTTTATTATTCAAAACTACTAGCATTAGTTGATCTTAGTAGCACACTTATTTGCCTACACAACTTGTGCCTATAGTGAATATGTATCCTTTGTATATTGATCGCCACTAGTAACTTAGTGTCTTTTCATGTCCTTAGTGTGACTCATGTATCATAAGGTATTATCATAAGAAAATTATGTTATGATTATTAAATTCACTTTTTTGCTCCCTACAATCCTAATATTTCCCAGTGAGAAATATTATTTTGTTCACTAATCACTCCCCCTAGGGATTCCAACTATGAGTTGTAGTGTAAGACCTTATAAAGGACCAATCCTTCCTAAACAATTACCAAATTTTCACATTACCATTCCAAACATACCCTTTTACCATATTTTTACATTTTTTCCACCTCATTGGTGTTCCCTTTGTGAGTTACAGTGTAAGACCATGGATAGGACCTGACCTCCCTCATAAAATTTTCCATTACCTAAGTCAAAAAGAAATTATACATGCCAAATATGAGATAAGATGTGATTTATTATGAGTTACATGCCATTGACATGATTCTGATATTGATTTAGTATGTGTATACTTACTTCATTAATATTTCATTTTTATCTTCTTATTTTCCAATTGCATGTAAGAATACAACCATTTTTTTCTTAGGTTTTCAATACTTCCCAACTTGAATTAGTGTGATTAACTTAAGACCATTTTACCAATTTTATTTCTCTTTTATACTTCCCAATGTGATTTAGTATAATTGATTTAATTAATTTATTTTTTCTTAAACCATTGGTATTTCACTTGCTTTCCATTTTATTACATTATTTTCATACTTCCCAACATGATATAACATGATTTTATCTGTTTTAATTTGGTGCCAATCCTTTTTATGGTTTTAAAACATTTTGCCCTCTTGTTTACCTTTTTTTTTGTTTATTATACTTAGTCATATTTTGTTATTACACATTTCCCATCATTATATAGTGTGTAGTGCATTTGTTTATGATTAATTATACTTTTCCAAGTCTTTTTTGCCTATTTATTTTTAACCATGCATGTGTACTCCATAATGTTAGAAAATAAAACATACCACATATATTTCCTATAAAATATACAAAATAAACAAAATAAATGTGATATAAAGAAATATATTCATGCATCAACAACCATAACCAAAATATAACTCATAAGATCAAAATCCAACTATCAAAACCAATTATCTCTATAGATCATGTATTTTTTTACAAATTATAAAAACACATCACTTTAGCTCTATGACTAGGCTCCATCATTCCTATCTTGTAGCCTAGACACACTAAACATATATGCCCTAGACTATCCCCTCTACATGGTGCAATGTAATGAGGTTCTTTTAGATCTCAACCCCACTAGCTATCCTTATAGGTTGGCCACCTGGGTCTGTAGCTATCCTAACTAGATTGTGGTAGCCATGTGTGTGGCTCTCTCCTAAGATAACACATGCCAAGCCTATACCTATCCTAATCCCACCCTTACCATTGGATTCAATCCATCTCTACATGTTTTTAAGTGCCTCGTGACATCCCTTACTAGTTCAAACTAGTTTACCTAAGCTAGGGTAGATGGTACCATAAGATCATTAAGCATGGTGAGGTTGTATGGTGTCAACACTCCATCCAAAATATCATAGATCACTAACATAAATAAGGACCCCCATATGGTATCCTCTATCATGGGGTATATAAACATCAAAACCCATATAGATATTATATCACATATATATTTAAAAATCTATCTATTTACAATCATATATAACTAGTATTTTATCTCCAAGACTAACAAATCCAACATTTATTACCTATCTTGATGTCACCAGCGATGGCCTCTCCATCATCCCATCCCCTAAGAACCTCATATATGGGATGCCTCCAAATCAATTCAAAACATAGAGTTACCACCCATACATGTCTTAGGCCTCTTCTTAGTGGTACCTGTATCAACCAACTCTACCCTAGGCTAACTACTAAGTCATCATGTATCACCACCCTATGTTCTATATATTATCATTTGCATCTCCATTGATGATGTACATGAAGTGGTCATTACCCCTCATACTATGGTGCCTACTATGGTACTTTCTACACCCCTACATCTACATCCATGCCCTCTCATCCTATGACTATCAATTGTCATGATTGACCAATCCATAGTCTCACATGCCATAGTTTGATCTCTAGTCTTTCAACTAGTTCTCCTCCTCATACTATTCCACTTGGATCTCTTACATGTCATACCCAAAATGTAGGTACTATTATAGGAGTCACTGGGTGTAAGAATATAAACTGACCTAGTAAGATTGCCACTAGATGAAACTCCACCTACCAAGTATAATGTCCTATGATCTACTCTAAAGCTATACCAAGCACCATGGTCACTCAACTTGGCTAACTCATATCAATATGTGCATAGGTCTACCACATGATCTCTCCTTGTGTGACTATCTATAGTGATGGCATGTGGGGCATAGACTAAGTTACCTAGTCCTATCTACATTTAGAAACCTAATGTAACCTATCATTGACTGCATGGGGTAACCCAATTGGCCATTATATCTAAAACCTATCATATATCCATATGCTTAGCAACACCACCATTCCCATGGTCTTTTACCCTTCAACATTTACCATTAGATTTATTTTTTTCTCATATCTATGTCTTTACTAACTCTTTTTATAAAACATAAGATGTTCTAGAATCTAGATGTCATAGAGAATTATTTCCACTATTATATGCCTATGTAGGAAAAAATTCAATTTTTTTTCTCTTTTTCACTAATATCTATAGATTCAGTGAATGTTCCTCACATTAGACACCATTACATTTTCACATCTTTTTATTTATCTAAGGAACAAAGGTAATTAAAGGTATGTGTTTTTCAATTATGTCCTTTAATTTATATCTTTTTCACTTTATTTAGCTTCAATGTTATGTGTTGTTGTGTTCTTTCTCAAAGCACCATCCCATGTTACACCTACATGACACATGATGAGCTTAGAGTGGGGCATATGTATACACATAATATTTTCAAAATTTTATCAATTACTGATGCTCTTTATCTTGTAGGAACCCATCAAGTCTCAATCTCTTTGATTTCACACCTAAAGGGGTACATAGAGAAATGGGTGGGTAGACCATTGGTCCTTTATATCAATATTGTCCCTTTTGCCACTTGATATGCACATATTTATCTCCTAAAAACCATTACCCTAAGATTTGCCTCATATTTTGAATCCTCTTCTAGTCATTTACCATCTTCATTAGCCCTATACCTAACCTCAACCCCTTTCTAGTAGTTTACATGATTATGTTAGCCACATCGACCTTGTATTAATATTTACAAAGCTTACTAAGAATTACATCAACCATGGCTGACATAGTTTATTACCTAGTTAGTTTTTTGTTAATTTTAATACTAGGTCAACCAAGTTGACATTAGGGTTTTTTTGAGGTCATCATACCCCTATTTTTTAAAATTGGGGACCCATATGTTCAATTATGTAAATCTGTGTTTTAAAATTAGAAATTCACTTGATCTAAATGTCTTTAGTATGTTTACACATTATTTGTATTTGAATATCATCCACACCTAATTAAGGTTGGCATAATTTTTTATGATTCTACTTTAACTTTTACTAATTCTACTAATAGTGGATCTTCATGCTTTAGTTGTAGGTTTCAATGGAACTCACATTAAATGAATTATACTTGGATTTCATGGTCTAATCCATATTCAGGCTTTTACTAGGCTTTAGTCTGTTAAAACTCAAGTTGAATCCATGTTCAATATTTCTAAAACCCTCATTAAAAAACCCTAGCACAAGATTATTTTAGACCAAATTCAAATACTAGTAGGAATAATTTATGTAGGAACATTTTAAATATGTTATACACAGCCTAATTTTTATATTAAGTCTTGGTCATGTTTTTCAACATGACCAAACCTCAGCCTAAAAATTATAATCTTGGTCCCCTTTATGTCTTAATCTCCTTTATCCCCGTTTCATTTTAACATTGTCCAAAATTAATGTTTATAATATCCCTTTAAATTCTTGATGTGGTCTAACTTTAATTTACATGGTCCCTCTTATTACAAGATTATACTAATGTCTTAATCCTAAGGCCCCATTTGTATTTATTAACATGAATGAGACCTTAGTATTAAAGCTTCATCCTAAGTCCCTTCATGTGTATGGGTCATAAGTTAAATATCATTCCACTTTGTATGGTCAATGATCTATGCTTAATGGGAGATCAAAGATCAGATTGAGAAAGATAAGCCTGATAGATCCAAGACATTGCCCCATAAACCAATCCCACTCAATTACCTATATTGTGATCAATGGCTCATGTTTGAGTATAATTCAAAGATCAGATGAAACAAGACCAAGATCAAAGACTAAAGGGGGTTCCTTATTATTTTTAACAATATCTTAGCCTAAGTTTTACCTTAAGTTTTTGGTTTTATTTATTAATATAGTAAAATCTTAGGATAAAACCTATGTGAAGATTGTAATTAATCGAAGGGTCCTTTTGTCATATTTTAAGACTTATTATTTATGATATGCTAGATAAATTTATCTATTTATAATTACTATAATCAATCATATTTGAGTATCAGGATCATAATTAATGAATCACTTTCCATCAGTTAGGTTAATTGAATCATGTGTAATGGGTCAAATTTTCCACATGGCCTACTATGTTTCATGAGACTCAAATTTGAAATTTTTATGCCTATCATTTGACATCAACAAGGCCATAATTTATGTTTCTAAGGCTATAAAATTCAATCACTGATGATACATTACTAGATCTTAATTTTGACATTCACACAAACATCATTGATGTCTACAAGGCCATCATTGACATCCACAAGACCATCATAATTCAAGCTCATGAACCAATCCCACTTAGATAAATGAACATGGTTTTTGCCTTTATAGGATCAGTGGGGTCTCATTTGGAAAATAATCATGCACATCAATGTTAAAATCAATCTTTCACCTTAGATTTATTAAAAACCATGCTTTGACTTAAGGACCTTTCTAACTAGGTTTAGATTTGCATAAGATCAATTATGAATGCCATGGGCTTAGCCTAAATTATTATACTAAGGTTCCATCATGTTTTTCAACATAACCAAACCTTAGAATAATAACCCTAGGCTTGGTCCCTTTATGTCTTAAGACCCCCCCATTTTGGAACTCATTTCATTTATCATGGTCTAAATATTTGTAGATATATACTTAACTTAGGTCTCTATCCTAAGTTTTTGATTGTATTCATTAATAAAATAAAACCTTAAGATAAAGACTTATGGTTATATCTTTTATCATTTGATGGGATGCCTTTTATTTTGATGTAAACTTAGCCTAAATACTTTAGCCTCAATATTATTTTGTGTTTATTGACATGAAATAAAACCTTAGAATAAAGTATTTAACCTAATTTATTTACATTGCCTTTTGATAACTTAAATTTCATGCACCCTTTAAAGATTGATAGCTCACATATAATTAGGGTAACATGATCGAACAGAGTGAGATCACTATGGACTATTCAAGAGAACCTTCAAGAAAGTGTCGAACCACCACATGGCACAAACACATTCACTACAAGACTGGTAAAGACACAGAGGTCAGAAGGCCTATGGGATTTCCAAGTGGTGCAACTATGGGGCCTAATACAAAGGACATCTAATGGCATGAGACTTGTATAATTAATATCAATGACTCATATTAATATAGGTAAGATGATCTAACAGAGAGAGATCAAAGACAAATTTTAAAAGGAAATGATCAAGTTTTGAATTATTTATGAATCAAATGCCATGAAAAATCTAAATGGATGCTATATAATTCTCACTTTGATGCCACCTAAGCAAACAAAGACAAAACCAAAGATTTTATATGCTCAAAAAAAGCAAAGGTATAAATGTAGAAGTCCAAATCAAATCGAAGGCACCAAATTTACCTAAGTGCTAATAGATGCCACCATTAAATCTTGAAAAAACCTAAAAAAATTCCTAGTGTTTGTAAAATCCAAAATTTGATCACAGTTAAAATTGAGAGAGCTCAATTATCACCTAAACAAGTACAAATTAATTTAAAATAAATTTGTAGACCACTAGTTAGAAATTTATAATGCTCACAATTGTGGCAACATGAAAATAAAAAAATAAGGACACAAAGTTGTATTTGAATTATGACATAAAAGGGTCTTTAAAGACACTAAATTTGATGTTGTAGCATTGAACATTGAGGATAATAACTAGTCCAAGGTTTTCTAGGCCATTGAAGAGTTGTAAGAAATCACCAAAGAAGATGAAAATAATGCCATAGTCTACTAGAGATATTATGACATGATTGCCATCTAGATGACCAGTCTTCACCACAAAGCTATGAAACCAAAGGTATTACATTGTAATGATATTGTTTCCCTATTTTTAAATATTAAAAATTTGATAAAGTTATGATAGTCTATGAAAATAGTTTTGGGAGAGTTGTTTATATTTCCCCCATAAAATTTGAAAGTTACTACAAGCTACATAAGCCTCAAGTGGATTTACCCACAATCAAAGAATGGTCTAGTAAAAATGACTTGAAAACCACCCTTGCCCCATGGTTATATTTAAGAACCCATGTATTTTATGGCCCCAATAGAAGGATCCCAATCACCTAATTTAGGGTAGGAATTAGAATGATTATGACATTGCTTAATAGATTATCTGGGCCCCCCTTCACCAATAATGTCAACAAAATTTGGGTCCCTTGTTTATATTTCATGGTTTAAAAGGGACTTAAATGATCAATATTTTCCTAAAGCAACAATTCTTTGCCATAAATAAGAAGATTAACAATCACTTATTTATGATGTCTTATCTTTTGGATGTTATTTTAGACACTAACAAAATGCCTAACATCAAAAATTGGTTACCTAATGGAGGGTAATCAGTCTCTCATTACTATTTTAAAATGCATATATTTAATTATAAATACCACATATAATTCATTTTTGATTGTGTATACCCAGCCCTAATGGAAGCCATTTTAGGAATCCCCATGATGAGGGATAACCCCTTGGTCAAAAATTATGTGGAACTTATTGGAGATATTTGCTTATATCCTGATTACACCATAATCAAGATAAAAGGGACTCTGAGTTAGCCTCTTAGATTGTCAGTCCATGTGCCCACTAAATTGGTAGAGTAGGAAATAACATACCAATAGTTCCATGGTAAAGACGGTGTATGCAAGGGTAAAATTAAGGGGATGCCCCATCCTTTTCCTTTGAGTATTATTAGAACTATATTGTAAAAGTGGGCTAATGTAGACATTAATTCTAGGCACAAAGACACATTCAATTTATAGCTTGATGAATTGAGGCATTGGGACCCCTCGGATAATGTTGTGAAACATTTGAAATACAAATAGATTAACATTATATATGAACATTAATTCGGTGTCCATGATTTAATGTACATCTGAGCATCTTCATTTTTAAAAGTATTAACTAGAGTAGAGAAGTTAAACATCAAAATTGAGTTTAGATTGATGAGAGATGGAAGCCAACTAGTGAAATATGGTAGATGGGGCCTCTATAATAAAATTTGCTAGCAGGACCATTTTTTAAGCTTCCTCCAAAATAACTAGAGGCACAAGTTAAACAAGGTTCAAGAAAAGAGAGAATTGAAGAAAGATGTAGTGAAGGGGAATCATATTTTTCCCAACCTAAAAATCTAGAGTCACCTATTGAGTTCATTGACATGATTAGATTAGATCCCAGGGAAACATTGGAAGATGCCTTAGAGGCACTAGCTAGTACTTATAGATCAGATGAGGAAAAGATATAAGAAGAGGAGCCTCAAACTCAAGATCAAGAAATAGAAAAGGAAAAGGGGAAAGGGATAGCTTTGGGCTTAGTCCCATTGGTTCCTTCACAAAATAGAGAGGTTGATCTAGCCTTGGTTCCTATAGGAACCAAGATGCCGAAATTAACCCTCAATCACCCTTTGAGTGAGGTTAACTTGTTTAGTGATGAGAACCCTATTCATGGACCAATAATTCCATAGTGGTTAATATATATAAAGTTAAAAAAGATCCTAACTCTACACCATTAATGGGAAATTATAAAGTCTACTAAAATCCATGTTCATGAGGAGCTCAAACCATGGATTATATAACTACAGAAAGGAGAGAAGAAAATATAACTAATTATCTTAGATCTTCAAGTGGATCACAAATTGAGACCCTAAAGCCTCCAAATATTACATAATATTTTGTTGGTGTCAAATTTGACCCAACTATAGCTATCTTGTAGAGAGTTTATAAAAAAGTCATGATTACAGGTGAGGAGTTCACTTTTCTAATATTATAACCCTTCATTAGATTGACTCAAGTGGAGGGTTAGAAACTAGGTGAGCACCCTATTTTTGAAGAGGATATACTTGAGGTTGCCTAAGATCAAAGTTCCTAGCTACAAATTAGCATCAAAGGCATACAACACTGAATAAATAACCTATAGAGGTAGAAGGAGAATTTGGAGAAGCAGACTATTCTCTCTATTCCTAATGCAATGATTGAAATGTTTGAGGGATCATTTCATGACATGTTTGACTCTCTAAAGTCAATAAGGGAAATACAAAGTGCACTAAACTAATAAAATGTTGAAACCAAGGGCTTAATAACCCAATGGTAGAGTTCCAAGGACAAGATGAAGGATTTAATTAACATCTTAACATGGGATTAAATCCCTAGTTTCAAGACCATCAATATTGATCATCTCAACACCATTTTAGGGTTGATTATAGATAAAATCAATTGAGTACATGGTCTAAGTTCTTAGAGAGACTCATCAAGGATAATAAAGAGATGCTAGATAGAATTGAGCAATTCGTTAAGGCCATGATTGTCAAACCTATAAAGCTTATCTCCATGGGCATCATATCAGATGATGAGTTCAAACATATGACCACTTTGGTCATGTAGGAGGTAAAGAGAAAAATCCAAGGTAGGTTTGGGGTTGAAATATTAGGGTCATGTATATGATCCTAACTATATAAGAAAAGATAGCTGAGGAAATGAACATTAAGGAGGATTTAGAGTGAAATAACAGAGATGTTAAGGACCTAGTTGAGCAAGAGGATGAGATCTTCCTTGAATCAGATATTAATTTGAAGTTAGTTGATGAACAAAACCAAAAAAAAATCTACTTCAACATAATCAAGGGTCTTCATCACAATAGTTCCATTAATTAGTTAATAATATACTCTTTTGTGGGAACATTATAAATTTTGAAAATGGAATATTCTTTTATAAAGGCTTGTGTTGTTTATATGCACATTTCCTATAAGTTAGATCATTTGGAAAGCTCTAGTGTATTTTAGAAACTTTATAAAAAATGGGATAGTTTTCCTTACTTTTGTACATTTTTAGTTGACATGATTGATTGGTATACTGCCTTAGCATTCTATAAAAGGCAGTATTGTCATTTTTAAGTGGAGAGAGTTTTGAGAGATAAAAAATACTTTGTAAATTTTGGATCAATTTAATGCAAGTAGGGAATACTAAAAATTTTATCTCAATTATTTTTTTGAATTGTCATTATGGCTTCTCTCTCGATTGTCTATTTTGGATCTCAAATTTGAATAGTTTTTAAAAATTCTAGACATGCATATTTAATATAGGGTTGCTAGTTTTGAAAATGTTATATTAGTTTAATATTCTTGGTTTTACTTCATTTTATTTTCTTTGTATAAGGATGTGCATATGCTAATTTACTATAGTAATAAATCTTTAAATTAAATCTAGTTCTTGTATTCCTTCATACTATCCTTAGATACTTGCCTAGTGTGTGGTAAGATTTGGGTGTATGTTATTTCATGCTATACATTGGTTAAATGTATGTTCAGTTGGAATTTAAACCTTGTCATGATGTTTTAGGTAGAGATTAGTAACACATTTTATGTTTCCCCTACCCTTCCCTTTTTCTCCTTTTTAACCAGATCATTGTAGCTTAATATCATTGTAAATATTCATTTTAGAATAGTCTTAGATTAGAATTTGGTCATAATTCATTGATATTAGTATAGATTACTACATTTTTTGAGAATATTGTTGAGAGGACCAAGGTGACTCCCAACCACCAAGTGTTATAAATATTGTGGAAAAGTTTGCTTGCTTTGTTGCTATTTCATCACATGTAACTAGATTACCACAACCTGCTACTCATCCTTTGAATTCTTTGAGTTCTAAAATGAAAAGTGTTATTTAAACACTAAGAGTACCTATGATACACTTAGATGTATCAACATGTCTAATCTCTGCTAGCACTAGAAGGAGGGCCATCAATAAATCCTTGTGAATCTGTAGGATCTTTGCTAGTTTTAGCATTTTTTGATCTAAGACTACCATGTTCTTTGCATAATTTTGTTTTTTTAGTGTAATTATGTAGAGTTTGGTGATCTTCATGGTTTTAGATCAGTCTTTGTGTTCATTTAGATAAATATTGATATTTTTTGAATACATATGTTAGATTTTGGTGAAAATAGCTTTGGAATTGTGAATTCAATAGGTTTGAGGTTAGTAATCACTATTTTGATCAAATATTCATAGATCCTTTACAAATTTTAGTTTATTTGAGATTAAAGTTGTAAATATCATTTATATTTATGTAATTAGACACTTATTTGAGCTAATTTAGTTGAAAATTGTTGTCCTTTATTATTATTTATATGAATCTTTACAAAATTTGCTTAATGTGCAAGTCTGATCACTACTCTTTGTAAAGATTGTTTTGACATATCATATTTCAAACAAGATGCAAAATTATCAAGCTAGAAATACCATGAATTATAACAAGTTTTAATCATGAAATATACTAAGAGGGGGGGTGAGTCAATATATTATATATATTTCTACTTAATCTAATTTATTTTCTTTAACCTCTTAGTCACACATTCAAGATATGCAATAGAATTGAAACAATAATTTGCACAGAGAGAGAGAGAGAGAGAGAGAGAGAGAGAGAGAGAGAGAGAGAGAGAGAGAGAGAGAGAGAGAGAGAGAGAGAGAGAGAGAGAGAGAGAGTAGATTTTTATGTGGAAACCTAAAGTGGGAAAAACCATGGAGAAAAATCTCAAGTATATGAATGAGCACCAACTCAAAATACAAAGTTGATAAGCACCAACTTGTAGGAACACCAACCCCTTTGTTGAGCACCAACACAAAAACTATTTGTGAGTACCAACCCATAAGAGCACCAACCACTTGCAAAGATTTTTGAGTATTAACCTAGAGGAACACCAACCCCTCTTGTGTATAAAACACAACTATCTCTCAATGTTGCTTACTCAACAAATGATAGAACTCTACAATATCTCTTGCTTTTCTCTCTTTAGAAAAAAGTACAAACCATGCACACTCTTGAATATTACAAATGGCTTCTCAAGCCTTTATTTATAGATTTTCAAATGACCTTTGGCATTCACCCTTTGTGACCCTTCAATCCTCATGGAAAATACTACCAAAATTACATGAACCTTCATATCCTTGCATTTGAAATGTCATATGGTGACCCTTCATAAGCAAAAGCATCTTTTCCTCTTTTGTCTTTATCTTGGTGACTTTTCATATTCCTCAAATTGTCCCTTCATGTAAAAATGTGCCATACATCTTTTGTCTTCACATGGTGATTCTTGAAATTCCTCAAGATGACTCTTCATGAGAAAATTCATCCCATTCCTCTTTTATCTTTTAGCCCATGACTCTTTGAATTCTCCATGGGACCTCTTTTGACTTATATGCAACCAAAAATATATTCATTAATATTAAATAAATATTAACACACATTAGCCAAGATATGAATATTAAAAACACCATTAAATGTAATGGGGCCTTTATCACCAATAATGCTAGACCTTTGACATCAATGGCAATATTTCCAACAATCTTCCCCTTTGTCATTGATGGAAACCTCAAACTAAAACTACCACATCCTAAAAATTACACATACTACCATGTAGAAAACATACAATAACTCCCCCTTACTTCAGCAACATGTACCTATTTATGCACATATACCTATACTTATACATATTTTACTCCCCCTTTGGCATAAATGGTAAAGGGCCTACTTGGAGATAACACTTAGCTCCCCTCAAATGATGTTAAATCTCAATGGAAGGAAGTAAAACAAATTACTCCCAACTTCTCTTGCAAATACTCAAATGTCTCTTTTGGTAGTGCCTTTATGAAAATATCTGTAATCTACTCTGTAGTACTGATATACTCAATATTAACCTGTTGATTTATAACCTACTCTCTCAAGAAGTGATATCTAATGGGAATATGTTTTGTTCTTGAATGCATCAATTTATTCTTTAAAATATTAATAGAACTTGTGTTATAACAAAAAATAGAAATAGGTTCATCATACTTTACCTTGATATCTTTCAAAGTTTGCTTCATCCAAAGCACTTGAGTAAAACACAATACCACTGCAATATATTCTACTTTAGCTATAGAAAGTGATACTAAATTCTACTTCTTGCTTATCTATGACACTAAGCTATCACCAAGAAAGAAATCTCCTCCACTTATACTCTTTTATCATCTAAGCACCCTGCCCAATCTAAATCTGTATAAACAACCAAAGTGAAATCTTTACCTATAGGATACCACAATCTGCAATCCAATGTCCCCTGATATATCTAAATATTAACTTTACCAACTGAGCATGACTATATTTTGGAGCTGACTGATATCTTTCAACCATACCTACTACATACATGATGCCTGGCCTCAATACTATTAAATATAAAAGACTACCAATCATAGATTTATACAAAGATTTATCTATAATAGGTGAATCTTCATCCTTGCTCACCTTATTTCCTATACACATTGGTGTGCCAACTAGTGCACAATCCTCAAAACCAAAGTTCTTCAAACATTTCATTGGCATATTTACTTTGAGATATGAAAATTCCTTTATTTGACTAAAATATTTGCAATCCTAAGAAAAATGACAATTATCCAAGCATAGACATCTCAAATTCTTTTTACATATTATCAAAAAATTATTTTATCATCTTTTTAATATTTCCTCCAAAAATGATGTCATCAACATATACCACAACAATCAATTAATGCTCACATTCTATTCTGATGTAGAGATTACTATCACCTCTCTTGAAACCTTGATCCTACAGGTACTTACCAAGTCTTGCATACCAAGCTGTGGGAGCTTGTTTCAATCCATGCAATTATTTCTTCAATATACATACATGGCTACTAGTATTTGAGACAATAAATCCCTCAAGCTGATCAATGTAGACCTCTTCTTCTAGATTCTCATTTAGGAAAGCAGATTTGACATCCATCTAAAATACTTTGAAATTTTTAAACACTGCATATGTAAGAAACATTATAATATCTTCTAATCTTACCACTGGTGCAAAAGTTTCTTCAAAGTCTATTCCCTTAATCTGAGCATATCCTTTACATACTAATCTTGCTTTATTTCTAGTTACTTCTCCATTTTCATTCAACTTATTTGTATAAACCCATTTTATTCCTATCACATTTTGATCTTTAGTCTAGGCACTAATTCTCAAGTATCATTATTTTATAACTAATTTAATTATACATCCATAGCCTTAACCCAATGCTTATCATGTGTAGCTTTTGAAAAAGTTCTAGGCTAAATTTTGGATAATAAAGAGAAATTAACTTGCTTAGATTCACTTAACATCATTCTTCTAGTGCGAATTCCTTCATTTATGTCCCTGATGATGTCAATTTCATTATGATGAGTTCTTTGAACATATTTGGATGGAGTTTTGGTGTCTTGTTTCTCCTTTTTCTCATCTTCATCTGATTCTTCAAAATCTTCCTCTTCAATGATTTTAGGAATGTCTATTGGATCACTTATTCTTTGTATTTTATCTTCTTCTATCTTGACACTTGCACTTTCAATAATTTTCTTGATTCTTTTGTTATAAAATTTATAAGCTTTAATTTTTCAAGAATAACCAATAAATATATCTTCATCTACTCTGGATTCAAACTTAACAATTTTTTCATCAATTCCCTTTATGAAGCATCTACTGCCAAAAAATCTAAAATAATAAACTATTGTTGATTTATCTTTCCATAGCTCATAAGGAGTCTTGTCACTATTAACTCTCAATAATGCTCTATTATGAATATGCATTGCTATAGCAATTTCCTCTCTCCAATATTTATCTATTATCTTGGATTCATTTAGCATTATCCTCACCATCTCTTGAACTGTTCTATTTTTCCATTCAACTACTCCATTTTGTTGTGGAGTTATGGCTGCTGAATAATGTCTCTTTATTCCATGGTCTTCACAAAACTCAATAAATTGATTTGACATGAATTATCCTCCTCAATGTGAACTTAGACACTTAATATTCAAATTGGTTTCATTCTCAACTAATGCTTTGAAATGTCTGAAAGCTTATGATTTTTTCTTTAAAAACATTTCCCAAGTCATATGTAAAAAATCATCAATAATCAACATGAAATATTTGGCACCTTGAGTAATTTGAGTTCTCATAGATCCACACAGATTAGTGTGAACAAGCTCTAGCATCTAATTGGTCGATTACTCTTTTGTTTTGAATTGCCTTCTAGCCTACTTCCTATGCTGACAAGGTTCACAAAGTGTGTCTGATGGCTTTGTAATCTTTGGAAGATTTTTGACTACTTGCTTCTTACTAATGTTGATAATATTTTCAAAATTTATGTGCACCATTCTCATGTTTCATATCCAACTTTATTCAATATGACTCAAACAACATCTTTGACCTTTGATGTTTAATAACATATACAAATTATTGTCTATTCTCTGAGCATCTGTAACCAACACATCTAAATATTTTATTCTAATTTCACAACCTTCTACACAAAACTTTAGTATGTGCCCCTAATCAAACATTTGATTTAAACTCAAAATATTATTCTTAAGACCTTATACATATAAAACATTTTTAGTTTTAGTTCTGCCATTATCCAAACTTAGTGTACCTTTTCTAGTAATTTTGGTAGTAGTATTGTCTCTGAATTTAAATATGCCACCATTGATATTCTTCAATTTTATGAACTTGATCTTGTCTCATGTCATATGCCTCAAACATCCACTATTAATTAACTATGGATTTTATTCATTTCTTGTATGTAAAGCTGTCTGCACCAACATAGATTTTTTAGGTTATTTCTTTTACCATGAACCTATCTAAACTTTCTTCTTGATGAATGGAGCCTTAAATCTCTAGTCCTTCTTGATTGATTAAAACACACTTCTATAGAAAAAATCTATGTGTCTGAAGTTGTTGCACTTGTAACATATTATGGCCTCTTCATTAAAGCCTGATAGAAGAGCAAAAGAGTTGTGGCTTCTACTTGACTCTGTATGAATTTCCTTCTCCTTATTTCTAAAATTGTTAGCCATTTTTCAACATTATATTTTTCTATGACCATATCCATTACAATAAAAATATTAACCATAAAAATAGGACCTATTTGTGTATCTCTAACCTGATTACCTTTTTTAGCTTTATTCCCTCCAGCTTTATTTGTTTGAGATGTCCTCTATATTCTTAACTTCTTCCCTTTTTATTTCTTATTTTGTAAGAGCTTCACCATAGCTCTTTCCTTTTTCCTTGTCTATGAAATTAGTGACCTCATCTTTCTATTTTTCAAATATAATACTTATCTTATCTGACATTGATCTTTGATTTTCAATTATCGTATTCAACATATTAGTGCTATTCTCAAATTTTGAATCATTGGTTGCTATATCATTGATTGCTTTATTTGTTTTCTCAAGATCTGCTTTTAAAGAAGAAATTTTAATAACATACATTTAACATTATTTACTTACTATTTTCAACTATGTCATTAGATCTTCTTCATTCTTATTGGCTTCTTCAAAGTGTGCTTGTAGATCTTCAATTATTTTGTTTGACTCCTTTTCATTTTTCTTGATCTGGAGTTTTAATCTTTGATTAATCTTTTTAAGAGATTTTAACTCTTCTAAGGCACAAATGAGTTCTCCTTCTATATTCACATCAACTTCATTCTATTATTCTTCTTTATCATCTCTAATTTTACTTGCAAAGGCATCTTCATGTATGGCCATGAATAGAATATATTCTTCTTCTAAATCACCGACTCCACTATCTTCAGCTGAGCTAGGATCTTTAAACTACAAAATCTTCTTGAATCCCTTCTTGAATTTACCTTTAAAATTATTCTTGTATGTAGACTTTCCTTCTTCATTATCATCATTACCCTTATTTGGGCATTTAACTACATAATATCTAATCTTTCCATAATTAAAAAATTTAAAAAGAAATTTTCCTTGATATTTACATGTGCCTTTTTTTGGCTTGCAAATGAATAGAGCACCATTGTCATCTTCATCATCAATAGAACTATCACTTGATTCATGAATCTTAGCCTTCTCTTTCTTTGATGTCTTGAAAGCATCTTCTCTTTTTGAGGGTTTATCTTATTTAGTCTGCATTTCATATGACATAAGAATACCATGAAGCTCATCCATCTTTAGCTTGGCTAAGCTCACCCATCTTTATCTTGGCTAAATTCTTCATATCTTCAATTGCCAAAACTTTTGCTTCATATCTCAATGATAGAGATCTCAAAAAAATTTGAACCATAATTGATTCTTCTAAAATTTCTCCAAGACCTTGAATCTGATTAACTATTTGATCAACCCATAAAAGATAACTTGCTATATTTTCTTCCTCTTCCATCTTCAAACTCTCAAACTATCTTCTGAAAGTCCAAAGCTTAGCTTGTTATACCTTGCCATTACCTTTTTAAATATTCTCAATTTCTACCTAAGTTTCATGATCAAATTTACATTTCATAACTTTAACAAATTTTGATTCATATAAATCACATAAAATAACATTTAATGCTTTAGCATTATTTCCACTTACATTATTTTTTCCCAAAGTAGTTACAAGTGTCTGTGTCTCTTCATATTCCTCCACCACTTCTTACCATATATCAAATCCAAGGGACATCAAATAAGTCTTCATCTTTATTCTCCAAAAAACATAATTCATCCCATCAAACAAAGGTGCCTTATTTGTAGAACATCCTTCATGTAATCTAGCTGTCGTGCTTTCCTGATCTACCTTCAAGCTATAAAACTTTTTCAAAAAGAACCTGCTCTGATACCAATTTTTAAGCACAAAATATACTAAGAGGGGGAGGGTGAATCAATATATTATATATCTTTTTACTTAATCTGATTTTTTTTCTTTAACCACTTAATCACACATTCAAGATATGTAATAAAACTAAAATAATAATTTTCACCACATAAGAGAGAGAGAGACACCATATTTTTACGTGGAAACCCAAAGTGAGAAAAACCATGGAGAATAATCTCAATTATATGAATTATCACCAAATCAAAATACAAATTTCATAAACACCAACTTACAAGAGCACCAACCCCTTTGCCTAGCACCAACACAACAACTATTTGTGAGCACCAACCCATAAGAGCACCAACCCCTTGCAAATATTTATGCGCATCAACCCACAAGAGAAATAACCACTCTTGTGTATAAAACACAACTATCTCTCAATATTTATTACTCAACAAATAATATAACTCTATAATATCTCTGGCTTTTCTCTCTTCAAAAATAAATACAAACCATGCACTCTCTTGCATATTACAAATGGCTTCTCAAGCCTTTATTTATATCTTTCCAAATGACCTTTGGCATTAACCCTTTATAACCCTTCAATCCTCATGGAAAATGGTGCCAAACTTACATGACCCTTCGTATCCTTGTTTGAAAAGTCATATGGTGACCCTTCATAAGCAAATGCATCCTTTCCTCTTTTGTCTTTATCTTGGTGACTTTTCATATTCCTCAAATTATCCCTTCATGTATAAATTCATCATACCTCTTTTGTCTTCACATGGTGACTCTTGGAATTCCTCAAGATAAATTTTCATGAGAAAATGTGTCCCATTCCTCTTTTATCATTTACCCCATGACTCTTTGACTTCTCCATGGGCCCTCTTTTAACTTATATGCAACCAAAAATATATTCATTAATATTAAATAAATATTAACACACATTAGCCAAGATATGAATATTAAAAACATCATTAAATGCAATGGAGCCTTTATCACGAATAATGCTAGACCTTTGACATCAATGACAATATTTCCAACAACAAGGTCACATTCAAAGACCAGGAAAGCTCTGCTCAAATTAGAAGTCCATAGAAGAGCTAGGTGGGATAAAGTTAAGCGTAAGCTTTAAAATTATTTGAAAACTTACCTAATTTAGGGTGCTAACATATTCAACCCCAATCAAGGTATGGCTTGGCTAGGTGGCTCTTCCATCAATGTACTAGGTATGGTACATGATTTAGTCGAACTAGTATTGTAACTATAGAGGAACATATTAAGTCATTTAAAGCTACATTAAGATTGCCAAATGTACTCCATGAAGATGCATCCTATATACTATTTCCTTTTGATTTTAAAGATGCTACTTATGAATGGTTTTTAAATTTACTTGAAAATTACATTAATAGTTGGGACCATTTTAATAATGTTTTTATTGACTAGTTTGGCAAAATTATTAGTCCCTATATCTTATACCAATAATTAAAAATGGTAAAAAGGGATGCAAGTAAATATATAAGAGCTTTAAATGCTAGGTTCCAGAATATTTTCAGTAGGACTATAGCTCCTTATAGACCAAATAAGGCTTTAACCTTGGAAATTTATAAGGATGACTTAGATCCTATGACCTCTGTGTTCATAAAGATGGTTGTTAGACTTATGAATACCCTGGCCTTAGCTTATTATGATTCAATGACCATTAATGATAAAATATAACCCTAAGTTTAGATGGCTTACTTTATTCCCAATGTTAATCCACATATGCCCACCCTAAATATCTTCCTTAATAACAATCATAATGTGTCATCTTTGAATCAATTCCCAACTTTGAACTAGTTATCTTTGCCATGCTACTCCGAACTAAAACTTAGGATTCTTGAACCATCTTATAACTAGATTTAATTCAAATGATCAAAAGGATTTGGTACCAACCAATATTACTAATAGTAATTAATTTTATAATTCATAAACTCCTAAGAGTGGGAATGACTCTACATTAAAGATGGTCCAAAATCTTATCACTAATTTCCTTTAGTTACAAAAGTAAGTTATCCATATAAGAGAAAAATGAGGTAGGAACTTCTTATTCCAAAGATTAAACAAACAAAATAATAGATTATAAAATGAAATTTTTCCACAACAATATAAACAATGAATCATATATTGATAAGAAGAACATGGACATCAATCTTATTAATATTGCATTACCTGATTACTATAGAGTTTATTTTACTAATAAGTATGGTGAAATGGATTTTACTGAATTTTATAAATCTTTTGAAGCCTTTCAGGAAGAATTGGACACATTTGAAGTGGTTCATAATAAAGATAATGGTGTAGGAACATCAGGATCTAAACATACTAACCAAGCCTTCATGATGGAGACGTTTGACTTCCCTTTCCAAGAAGACAATGAACTTGATGATATTCCTAAATAAGTTCATGCTTTCTTTTAGTTCTTAAAAGAGACCTAATATCTAAGGAATAGAGATTAGAGGTATACTTTGACTACCTCAACACCTCCAAACAACTTTGGCACTCCTCCAGACACTACTTTAGATAATAATCTAGAACCTCCAAAGGGAAGTACTTATAAACAAAGTATTGATGCATTTACTTATTCAAATAAAACTAGGTATAATATTATGGAGGACATGAATAAAATAAAGGCTAATATCACATTGCATGAATTGACACAGATCACTAAAAAAGGGGGCATATTGCTAAAGTCCTTATCTAATAAGCTTAGCAAGGCAGCCAACACTGACAATGCCATTATTTCTATGCATACATCTAAAATAAAATCCTCACCTTTCCTACTTATTGTCAGAATGTTTGGTAAGAATATACATAACTATTTATTAGATTTTGGTGCATCCACCAACATTATGCTAGTAGATATTTGTAAGAAACTTATCTTGACTCCTATTAAATCTAATAGAGTTCTTACTCAGTTAGATAAGTACAGGTACAAAGTAATTGGTGAGATATTAAATGTCCATATTCAACTTGCCTCTGAGCCTTTAGTCCAAAAATTTATTAACATCTAGGTGGTAGACATTCTTGATGCCTATGGGTTATTTTTAAGTAGGGAATAGACAAAAGCCCAAAATGGATATATGTCCACTAACTACTCACATTTTTGGATGCCATGGAGAGGGGTACCAAATAAAATTATAGTGGAAGAGAACCAATGATGAAACATATGATCATAGAATATAATGTGGTAAATGAAAAGGTGAACATAGTTGACTTTAATTTAGGAGTTCTCACTCTTGAAACTACTAAAGTATGTGATTTTAAACCTTCTTATATTATTTTTGGATTGTGGAAGCTACATTTTGATGGGTTATATATAAGTTTGGGTCTAGAGTAGGATTTATCCTAACCAATCCTATTGGTAATGAATATCATGCTTCTTATAGACTGTAATTTCCATGAACCAATAACCTTATATAAATTGAAGCATTGATCTTAGGTTTATAATTTACCATTAAGTACAAAGTCAAATAAATATTGATTCATGGTGACTCAGAACTAGTTGTCGATTGGGAAAGGAGTAGATACCAATGAAAATTGTCATACCTCAAGATATATAAGTTTAGAGTATGGGATTTGATTTAATCCTTTGATGATTTTAACATTATTTCTATCCCTAGAGAGGAGAACAAGGATGATGATGAGCTTGACTTAGTGGAAACTAACCTTGTGTCAAACCATGAGTCTCAAGACTTTAGCATTGAGTTGGTTTCATGCCCTTCTATCCCTGATAATGTAAACCATATGTAGGTCTTCAATGAATCTTGTATTTCATGACCAATTTAGGATTATTTGAAGCACATGTCATAGATGAGGCCAATGAATTAATCTTGAATAAGATGTAAAATTTTATGTTAAAGTCATTCAACTAAATGACAACAAAATTCCAAAATGCATGATTGCCTTGGAGAGGTTGCTTAACCAAAATAAGCTAGCTAAGAATAATAGGATTCCCAAGGCAAGTGGGAAGGATTATGAGGTAGTTAATCTTAGGCCCCAAGATCAACCTCAGTTAGTTAACATTAGAACAACATGTATGATCATTGAAGATAAAATATCCAAAGACTTATTGACCAACTATAAGGACATAATAACATGGTCCTATGATGATTTGAAGAGTTTTTATCCAAAATTCATCAACCATAACATACACTTGAAGAAGGAATACAAACCTTTTAGACAAAAGCAAAGCCCTATCAAACTTATTTTAGAGCCTATGATTTTCAAAGAATTCAAAAAGTTTTTAGATTTCAAGATTGTATTTACCATTAGGCATTTTACATGGGTCACCAATTTGGTCCCAGTTAGAAAAAATAATGGTGAAATAAGACTATGTATTGATTTTAGGAATTTAAATTTGTCATCTAAAAAAGATAACTACCTTTTGCCTTATTTGGAATAATTTCTACAAAGTGTTTATTGTTCTACTATGATGTCCTTTTTGATGGATTTTCAAGATATAACTAGGTGTTGGTGAACAAGGAATACAAGATGAAGACTTCTTTTACTACCAAGTGGGACATGTTTTCACGCAAGAGAATGCCATTCAGACTGATAAATGCAAGAACAATGTTCTAAAGGGACATGGATCATGCTTTCCAAGGCTTGGTGGGTAAATAAATCATTATATACATGGATGATCTAACTATTTTTTTTAATAATAGGAAAGACCACATTATGCATTTATAGTATGTATTTAAAAGGTGCAGAAGGTATGGGATTTCCCTTAACCCAAAGAAGAGTATTTTTTGTGTTACTGAGGGAAATTTTTTAGGCCATGTCATTACTAAGGGAGGAATATCTATATATACTAAAATAATATAAGCTATATCAAAGATAGATCTTCCTAACAGTATTTCTTTGGTAAAATTAACTTTATAAGGAAGTTTATTTCTAGTTGTGTAGAAATTGTCAAACCATTAAATGATATGCTAAAAAAGATGCCAAAATCTCTTGGAATGAGAAAACTAAGAAATCCTTTAAGGAAATTAAGGAGTCAATTGGTCAATCTCTAGTATTGATAAGTCCATATTTTTCCAAGGATTTTTTCCTTTACTCCTTTACTTCTAATCATAATATTGTTGTAGTCTTAACTAAAAAAATTGATGGGTGTGGCCATCCAATTACTTTCATGAGTAAAATTTTTAAAAATGATGAGTTAAATAATTATTTAATTGATAAACAAGCATGTGAATTATTAAAGGTAATTAAAAAATTTAGACACTAAATTATTAGGAATAAAGTGCATGCCATCCTACCTGACCCTATCACAAAGCTCATGCTAAGTCAGAATGAGCTAGGAAAAAGGAGAGGTAAGTAGATGGATGTCATATAGGAATATGACATTGAAATAAAGACTAAATAATTTGTAAGGTTCCAAGGTCAAATTAAAATTATTTTCAATGCTAACCCCAAGCTTAATGTCATGCAGGTTGAACAAGAAAGTTTTTAGTCTAATGATTGGTATGATCCTATCATTCACTTGTTGATTAATGTTACTTCTCCTACAAGACTAACTAGAGAGTAGAAGTGATCCATAAGACTCAAATCATCCCATTAACTAATCAACAATGGAGTGATATATTGAAATAACTTTAAAGGTGTCTACCTAAGATGCATCTAAAAAAAGAAGCTACTAAAATAATGAGCACCTTTCATCAAAGTTAGGAAGTGGGCATCTATCTGGAAGAACCACAACCCAATTTTTTTTTTAATAGCTAGCTATTATTGGCCCACCACCTTCAAATATACTTAAAAACATGTGAGAGAATGAAACTCATGCCAAATATTTAGCATAAAGGAGCCAAAATCAATAATGCCATTGCAACCAGTAATGGTTGTAAACCCTTTGCACAATGGGGGTTAGACTTCAAAGGGGTGATCAACCCCAACTCATCAGAAGGTCATAAGTATGATATAATTACTACTAAATATTACACTAGGTGTATTAAGGTAGTGGCCACTAAGTAATTCATAACTGAAGAAGTGATCACCTTTTTAGATGAAAATATATGCACCAGATTTGGAACTCTAGTCTCCCTAGTATGTGATAATGGGTATACTTTCACATCCATTGAAATGATAGAATGGTCATATGATAATAATATTATTTTCAAGTTATCATCCAATCATTACCCTTAAGCTAATGGAGTGTCTGAATCTACTAATAAGAACTTGATGAAAGCAATAAAGAAGTCTACAATAGACAAACCCAGAACTTAGCATAAGCTTCTCAAATATGCCCTTTGGGAAAACAAAATAGGAATCAAGTAGAACCTAAAGGCATTACCATTATTTTTGGTGTATGTCTAAGATCCCATCTTCTCTATCACCCTCAAGTTACCTACATACAAGTTCATGTAGGAATATATGGAAGAAGATCAAGAACTTGCAAATTTGAGACTATTGGGCATTATTCAAATGGAAGATGCATGAGAAGAAGTTTTTTCTATTTTCAATAGACACCAAACCAATGAGAAGAGGTGGTTTCAATATCTGAAGTTCACACCTTTATGGATAGGACCCTATCAAATTGTTAAGACACTTGGAAATAACACCTTCAAACTAAAATACCTACAAGGAGCTCAATTCATTTTTCCCACCAATGGGTAATACCTTAAGAATTACTTTTTTGCTAATCCACTTGGGTTTTTCATGGAGTAAACTATAAGAATATTTATATATAAATTAAGTATGCTAGTTTAGTTCCTTTATGCTCTTTCCTTCTTATTCCTTATGTATATTTTTTTAAGTTTTCCTTTACTTTTTGGTCTGTATGTTTGCTTACTTTTCTTTATTCCTTGCTTATAATAAGTCTTTTTGGATAGCCTTCAACTCAAAGTTCATCTTAAATACTCAAGAACTCCACATTTCATAAATGTGAGTATGAATCTCAAGAATTTATTCATCATGGGTTTGAAATGTAAGCTTGTGTTATAATTTAAAAAAACTAATAAGGACTGGTAGTTAGGTTAACTATTCTATGAGAATTTAAACATTGTTTTGATCTAATTTTGGTTTCAAGAATAATTTCACATGTTGGATGAAAGCTTAAATTATTTAGGCATAGTCAAATTTGCATTTAATAAACATCCTTTTCTAGGATAAAGGTTACAACCAAAGGTCATTATCTAAAGACTAAACATTTGACTAGATCCTTAAAACATAGTTAGCTTGGTTCCCAACCTTTGCTAGAATGCTAAAATGGTCTTAAAAATTAAAAAAAGGAACTTATTATAAAATCAAAAAAATTCCAAGAAAAGGTGATTCTAGTAATCTCCATCAAGGATATGGATGCTGGGATGGTAGTGGAACAAGGCCTTGAGTGGAGCCAAAGGCATA
Source organism: Torreya grandis (assembly GCA_037957365.1). NCBI lineage: Eukaryota > Viridiplantae > Streptophyta > Pinopsida > Cupressales > Taxaceae > Torreya > Torreya grandis. The sequence continues at coordinate 284,904 of JARHVA010004380.1, forward strand.
TCTTTTGGGGCTATGGATGCTTGGCTGGTAGCAGAGCAATGCCCAAGCCTTCACTAAGATAAATCATGGTTCTTAATGAATATCCAAACATGTTATAAGCAAATGTTAATGATTAAAGACATGAAACCTATAAATTATCTCTTGAATCCCATGGAAAATAGTAAGTGAAATCAAAACACACACATAACATGACTATGTTTTGATGCTTGATCCTAATTCTATAGATGCAAGGTTTGTTTTAACCATTAACTAGTCTTGATAATGGCACTGATAAATTAGAATAAGTAATCTAGTTATTTGCCTAAACTAAAGTCTATAAATTCTAACATATTGCTATGTTTCCCCTGAAAGTCCCCATTTATTGAGGTCAACATACCCCTATTTCTAAAAATTGGGGACCCATGTGTTAAATTATGTAAATTTGTGTTCTAAAATTTGAAATTCACTTGATTTGAATGTATTTGGCATGTTTTCACATTATTTATATATGAATATCATCCACACTAGATTAAGGTTGGACCACTTGTTTATGATTATGCTTTAACTTTTCCTAATGCTACTAACAGTGGATCTTCATGCTTTAGTTGTAGGTCTCATGGAACTCTCATTGAATGAATTATACTTGGATTTCATGGTCTAATCCATATTTAGGATTTTACTAGCCTTTGGTCTATTAAAATTCAATTTGAATCTAGGTTTAAACTTCTTAAAACCCTCATTTAGAAACCCTAAAACAAGATTATTTTAGACCAAATTCAAAAATTAGTAAGAAAAATTTACGTGGTAACATTTTAAATATGATATATACTTAAGCCTAATTTTTATACTAAGTCTTTGTCATGTTTTCAACACAACCAAACCTTAGCCTAAAAATTATAAGCTTGATCCCCTTTATGTCCCAAGCTCTTTTGTCCCCTTTTATTTTAATGTGGTCCAAAATTAATGTTTACAGGATCCTTTTAAATTCCTAACGTGGTCTAACTTTAATTTGCATATTCACTCTTATTGAAAGTTTAGACTAATGTCTTAATCCTAAGGCTTCATTCATGTTTATTAACATGAATGAGACCTTAGTCTTAAGGATTTAGCATAAGTCCCTTCATGTCTATAGGTCATAACTTAAATATCACAATTGTTTATAGGATCAATAGTTTGTGCTTAATTGGAGATCGAATATTGGACAAAGTGAGATAAGCTTGATATATTTAAGACATTACCCCATGGGCCAATCTCACTCAATCACCAAGATCATGATCAATGGCCCAAATTTGAGTGGAGGTCAAAGATCAGATGATACAAAACCAAGATCAAAGACTAAAGGGTGTTCCTTGTTATATTTAATGATATCTTAGCCTAAGTTTTACCTTAAGGTTTTAGTTGTATTTATTAATATAATGAAACCTTAGGATAAAACCTATTAAAGATAATAATTAATCGAAGGTTTATTTTATCATATTCTAAGACTTAAGACTTGTGATATGCTAGCTTATTTATCCATTTGTAATTATAGGAACTAATCATATTCAAGTACCTAGATCATAATCAATGATTCATGTTCCATCAGATGGGTTAATCAAACAACACATAATGGGTCAAAATTTCCATAAAGCCTACTATGTTTTTTGGGACTCAAATTTGATGTTCTCATGCCCCATAACTTGAATTCCTTGAGGCCATCATTGATGTCCACGAGGTTTTAAAATATAATCCCCAATGATATATTAATAAAGCTTAATTATAACATTCATGTGAATGTCATTGACATCTGTGAGGTCATAATTGATGTCCATGAGACCGTCAAAATTCAAGCTCATGAACTAATCCCACTTAGATAAATAAACATATTGTTTGCCTTTGTAGGATTAATGGGGTCTCATTTGGAAAATAATCATGCACTTCAATGTTAAAATTAATCTTTCAGTTTATATTGATTAAAGGCCATGATTTAACTTAAGGACCTTTCTAACCAAGTTTAGATTTGCATCAGATCAATTATGAACCCCATTGTTGGGAGAAGAAAACTGAATAAGAAAGCTACATAGGATATTCCTTTAATATCCATGAATTATATATGAAGTTTTTAGCTATTGTATTTTGTCTTATCCTCTCAGCTTGTGAAAGGATATAAGGTGAACAATCTTCTCATTTTTTTTCCATCATATAAAGAATAATATTAATAGTCAAGAATGGTAATGACTATAAATATATATGCTTGTATGAAGAAGTTGATAACCTTTTACTGAGATCAATACATGTTATTTGGTTCATAGTTACCTATCAAATTTCCTATGTTTATCCTTGTTTTGTGTTATCATGTTTAATTCTAAGGTTTAATATATATTAATGTAATTGAAATGTTCTATAAATTTAAGGAACTCATTGGTTAATCTTGGTTCCTTATGAGCGCATGTCACTTGTCTCTATTATGATTTTATTAAACATGAATTGACTATAATTCTTTGTACAATATAGGAAAACATAGATATCCTCATCCTTAATATATTATATTTAACTAGAAACCTCTTCTAACAATGGTGTGGTGAGTGTGGAAACACTCCTTCCATATAAAGTTATGCTAAGATGGTTATCAAGACAATGGGATATTAAAGCCTGGTTAGAACAAAAAATATCACACTACATAGAAGAAGAATCTATGAGGATGGGTCTCACCATGAGTGAAATCATTAATGAACATATATATAATGAGATATATGAAATTTTCTAGAGAAAAATACTCCAACTACTTGCTAATTGTTTGACTAGAGTATTACTATTTCCATCCCAGAGTAGAAGAGACCATTACTTGGACTAGAGAATAGATAGACTAGTTAGTGAAACTAGAAATTGATTGGACAAGAGTAATAAACCACTGGATTACCACCACTATAGATAGATACATTATAGAGTTTATATTACAATATTATATATCATTCTAAACTACATGAGACTACTTTATCTATGGAATTAGAGAATATTTTTACAGTGAATACCTCTCCTATTGCATATGTAGGTGGTGGAAAAGGCCATGAAGCCTACTCTAGCCAATATGGATTAGTTACTTCAGGCATATGGGGATATGTGCACATGATGGATAGATTAGTGACTAGAGCTTGAGCTTGAATCTAGAATGGAGACATGAAGGAAGAATAGTTAGAAGAAAACTTTGTATTTATAAAGAGAAAAACAACAAAATAGATGGAATAAATACATGAATACCCTAATAGCTATGAATAGAAGAAAGAATAGTAGTTGAGTAGATGATGATCGAGTACACAGAAGAAATGAGTGAGATGATGATTGAAGGTTAAATAAATAGGACGATGTTAGATACTAGTATAAATAATGAGAATATGAAGAGCGAGTAGAAGAAAAGACATGTGAAGAGGAAGATGAGAGTAGTATAGGAGGAGAGCAGAAAGAAAATAGAAGTAGTGTGCAGCTATAAGAAAAGGTATTGATAGAAGAATAATAATTATAAAGAGAAAAATAACTTAGTCATAGGCTAATCATAGGATCAAGTACAATAGAAAAAGAAGTCATTGGGAAGGATTATTCACTAAAAGTGTATGCATCCCCATAGCCTAATCTTATATATCCTAGTAGAAGTTTTCAACCAATTGAGCAAGAGGAGAAGAGTTGGGAAAAATAATTTTTAAAGCATGTGAACATTGGGGAATGGAAATATAAACAAATTCAAATAGGAAGGATTTAAATTATATAAGATTATTTTAATTTTACAAAAAACAAGAAGGAATTATAGACAAGCAAAGTGCACACAAAAGTTCCTCTAGTGCATAGAGTAATAAGCAGATAGGAGCACTCAGGACATAATCACTTCAAGTAATAGCTATGTAAAATATTCCATATATACCAATCACTATGATAAATTAGGTATGAGGATTCTTGAATTTGGCCATTTATGATGGGTCTATGGACCTTAAACATTATTTGTTAAATTGTAACATGAAATGGCAAGTTAAAGGTCTTACCAGTGAAAATTTACAAAAGTGCAAATTAGTAGGGGCTCTAACTGGGAGAGTGATAAAATTCATATAAAAATAAGATTAAAATAAAAAATAATACAAGATGTGTAGAAATGGCTAATTTTCGAATTTAAAATTAAGAAATGTACTAGCTATATAGACAAGATTTGTAGGAAATAAGGCAAAAATCTAGAGAGTCTGTATGTGGTTATGATCATAGATTTTTAGATGTAATGAATAAAGTATATTTTAATTTAAAAAATAAAGAAAAAAAAACATGGTTTATTGAAGGGATATGAAGCAATATTCAATTTCTACTATGCAAACTCAATATGAGACAAAATTAGATGCTAGAGCTTCTATACTATGCATTGAATAAATTGAAGACTATGGAGAATCTCCTATAGCTAACTCCAAATTTAAAAATACATTATATAATTTCATGAAAATGATGGAGTAGTAGCATGAAATAAAAAATCCTAAATTGAAACTTTGGTGCATAAAATGTAGAAAAGGACACCACTAAAATGATTGTCTTAAAGTAAAGATGAAATTCTATGAACTTTGCCTAGTAGTAGGGCATGCCATGACACAATGCCATCTACTGCAAAAGTATATCAAAAATCCTCAAAATGTGTAATATATTCATCATAGTGCAACTTAAAGAGGGGATCTATAAAAATGTGATTGTCATCATAGTGCAACAAATCTGCTCAGTGAAGAAAATAATTCCAAGATCAGAAGTTGATAAGAATTATGTGACCCAAATGGGTCAAAAATGGATTTTGAGTTTACCATAGTGTTAGCTTCATGATCTAGTTGGATGGACCCCTTCTTCACCAAGTTAGACACCCACATCCCCTTAATATCAGTATCTAACATCTTAGAGTTCACCCATAACATAGCAGAATAATCAAATTAGACCCCTCCAACTATGCAACAATAATTTATTATGGGAGATAATAATCAATAATACCAACATTAGAAGTCTGCATAGCCATAAGGATGATATTGGGGGGATATTAGTCAAATGGGGGAGGAGGCTGAGGTGGTTATAGAAGAGGATACCAAGGAGGGAGAGGAAACAACTATTAACGACCTCCCCTATAGTTCTATCTATGTGGAGAATATAATCACGTCCAAAGAAATTGCCCAATGAACCTACAGAGGCAATCATATTGTGCATACTACAAAGTCTTCTATCAATATGATATAGAGTATTTCCCTATTTTAGTTAAGTAGAGGAAACAAAAAGCTATCCAAAATGTGAACATGGTAAGTGTAGAACCTAAATAAGATGCATTTATGAAATCTATGACATTACAATAGCATTCATAAAAATGCCTACCTCCACTTGAGATACCTTAGGATCAAGGTAACAAAAAATTTAGACAAGATAAATACTTGGATCCAACCATAGAAAAGAGTTTGATGAATGAAATTGCATAGTTGTTGAAAATCATTCAATAATATGAAATTACTAATGGTGATGCTACAACAATTGATGCACAAATATATGGCCAAATTTTGTGCATCATATGACAAGACAAAATTATCACTATGCTCACAAACCTATTAAAACTTTTGAGTACTCTACACAATGAAGACATATCACAAAACATCACGAGTCTATTGCATAATCTTTTGGAATGTACACAAAGAGGACAATAAAAGATATAAAATTTGGTTTTTTATGTCAATATGAAGAAACCATGGGATGTTAATGCGTGGATTTATATTGAAGTTTTTGGATATAAGATCCCAAATGTTGTCTTCGATTTTTTTAGCACAGGAAATATGATTCCTAGATCCATATGGGAAGTAATTGGATGACTAGCTCTTAGCTACACCCCAATAGCTCTGAGCTTGGTTGATTATGGAAAATTTGAACCTATTGGTATATTGGAGGATGTTGAGATCAAAGTTGCAGACTTATCTTTGTGAGGAGACTTTGAGGTCATAGACATGAAGAATACAGAAATGCACTACCCTAGTTGATAGAAAAAAATGGGTGTATGATGGTTAGATGAATATTAATATAGTATAAAACTAGCTTGAGGCACATCAAGGTGATAAGGTTATGGTCATTCCCCTCAATAGAGTGCACAAACCATACATAATCCCTAATTACCTAGACTCCCCTCATGTTCTAGAAGAAACTAGGTGGATGAAGGTCAACACTCAAGAGAATCTAAATGCTCTACATACAATGAAATGCAACTTCTTGTACCAATAGGCCAAACCTCAACTAAAATAAATGCTTTCCTAGTAATTGAACACATTATAAAAATGGATACCAAAACCCATAGTGATAAAGCTAATTATAAATTAGTGTGTTATTTATGACTATGCCTCCATGACTATAAAATCTCCCACTTATTCAAAAATGGATTTCATGTATCATGTTGATGATCACATGCATGATTACATATAGCTAACAAGGGAAGGCACAATACCCTAGGAAGGGAAAATGAATATTTAGGAATCAATGGATGAAGGAAAATGTAACATATATTAGCATCCTCTTAAGAAGCATGTCACTAAAATTAGAATAGAGGAGGTTCCAAAACTAGCAAGCATAGGTGACTATTAGATAGAGACTAAAATTTCAAAATCCCTATAACTTTTGAGATATTATCAAGATGTTTTCCCCACCAAATTCTAAGAGATTCAAAGAGTTGACCCACATCTTGGTGAGATGCACATTGAATTGAAAGAGTGCACATGTCTAATCAATAAGTGACCATATAAACTCAATCCCAATATGAAGCTAAAATTAAAGGTAGAATTGGATAGAATGCAAGATGTAGGGATAATATATCTAGTATAAAAATATAATTGGGTAAGCCCAATGGTAGGGCATAGCAAGAAAATAGGCAAAATCTAGGTATGTGAAGACTACCACATTTTGAACAATGCCTATGTAAATGATCCATTCCCCATACCTTTTACAGATTAAGTTTTGGAGTTTAACACAAGCCATAAAGTATATTATTTTATAGATGGGTTTAGTGGATACCATAAAATTCTAATCATAGAGGAGGATTGAGCCAAAATGACTTTTGTAATAGAGTGGGGTTATTTTTCATACAAAGTCATGCCATTTGGTTTGAAGAATGCACCTATGGTGTTCTCATACATAGTAGTTACAACATTCAAATATTTCATCCATAATTTATTGTAAGTTTATTTAGATAATTAGGTAGTCTTATCCTTGTTTAAAGAGCATTTTTCTAAGGTGTGTTTGATGTTAGAATGATGCCAATATTTGAGCATCACTTTAAATTTGAAGAAATGTTTATTCTTTACACCTTTTAGTGTTTTACTTTGACATGTTTGTAATGATGGAATTTTGGTGGATGAGGCTAAAATCATAGTAATCTTGAGTATTGCACCACCTATTAATTCCACTAAAGTCTACTCCTTTCTTGGACATATATGATAATATAAAAAATTTATCAAATGCTATGCATCAATTTCATCTCCACTAAAAGTCTTATTGTGCAAGAATGTTAAGTTTGTATGGACATCTGAATGCCAAAAAACTTTCATTGAGCTAAAACAATGACTGGTCATTGCACCAATACTTGTTTTCCTAGACTAGATTAAACCATTTCATGTACATGTAAACACTTCAAGAATCATTGTTGGTGTTGTACTTATGTATCCTAGAGATGGTTCACCTAATCATCCTATCCATTTACTATCCAAAATTTATTAGGTGTAGATAAAAATTATAAAGAATTAGAACATGAATCATTTTCCATAGTATTCACACTCCAAAAAATTTGGCACTATATCTTAGCAACACCATTCAAAGTTATCAAGGTCCATCAAGATTTATGATACCTAGTCAATAAACCAATTCTAAATGAATATCTCGCTAGTTGATGCTCTTTTAAGAATTTCAATTTTTCATAAATGTAAAATTAGGTAGAGAGACTATGGAACCTAACCACCTCAACCAAATTATGAATGATGAACAACCAGAAGAACTACAAGAAGACTCACTTGATGCATGCCTCTTCTATGTCTCTATAATTCCTAAAAACTTTGAAGTTATTTAAAACTTATTTAAACAAGGAATATTCCATATGCACTTTTAGGAATGGGAAAAAAATCAATTTATGACCATAACACTACCCTATACTATGAGTAATGGACTGATATATCACTTGGGAAAGGATGAAGTCCTACATAGGGTTGTCCTTGAATATGAATGCCCTCAACTCTTAGAGGAAGCTCATCAAGGAGTCATAAGAGGACATTTCATAGAAGAGGCTATGATTAGAAATATTCTATAGATCAAACTATGGTGGCTAAATTTGTTCTAAGATGTACATAGAGTTGCATAGCATTGCGATGTCTGCCAACATATGGGAAAACCACTAAAAAAAAATGATATTTTATTGAAATCCTTACTAGCAGAGTAATCATTTGAATAATGGGGTATTGATTTCTTTGGACCAATCAACCCACCAATAAAGCATAGTAAGCATAGATACATCATTACTATGATATATTATTTCACCAAATGGGTTGGAATAGTTATCACACCTAGCTATAGTATGAAGGATGCAACAAAGTTCTTGTATGAAAATATCATTACCAAGATTGGATGTCCAATTAAACTATTTAGAGATAGAGAAACACACCCTCAACAATAATTTCAAATACTTGACTAAATATTTCATGATTTCCCATCATAAAATCACTTCTTATCATTTGTAGGTGAATGCCTAGGCTGAAGCTTCAAATAAGGTAATGGGGAAAATGATCACAAAAATCTATGATGTTAAGATGGATGACTAGGAATATCACATTCTTATAATCTTATGGGAATATCATACAAATTATAAAAGGGCTATAGGATTTACACCATTTTAATTAGTGTATGTTTTGGAAGCAATCATGCCAATGGAGTATCTAGTACCCAACTTGTGCATCATTATGGTTATGCACTTAGGAGAGTGAAAATATCTCACTAATAAACTCTTGGAACTAAATAGGATGGATGAGTTCAAACAAAGAGCAACATGGAAATAGGAAGTGAATAAACAAATTCAAAAATACTGGCATGTTAGGAACCTATGCCATAAGTAATTTCACAAAGATCAACCAATGTTGTTGTATGATAGCCAGTTTAGAGCATTCCTATACAAATTTCAAATAAGATGGAAAGGGCCTTAAATTATACATGATTTAATAGAGTAAGGAATTTTAGTTTTAAGGTATTTACATTGAACCATATTTCCAAGGTGAGTAAATGGTTGTAGGCTTAATACCTAGACCAATAGTCTATTAATCTCATTCTGCAAACTAGGTGGGTGCTGAGTAGCACCATATAGATTATGATTTCCCTATTTTGTAAAGTGTTATATGTGTGATTATTTTCTATTTGTTTGTTTATATATAATCTCAATAATGACATTTTTTAAGTATATATACCAAGCATAGAGTGCACCAAATGTGTGTAGGAAGATCAATGTGCACTGATAGAAAAGTAAAAGATGAGATAATGAAAAATATTAAGTGTAGGAAAGAAGTTAAAACATCACATTAGTAAGATACCCATTAGATAACTATCATCCACCAAAAATAAATACAAGAGTGAAGGGTCAATAAATGCTCTCTTTAATAAATTAATAGTTAGTCAACATTAGTGGCTTGTACCTCTTATACAAACACCTAAGGGAATAATAGTATATCTCCACACATACGCCAGTGACTAATTGCTTTAATGACTAGTTAAGAAATTTATTCACCACATCTACCATTACATTCAAGATGAGTGGATAGTTAGGCATGACCTCGATGTGGAATCCAAGAGGCATGAAATTTATAAAAATCTAAGTTTGAAATTCATGTCTGCATTTCATTCTTAGAACATTTTCAATAGCTATAGCTATCAAAGGGCCAACATATTTCCTTTGCATAAAACAGTTAGATGCATACAAATTCCTTCTCACATAGTCATGGACACTATGTTGCTAATTCAACCCTTCTCAGAAGCACAAATGAAAGCAATGGGTGTTGACATGGTGCTTTGGTAGATAAAATATAGTGATCAATAGCCATTCTAATACCTATACAAAACTGAGTAGAAGATGTTCCAACTAGACCCTATTGATGTTGTGCAACCACTTACCCTTTCAGTTCCTCATAGACTCCATAATATAGATGTTAATCACCTACTCTAAATTTCAAAATTTCATGACATGGGAAAAATCATTCAAGTATTACTTGGATGATACAATGACAGAGCTATCTATTTGGGATTGAATGAGATGGTCATCATTAACACATGATATGGATTGAGTATTGGGCATGCTTGCATAAGGAGATTCACTACTACCATATAAAAACAAGACACCACTAATTCTATAAGAATTACATAACTTGTATGTGTGATAGAATTGAGGAATCCCAATCAATGAGATTCTAGATGAACCTATGTACATCCTCATCTAGTGTATCACCAGGTGCTTTTGGAAGATGACCAAGTCTACCAAATAGATACCTAAGGGAGTTTTGGATATTACTCATAAGATGATACATTGAGTTGAGCAATTAAATTAGCCTAAATATTTTATATAAGAGTTTCTCATGAACATTGACAAGTGTTGCAATACTCCAAAGCAAACCTTCTAATACTAGGTCTTAATCTTCCTCTATTTTAATTTGTGGAAGTTGCCTAAGGGGGAAGTGTACTAGATATAGAATATTGGATTACATATCAATTCCATAATATTATCTATATGTAGGAATTGGGAACCCTCGTACATGAGGGAAAGATGAAATCATGATGGGAGGAGTACTTGGATATCATCACAACACACCATTGAGCCCCACCAAATGTCCTCCAATATCTAAGATAACATGCCAATGTCACACTACTATTGAAGGGATTTTTCATTATAATCCATGAGCTACCCAACTCACCCTTCAAACCACTTCCATTTTTCATCACAATAGATATGGCATAAGCCAAGGTGGCTAGATAAAAGGAGCATATATCAAGGTGAGAAACTTTTATATAATCCATACCATTGGGCACAAATATTCCTATAGTGAAAACATTAGAACCAACATCTAGTTCAAAATAATAGAAGGGGAAGTGTAAAAATGACCCTCACTCAGTGTCACCTCCTTTAAAACACACAACATGTAGCATGGTAACATGACCCAAAGGCACCCTAAATAGTTGGTTCTTATCATCCCATGGAAATGGTAATCAATGCATAGGAGTTCTACAAAGTCATGTTGGTAGACATGGTTAGAGATTACTATGATAAGGAGGAAGAAAAATATTTTTTTTTTCTAGAAGGTGGTGCATAATATGCAAATTCATAAGTAGGATCTACCAAAACTATGGGTAGAACTCCCCACCTATCCACCTTCCATCATTGTGGATATAGTTAAAGAGGAGGAAAGGCAACTATGATGTAGAATGGAATTATTCTCACCTGCGACTACTCCAACTTTTCAACCTGATGTCATCTTTGAACCTTTACTAGAGAGTCCACTAGAATAACTTGTGTGTATGTCATGAATGATATGAGAGACTAGATTCTTACCTACACTTGAAGAAAAAGAATTTGGCTGGACAACTACTAAATAATAATCACAACTTACCCTAGAAACATTTTCACCACTATCTCAGTACAAACTAGTCACCATAGGTAGAAAGAAGTAGTATGTGCCCATATTAAATGTGTGAACTAAGGAATACCCACCATCATTATATGTGTAAGAGGTTGAATAAATTTCACCAGATTAGATCACAACCAAAGAAAAATAGGCTACAAGAGAAGAAGCCACTCATGCCACTAAAGGTAGATGTAGAAAGGAAGATAAGAAGACAAAGAAGGAAGAAGAGCAACAATGAGAACTGTAGAAGGATGAAGAAGAGGAGAGAAATAATAAATAGAGAGAGGAAATTGAAGAGAAAAATAAAGAGGAAGAAAATACTAAGAGAGAGGAAAATGACCAAAAAAGGGAGGAAGTAGAAAAGAAGAAGAAATAAAAATAAGAGGAGGATAAAAGGAAGATGGAAGAAGAAGCTAGGAAGAACAAGTAGGAGGAAGAGGCTAAATAAAATAAGGCTGAGGATGATGCACAATAAACAAGGTTGGTAGTAGAGGCCATATCACAATATCAAACACCCACCATGATGCAAGCACAAACGTAGTTTCCATAGGTTCCACTAGGAGGTATATGGCTCTGGGATGTTCTAATATCCACTACTTTATGCACCACTTTTTCCCTTCCTCTATCCACCATACCATGATAAGATCCTACAACAACATCTAACACATTAGAAATTATTCTAGTCAGGCAAGAAACATCATTGGATGTCTCTCACCTACCCTTGAATAAATAACTAGAGGGAGTCATAACATTCTAAGAATCTATCACACAAAAGGTGGCCTCCCTAGAGCAAGAGTGGGACCAATCCAGGTTGAGAACATTAAACTATAGGTGTAATAACATGAAGTAGTGAAGGCCATTGTAGACACTTGTCTAGTTTTGGATTCACAAGTCATCAACAAATAAATCATGCCAAATCACTATAGGTTAATGGCCTTGGTAATGGAGTTTACCAAAGACTAGTGTGCCACACATCAACTCCATGTACTTGGTAACTTAGGATATAGCATGAAGAATGATACCATGACTTTGATTAATATATTGGAAGAGTATCAAGGTATGTTATAAATTTATGACCTTCAAACACATCAACTTTCATACAATATTTTGGATTTGAAGCAACAACTTGACAAGTCCCTATCTAGTTCCAACATAGACTTCAACATAGCCACCATAGCCCTCACAACCATGCATAACCTAATTACATCAATCAATGAAACTAAACTTGATTTATATAAATCATTAAATTCTCAAGATAATATGCATGACTAAATTCTAATTTGATAATAAGATATATAACATAGTACTTTTTTAGGGGAACAAGTAGAGAGATATGCATAAAAGTTAGACTAGCTGAGTGTAGAGAACAAATTTAAGGTCACTAATATAAGGGCCAACCTAAGTGTTGTGTAGGATGAGGACCTAAAGGAACTCATTGGGAGCTATGCACTAATGTGTGTCTTAATTTACATGGTCTAAGAAGTCATGCTTCACTGGTATGTGTTCAAGACTAACTTGGATCCATTCTATAGTGAGGTGACTTTGATGATCAATGTTCTTATGTAAATGCCACCCTTCAAACTTCAACAAGTGATCATGTAATGCATAGTTGATCAAATAGAGGTCAAATATCTTGTTGTATAGCCTTCTTCCTTAGAAATTCTACCACCCTCCAGTTGAGTATTGTATAATGCATAATTTTTTTTAAGTTTTGTAAAATTTTGAATAACTTTTTGTATTGGGAATGACTAGTGAGACAAGTGGGGCCAAGATGGTTAAAAACCCATAAATGGAAGCCACCTAGTTATGCCAGCCTATTAAAAACCTAAAAGGGTGGTAGGTTAGTACATTGATTAGTTGAAAACCCAAAAAGGTGTCTAAGTAGTGTGTAAGAGGTGAAAATTGGAAAAGGCACCTTGAAAAATTATTGTGAATCTTGCTAGTCTTCCCAATTTTTTAGCTTTAGCTCTTAGCACATAGTCAAATGAACCTAGGATGTTGTCTCGAGATGAGACAACACTTTAAGTTTGGGAAAATTTTGGGAGAAGAAAACCTGATAAAAAAGCTATGTGGGATATTCCTTGAATATTCATGCATTATATATGAAGTTGTCAACTAATGTATTTTGTCTTATCCTCTCAACTTGTAAAAGGATATAAGCTGAATAATCTCCTCATTTTGGCACCATCATATAAATAAGAATATGAATAGTTAGGAATTTTAATGACTATAAATATGTACACTTATATGAAGAATTTGATGACCTTTTATTGAGATAAATATATGTTGTCTGGTTCATGGTTTCCTATTAAATTTATTATGTTTATCCTTATTTTGTGTTATCTTTTTTAATTCTAAGGTTTAATCTATATTAAATTAATATTAATGTTCTATAAATTTAAATAAATATTTGGTTAATCTTCATTCCTTGCAAGTACACATCACTTGTATCTGTTATCCTTCTATTAAACATGAACTCACTCTACTTTTATGTACAATATAGTCAAACTTAGTTATCCTCATCCTTAGCATGTTCTATTGAACTAGGAACCTCTATTAAAAACCGTGGACTTAGCCTAAATTCTTATCCTAAGGTTCAATTATGTTTTTTAACATGACCAAACCTTAGCATAATAACCCTATGTTTGGCCCCTTTATATCTTAAGACCACCCCTTTTTTAACTCATTTCATTTATCATGGTCTAAATGTTTGCAGATATAGACTTAACCTAAGTCTATATCCTAAGGTTCTGATTGTATTCATTAATACAATATAACCTTAGGCTAAATACTTATGGTTATATCTTATATCATTTGATGGGATACCTTTTATTTTGGTCTAAATAACTTAAATATTTTAGCCTCAGGATTATTTCATGTTTATTAACATGAAATAAAACCTTAGAATAAATTATTTAACCTAAATTATTTACATGGTCATGTGATAAATTTAATTTTTCACCTTTTCAAGATCGATGGCTCATGTCTAATTGGGGAAACATGATCAAACAGAGTGAGATCACTAAAGACTATTTAATAAAACCTCTAAGTAAGCATGGAGCCACCACAGAGCATAAATGAATTCACTATGATACTAGTAGAGACACAAAGCTTAGAAGGCCCATGAGATTTCCAAGTGGTGTAACAGTGGGGTTCGATACAAAGGATAGTCAATGGCATGCAAATCACAAGATTGAGATCAAGATGATTCACATTGATATGGTCAAGATGATATGATAGATTGAGATCCAAGACAAATTTTAAAAGGTCACGATCAAGTCTTAAATAATTTATGAAAAAAATGACACGAAAAAGCCAACTGGATGCCACATAGATGCCACTTTAGTAGAAAATGACAAACCCAAAGATTTTGTTGGCTTAAGAAAGCAAATGTATAAAGGTAGAAGTCTAACTCAAATCCAAAGAACTAGATTACCTAAATGCAAATAATTACTACCATTAAATATTGAAAAGACCTAAAAAATGTGCTAACATATACAAAATACCTATTTTGATCCTAATTTGATCACAATCAAACTTGAGATAGCTCAATTGTCACCCAAACAAGTAAAAATTGATCCAAAAGCAATTTGTAGACCACTAGAAAGAAATTTAAAAATCTCACAATCATGGTAGCATGAAAAAAACAATAGAGGGAGGACACAGAGCTATATTTAACTTTTGACATAGAAAGAAAGGTCTTCAAGGATACTAAATTTCATATTGTAACATTAAACATTGGGGATAATAATTGATCCAAGATTTTTTGAGACATTAAAGAGTTGCAAGAAATCATCAAAGAAGATGAAAATAATGCCATAGTCTACCAAAGATACTATGACATGATCATCATCCAAATGACCAATCTTCACCATGCAGTTACGAAACCAGAGGTAATATATTGCATCAATGTTATTATGCCTATTTTTAAATATTATAAAATTGAGCAAGATATGATAGTCCATGAATGTAGTTTTTGGAGAGTTGTTTATATTTCCCCATAGAATTTGAAATCTACTACAAGTTATGCAAGCCTCAAGTGGATTTACCCACAATCAAAGAATGGTCTAGTAAAAATGACTTGAAAACCACTCTTGCCCCATGGTTGTATTTGGGAACCCATGTAGTTTCTGACCCCACTAGAAGGATCCCAATCATCTAATTTAGGGTAAGAATTAGAATGATTATGACATTACTCAAAAAAAATTTTGGGGCCCCTTCCACCAAATGTCAACAAAATTTATGTCCCTTATATATATTTCATGCTTGAAAAGGGACTTACTCCTCCTATAAGAGAAAGATCAATATTTGCTTGAAGTAACAATTCTCTACCATAAAGAAGAAGACTTACAATACTTCTTTATGATGTCTTATATTTTATATGCCCTATTGGCCACTAAAAAAATACCTAACATCAAAAATAGGTTACCTAATGGAAGGAAGACAATCTCCCATTACTATTCCAAACTACATAGATTCAAGTATACATACCACATATAACTAATTTATGACGATATATACCCAACACTATTGGAATCCATTTTAGGAACCCCCATGATGAGTGTTAGCCCTTGATTAAAAAGTATGTGGAACTTAATGGATATATTTGGTTATATATTGATTACACTATAATCAAGATAGAAGGGACTTTGAGTCAGCCTCTTAGATTACTAATCCATGTGCTAACTAAATTGGTAGAGCAAGAAGTAGCATACTAATTATTTCATGGTATAGATGGTGTATGCAAGGGAAAAAGGAAGGGGATACTCCATCCTTTTCCTTTGACTATTTTTAGAATTGTGTTGTAAAATTGGGACAATGTAGACACTATTTCTAGGCACAAAGTCTCATTTAATTTACAACTTGATGAATTGAGACATTGGGACCCTCAGGACAATGTTGTGAAACATTTTAAAGTTGAATAGATTAACATGACATATGAACATCAAATCAATGTCCATGATTCAATTTACTTATGAGCATCTTCATTTTTTGAAGTATTGGCCAGAGTAAAGAATCACAACATCAAACTTGAGGCTAGATTGATGAGAGATGAGAAGCCAGCTAGTGAAATATGGTAGACAGGGCCTCTATAGTACCATTTTCTACTAGGACCATCTTCTAAGCCTCTTCTAGAACATCCAGAGGCATAATTTACATAAGGGTCAGGAAAAAAAGACTTGAAGAAAGACCTGGTGAAGGGGAATCATCTTCTACCCAACCTAAATCTAGAGTCACCTATTGAGTTCATTGACATGATTACATTGGATCAGGGGAAACATTAAAAGATGTCTTGGAGGCACTAGATAATATTATATTATAATTTGATCACAATTTGTTGATATTAGTATAAATTATTGTATCTTTTTCAAGATTGTTAAGAGGACCAAGGTGGCTCCTAACTACCAAGTTTTATAAATATTATGGAATGGTTTGCTTTCTTTACCTCTATTTTATCACAAGTAATTAGATTACCATAACCTTCTACTCATGCTCTAAATTCTTTGAGTTTTAAAATGAGAAGTGTTCTTTAAACACTAAGAGCCCCTGTGATACAACTTAGAAGCATCAACAAGTTTAGGGTTATATCTACCTATATAAACACATTAATTTTACCATTTCTAAGAGAAGAGAAAAGAAATAAATATATTACGCATTTGCCTATCCACCAATCTACTTGAGGATCTAGCTTAAGGTTAAATACTTTCTTTGGAGATATGGATCTTATCTTGTGGAGAAGTCTTTTAGATGCATTGATAGGTTGTGTAACCTAGAGATGATTTATCCTTGTCATCCTTACATACCACAACTTCTTTCAAAGCATCTTGGCCAAGAGAGATATTGAGGCTTGGCAAGGTCATCTTCAAAGGTAAGTAATCCTAAATTTGTTCCTCTTTTGTAAGAGTAGATAGATATACATTTGTACTTCTCTTCCATGCATTAGGATTTCATATACATTGATGTGAGTATATATCTTCTATGCATGTTTAATTTTAATGTATATTACCCCCACTTTTTTCCATAAGCTTTGGTGAGAACTAAATTAGATTTTTCTTTACTTGTTATTAGTTTAGTGAATATGAAAACATAGGACCTAGTTAGGGTCATTACATAGTTTTTATTTATTGTAGGATTTAAAACCCTCCCTAGTGATATTATTATGGTAATAGATCCCCTGATTAGGTCTAGCAGATCCATATTGGTCATGACATTGATTATCTAATATATCCCCAATCGAAAGTGTAAGTAGGATATATATATTCTTTGATATAGGATTGATTTGTAGAATCCATTGCATACACCTATGGATACACAATTGAAGCCTACATATAATATATCTACTATGGGGGAAACACAATTTATTCACTATATTTTTTTGGATATCCGCACACAGGATAGTTTTTTTGCCTCCTAGGTTTATAACTCATGTGACACCACCTATTTATAATCAGTTAAATATTCCCACTAATCAATTTATTAGACAAAAAAGTTTTAATTTCCAAGTTTAAGTTTTTTAAATGAACACTTCCCATAGAATGAATTATTTTAAAAACTCTAAATTATTATTATACAACCCTTGGTTTATAAATATTTCAAATTATCCCTTGCTTATAAGATTAGTTGTATCTAATATTATACCATTATATGGTAAAGGTGATCTAAAAAAACATATTAGATCCTTCAATGGAACAGGTTTATACTCTACATCTAATGATAAATTATTAATAAATATTTTTCCTAAGAGCCTTAAGGACCAAGCCTTATGATGGTCTTATGACATTCCTCTTTAATCTTTATAATATTTAAATCCTTTGTCTAACCAATTTTTAACTGATTTCTCTATCAACATTAGTGAGAGTGTCTCTTATGCTCACATTGAAAAACTCAAGAAAGGACCTAATGATCCCATTAGTTACCATGTCCTTCACTATAAGACTTTGCATTTAAAAAATGACAAATCATATAGATAACAAGGAATTACAAGAAATATTTAAGCAAAGCCTATTTTTGTCCATCCATAATTCATTTACGTTCATATTCTTATAATATTTTAATGAAATGTTTCATATGATTAAATACCATGAGTCTAAGTTAATTTACATGAAAAATTTAAAAGTATAGGACCAACCCTCCCATAAATTTTAATGTCAAGTTTCAAATAAACCCACCTTTTAAATCCAAGGCTAAAGATTGTATACACCAAAAAAGTTTACAAGCCTTTTTTTCATTGTATTTTATGTGAATTTACATGTATATATTTGTAATGGTGAATAGGGCACTCATTGGTGCATTTTTATTGGTCTTGTGTATTCTTATCTACTTTATTTGACTATATAATCTTTTATTAAGCTCGTTTTATCTTTTTTTACTTTTTCATAAGGATCCCTAGTCATGTTCTCTTAGTTATGACTTTTATGTGGATTTATGGTAGTTCCTATAATATTGGATAGTGTAAATTAACATCAGTGCCCATACTTATGGGAAATTTTGTAATGTATGTTTTAGTTCTATTTTGGGACATGCCACCTTTTGGGGCATTTTCTTTTGCTCTTTTAGGTCTTCTCTGGATAGATTGTGAATGAAAATAATTACTACATTAAAATTTAAGAACATTATGTATATATATATATATATATATACAATCACTCACTAAATAATAAAGGAAGACCCATAATAACACATCCATATAGCTTACTATTATTTAGACTCTAAAGTTTTTATTAGATAAATCTATTTGCATGCTTTTAGAAAAGAAATATCTAGGAGAAATTTCACTTAAAATTGAATTCACATTATTTGGTACGCAAAAGGATAGTGGGATAACTACATATGGTTTAATCCATATTCAAAGTATTAAAAATGTAGGAAATTCTTAGTTAGTGAGTGGTGATTGGCTAAGGTCAGTCCAACCCAACTTTCTAACCTATTTTTCTATGTCATTGATCTCAAAAGTGTTATCTAAGGTTTTGAGAAAGATAATGAAAATAAATATATTCACATAGGTTTGAAGGTAGATAAATACGCAAGAGTCACTTTAAAATGCATATGTAATGATTGAAATTTTCACTGACTAATAAAGGCATCCTAGATACTTCCAATAAATAATATATGGATCCAATTACTATAGGCCTCTCAACAATATAAAAGGTGTCATTATAATTGTCAAAAATATTTTTACTTATATAGGCCAACATGGGGCCCCTATATATTATATTTGATGAATGTGAGAGAAGTACAACATAAGTAAAAACTATTAATAAGCTAAGTACCTAATTCCTTTGGTTATTTCTATAAATAATAAAGTAAAATAAATTATAGTTATATTCAATTTTTTATAGTTTAAATGTATATTATACAATGTAAACACCCTAATTCGGTTAAGCAACCATAAATACTATGTCTTATGTTTATCTTTCACATGAAGGTCTTAGTGATGAATAAAATCCCTCTTTGCAAGGTCATTTTGAGTATTTTGATCTTTATTATGTATTATTTTCCCTATTTGTTGCACCGCAATGGTCCTAAGTCACCTTACCTTATCCTAGTCATAGAGCCCATAACTTTTCCTACTTGGTTTTAGATATACTCTAAGCCTCAGGACACTAGTGCCATTTTTAGGATAGTAGCGTCATGTGGTACTAGTGTCCAATTATGGATCTAGTGCCTCACATGTTTCTTTTTTTTTTTGAGTCCTAACCCTTTCTTGAGCCTTCTCTTATGTTTTTTATCCCTCTTTTACAACTTGTCATCCAAATAATAAGGTCTTATATTAAAATCAAAGCTTCTTTTATATAAAGGGTCTCATAAGGAATTTTACATGTAACACTTACCATTTTGATACATAATTACATAAAATTAGTTAATATTACAACTCAATACTATACATACTACTCAACTATCACATATATACATTACAAGATTGATCAAAGAAGGGCCTAATAAAAAGTCATTCTAGCATACTATGCAAGTTTATTATGAAAATTACTTAAAGGATAACTACATGTGATCTGAGACCCCTAGTATTGGGGTTAATAAAGGTAGTGGCCAAGACAATAGGGCTTCTATTATACATGATCATAACATCCCAAAACTTATTTTTCCTTTCCTTTTTGCATTTCATTTAGTTGTTTCATGTGTGTAGGTACTCATTAGGGTTTTGGAAGAGATTCAATTAAAATAGTGATATATGTGAGCTCTCAGATGACACTAAACCACCTACAAGACCCTTGGAACCTTCTGTAACTTCCCTAAAAATTCAAAAAAATTCATATGTGAAGGACACTAGTACCACACAATGCTCTTGTCTTGATATTGGCACTACTATCCAAGACTAGATTTCAACCGTAGTTAGAGAATATAAGGTGTCTACCTATTTCTCTAGCTTATTTTAATTCCTTGATCTGTAGAAAGACTAGTTTATTTTTAGATAAGTACTCTTTCTCTTTTAATTTTCTATTTTGGGAAAAGTTGATTAAATTAATTATTTCCATTTTTTTCTAGATTAGTGTCATACTTATCCCTTTAAAAATATATGATTTACACTAGTTAAGTCCTAAAAGGTTAAAACATTTGGTGAACTCGACTCGCTTTGAATATTTCTTAAAACCCAGTTTTGCCTAGGGTTTACCTTCTTCTAGTTTTTGTGCACTAGATTAGGGTTTAAAACTATTATTTTTTTCTTGATTTTTGGCATAACCTAGTCCTTTAATCAATCATATATTAGGGTTTCATTAAATTAATATAATTTTTTTTTTCAAAATAACCTTATTTAAAACCCTATCCACATACTAGTTACTTATACATCCAAATACTAACAATTAGGGTTTTACTTATAATTATAGTTTCTATTACACACTTGGCTAAAAATTTCTCAATTACACATATACTTATGTTAGATTACATTCTCCATCTTGTGTTCTTTCTATTGATTATTTGCATTATATTCTTTAACAAGTTTAAAATGACATCTAATAAGTCTTCTACCCCTCACCCAATTGATGATTTTTTAAAATTGTATCATAATTATAATAATGAATGGATAATTTTTCAAGATTGTACATTAGAACATAATACTGACTTCATTTATAATGATGGTGATGACTATTGTTATAGTGATGGATATGAAGATTACTACGAACATGAAAATGAAAATGTAAATGAGGATATATTAGATACATCATCTTCTCTTTCCTCTCCCTCTTCTCTTACACCTCAAAATCAAACTAACAATATAATTCCAATAGAGCCTCTTGTTTGTAGTGATTGGTTCCAATGTGATCCTATATTTTTAACTAATTTTACTACCTCAATATTCAAATTACATAAATTTGAATATAATACACAAAATCCACTTTTTTATGATTCAAGTAAAGTAGATAAGAACAATGCATCTTATTTACCCTTATTAGTTAAATTTGAAAAAGCATGTACCAATTATATTACACCTTTTATCAATTCACAAGTTAAGGTAGATGAAATTATTTTATTACATTATTTTACATTCCAAACTTAATGTAATGATTTTTTAAAACATATTTATAATGAAAATATCTCTAACTCTTGTCTTACATTGCATAATATGCAAAAATAAAACAATATTTCTACTTTTTCTACCCTTAACTACAATATTGAAAGTGATAGTCATTCATGCATTCCACACATATATATTGAAAAAATGTTCTACATTACACCCACACATAATGACAAATTGCATACTAGTAAAACTTTAAAATCTTATCCTACTCTCTCTCTTAGTGGGCATGTGGATGATACTTCTTCTAGTCTTACTTCTATAAGCGAATTAAACTCTGATTTTGATAAATCTTAGGATAATGATGATTATTGTGATAATGATGAAGAGGGCATAGAATTTATAGCTTCTAGTTCTCCTCCTACTTCACCTATTTCTCTTGTTCAAGCAAATACTAGGTCACATGTCAAGAAACACACACACTTATTCTTATATTCATAATTTATATTTACTTGAGAATAAAGTACCTTCTATTAAATTATCATGTGATACTTCTTTACAAATTAATAATATAAGAGATACCTTATATTTAATTATAAAGTACCTTCTATTAAATCTCCCTCAAACCCCTTACTATAATAAATCATGTTTCTCAAACTGACCCAAATAAGGGTGATAGTTGATTTCCATCTAACTAGGTCCCAGCTATCATAGCTCCTAAGATTACAGTGACAAAACCAACCCTCCCTAAAAAATATTCCTAATGCAATATACCAATGGCTAAGATAAATAAAAAAAATCAAAAGTTACTCCAAACCCTTGATAATGATAATATACCTTCACAAGAGGTAATCTCCTTGATGAATGCTATGGGTGATTTATAAAAAGTACATCATCTCACATTGGAATGTAAATCATACCACTCATGGGTGGATTTCAATGCCATCCATAATAATCCCACTCTGTAGGATTCTCAATGTAACAATACCATCAAAACTACATATACCAAATGTACCAAAGTTTGATGGACATGGAGACCCATACTTATTTATTGAATATTATAAGAAATCTATGATACAAGTTACCATCAGTTTATCTCTTTTATGGCTATTTCTTGGGAATCTAGAGGGTCAGGAAATAGAGTAGTTTCATCATTCACTCCCTAGTGGTTCACTACACACACGATGAGTTAAAAAAGGTCCTTCTCATGTGTTACATTTAAAACAAGGGACCTTAGGTTACATATGAGACATTGCCTTCATTACACCAATGCCAAACATAAATAGTTAATGAATTCATTTTAAAATTCAAAACATGTATACATCATTTGATCTACTAGCCAATAGATTTAGAGGAATAGTACCTTTTTTCTAGAGGTCTCATTCACCCTATTCAAGAGAAATTGTTATATGAGTCATCACATTCATTTAGACATCTATGTTACATAGCTTTGGGGTTAGATAAAAGGTTGGGACTAGTGGTTACACATTCAAAAATAGACTTGGATGTAGGCTTTTCAGAGCCCTAGTCATAAAAATGGTATAATAACCTACTCCACTTCTAATTAATAAACTAGTGGAACATAAACAACTGATAAATATACTCAATAAGGTTAAAAAACCAATTAATAGATAACCTCCTAAAGTGACCAAAAAACATGATACACATAAAGGGGTTATATAGTTTTTAGATAGGGATAGGCCTCATGACATCTTGCTTACATGATTAGATAGGGATATGATCACACTTCTTCCTACTAATCATCATCTAAAACACCATTTGTATAGGTTAAAAAATAATTCATATTGTAATTTTCATAAGATAAATGGGCATTCAAATGTTTATTGTTATGCACTCTAAACCTCCACTGACTAATATGTTAATCAAGGCATTATAAAATTGACATAGGGGATACCGAGATCTTAATCTCCACACTCTCTTAGATCACACTTCTCTATGAGAGAGTTATCCAAAGAAATTCCCTTAAATGATCCATTACTTACTCATCATATTAGTCATGTGGTTTCTAAGACACCTATTTATGAATTATCCCATGCATTAAAAATATAGAAGAGATGGTATCCAATTCATAGAAATCAAAACATAACTTTAGTTTGAACACATATCAAGATATTTGGAAATAACTACACATATGAGATCATAAAACTAGTTAGCACACCTATTAATATATTTGGAAATGACTACAAAGATCACACCATAACATAAATTCACACACGTATCAAGATATTTGGAAACAACTAAAAAGCTCAGAGCATAAAATCAATTTGAACACCTGTTAATATATTTGGAAATAATTACAAGGATCAAAATACATCTTCAATTTAAACAATAATCAAGAGATTTTCCAGAGATCATAGATCTCTAAGTACATTTTACACACACCAACCAATTAAGCTCTTTGCTATAGAGTCTACACACCTAGCCACTAACAATGTATCACACACAATTTCAGTTCGAGAGTATACTTATACACCAACACAATATGAGTAGTATGGACATTGGTTTCCATACCATATGGGTTTAGATAGGGCATACCATAGTCACATGATCTATATAAAGATATCCTATGAAACACATATCCAACCTATCCCAATAAATAAAATTCTTAATCTACTAAACATATAACCTACACATTTATAAATAGATTAAAAAATCATTACATCTACTTAGATAAACTACCATAAACCAATATCACCATTTAAAACAATCAAAAAAATTAAACACATATAAACATAGATATTATAACTAGATCTAGATATCAATAAATAAATTGCCAATATAAATAGTGAACATGCATATATATAACTTAAAATATAGTTTCAATGTAATCATAGTACTTCACTCAATAATACAGACATGACCACTAGGTCAAGCACCCTAACTCTCACTCTTAAACATATCCATGATATAACTAGAGGATTCACTCTCCCTCTATGACCTTGATAAAAAACTATGTCTACTCTCTCTCATGATAAATATCTATCTTGGCCATACACTCTACATGCTCTCACTAAAGACATAAGTATTCATCCATTATCTAACTATTGGCCCCACTTAGAGCATCGATTATGTGCATGGTCTATGTATGTAACTCCATGTGTGTCTAATCTCTTCTATAGTTTCTCATATATACATGGTAGTATCAATCACATATTGATCAAATAAATGGACATAAACACCATAAACATCATTAATCCTCTCTACCAATCCATCCTCCATGACATCATTAAGGATATGTCATGTCAATATGCTAAGTGTAAAATTGATGGTAATCTCCTAATAGTCATCATCACCTAAACATGCACATACACATGCAATACATCAAGTTCCTAACTAAGTTAACAAGTAATTAAATACATAAAATGTACAAAAATATTATAACAATATGAAATCGATAACCATAAGGGGCTATGCATCTAGTACATCCTCTATGATAATCTCACCTTTTGAAAATAGAGCTGCCCATCTATGATCTCTCTACTAGGATATATAGGCATTAATGACTCCTATGCCATCTATATCTAGTATGTTAATCATATATCACTCAATTAAAGGAATGGGGTATAACTCAACATACAATGACCTAGGCCTACTACTTGTCCTTGTAATAACCTAATAACTCCTCAACAACACCATTGGGGCTAGGGGCACACCCTAAAACAAATTGAACTATCACATAACCCACTCATACTTCATACACATTCAACTAATGGTCATGAAACCAACATCTTACTTTAATCCATAGAATTTTAGTACCATCTTCAAACCATCCCTCATATCCCCTGTAGGCCTTCAGATAATGTCCTCAACTATCTAACTATCTAGAAAATGTTAACATTGCATCATTCTCCTTCTAGGCATGCAACCCATCCCTATCCACCTCTTTTAAAATAAATATATATGAGACCAATAATCTCATAAAGGCAACAACAACCTACTCACTACTATGTTCTCATACACCTAATAGTGTAATAGTGTAGATGACCCAATCCCTCTGCCACACATCTCCTATGTGAAATAGTATAAGTCCTTATACAGGTGGGATAGCATCATCTAACCCCAAAAATATATAGTACCATTCTCATTTATATCCTTCATTATCTAATTAATCTTATGGGATATTTAAACCTTGGTCTCATTTATAACCACAAATAAAGATAATAAAATAGCTAAGAACTTCTACAATCATAAAACCTTAGCAGTGACAATCAATGTCAATAGTATATTGATGTGGCTCCTTATATGTTGATTCATTATAACCATAATATATAAATACCTAAAATACCATTTTATAGCTTGATAGCCTATCTCTTCATGTAATATGTCTCTCTACCTAGAAATAGTTAGCCACAAAATCTTGTACAGATCCTCAAGGGTAATGGTCATCTCCCTAGTTGGTAACTAGAAAGTGCAGGTATCTGCATCCCATCTCTCGCATAATGTAGTCATCATGTGTTTATCCCAAGGCATTGGTTGTAGGAATTCCACATGTCTCAAACCCACTTTCTCAAGCACAACCATCTTAGCATCCAATAGGGGTAGACCTTGTAGGGTCCCCATCATCCTTCCAATTTGAAACTCTCTCATACATGCATTAACATAAAAAATTACAACCAAATATGTCATCAAAAACAAAAAATAAAAATCAATAGATAAAAATAGGCATAAAAAAATAGTCAACAACAATCAACATTACAACTTAGGCCTACTAGACACTAGTGTTACATAATAGATAGTAGTGCTAGACAATAACACCACATCCTAGAAACTAGTGCTATGTCCTAGATAGTAACGCCCATATAAGGATAGTGGCACCACTTTTCCAAAATAGGCCCTAAACTAGAATAATTTTAGTAAAAATATTAAAAAAATGCATTACAAATTACAATAATAGGAAACATCATGGGATCCTTACCAGGGTAACCATCTCTTCAGCCTAGATCCATGCCTCCACCTCCTCATATCTAGTCAAATTGACTCCTCATCTCCTTAGAATATTCTCTAGCTCAGATAAACAATTACTCTTAACTCAAATTATTCAAATTAATTGATAATATAATCAAATAACCTATTTAAGTCACATTTATCAAATTCCACCTTATAAAGGTTGACTTTGTGCTCCAATTTCACCAACTAATACCAATTTGTTGTTAGTGCAATATCTTGGGAACCATAACTCCAATTTAAGAACCATATTTTTCATGTGGTACTTGAGATCACTGTACCTTACCTTATATTGGTTAGCATAATTCCCCAATCATTTTTAACTTAAAAAATGACAAAAATGATGTTTACATAATAAACACAATATGTACAAAATGTTTATCATATTACCAATTTTGACAATCAACTCCATCATAATAAAAAAACTATTCAAACTTAAAATAATATCAAACCTAATAATTGACAATAGTACAACTGATCATTGCCACTTTTTGTTAGATACCTCACCATAGTCTCAAATATCTCACCACAAGGGGGGAAAATACACACAAGTTACTTCAGACACATATACGTTCATACACATAGGTTCACTTTGATCTAGAAATACACAAATATGTATATGTAGATATATAAATATTTAGATACATAGGTACATAGGTATACTCAAATATATATTTAGACACATAGGTCTACATAGATATATAAATATTCAAGTACACAAGTTCACATAGATAAATAGGTCTACTCAGATACAACTATGTAGACACATAGATCTAGGTACATAGATATTTTGATGAATAGGTTTATAGAGATACATAGGTCTACTTAGATACAACTATTCAAACACACATATCTACACACACACACATATTCAAATGTATAATTTCACATAGATACATAGGTATTTTCAGATATAACTATTCATACATATAGGTCTACACAAATATATAAATATTTATATGCATAGGTCCACATAGATATATAAATATTTATATGTACACGTCTACACAAATATATAGATATTTTGATGTACAAGTCTATTCAGTTAAGATTATTCAAACACATAGGTTTACCCAAATATAACTACATAGATATATATTTTTGAATTGGATATACAAGTTCACTTGGATATATAGATGTTTAGATATACAACAACATTACTCAAATATCAAGATTATGGGGCATGATGTAGAGCATATGTCCTTGATCTCTATTTTCATATTATCAAATGATACCCAATATCATCACCATGATGTCAAAAAGTTTTCACTAGTTTGGGTCATGAAAACATCTATAGTAGTTGATTCATAGCATTCCACTAGACCCAATTTACATACCCATATTCAACTTAGATACTAGAGTGGGGACAATCAAGTCTTATTTTTCCATACTGTCAGTTTACATAACCAAATTCAATTTAGATATTAGAGCAAGGGAAAAATAAGCCTTGTTTATCCATAAATTTAATTCACATACTAAGATTTAGTACAAATATCAATGTGGGGGAAAAATAGGGTTTTTATTTCTCACAATTGAGTTCACCATTCATATTCAATATATAGGACATCCACACCATGGAGTTGTTCTTTTCATATTTCAGTACATATCCTTTCAGCTTCTTTAGCCAAGAAGTGGGCCAAGTTGAGAACACATTCGCATAGTAAGTATAGGTATGAATTCCTCTTTTTATTTTACTTTATTAATTTAAGTGCATTATTAGAATAAAATGGGGGAAAATATAAACACCCTAATTTGGTCAAGAAACCACAAGTACTATGTCTTTTGTTGCTCTTTCACATGAAGGTCTTAGTGGTGAATATAGTCCTTATAAGCATGGTAATTCTGATCATTATTAAGTATTATTTTCCCTATTTATGACACCCACAGTGGTCTTAAATCACCTTCTCCCATTCATAGGGGGACCTATCCTATCCTTTTTGGTTTTAGCTCTGCTCTAAGACTTTGGACACTAGCAACATTTTTAGAACAATATCACCATGTGGCACTAGTGTCTAATTATGAATCTAGTGTTTGATGGGACTTTTATTCCATGTTTGAGTCCTAATATTTTTTTGAGCCTTATCTTATGTTTTATCCCTCTTTTACAACTTGTCAACTAATAAACAAGGTCTTATATTCAAATCAAAGTTCCTTCTACATAAAATTCTCTCACAAGGCATTTTATATATAAAATTTATTATTTTGGCACATAATTACATAAAATTAGTCAATATTATAGGTTACTACTCATCATACTACTCAGCTATCACATCTAGACATTGCATTCTTGATCAAAAAAGTGCCTAAGATAAAATCATTCTAACATACCATGAAAGTTGTTTATGCACATGCCCTAAGTGTGAACTATGTACGATATGAGACCCCTAACTTTGGGGTTAATGTAGGTAATAGTTAGGGCAATAAGTGTTTTAATT
The DNA here is from genome assembly GCA_037957365.1 of Torreya grandis. Taxonomy (NCBI): domain Eukaryota; kingdom Viridiplantae; phylum Streptophyta; class Pinopsida; order Cupressales; family Taxaceae; genus Torreya; species Torreya grandis. Next base: position 314,408 of record JARHVA010004380.1, read on the forward strand.
CAACCTAGTTTTTCACTTCCTTTTTGAATTTGATGTAGTTATTTTTTCATGTGTGCAGGTACTCATTAGTGTTTTAAAAGAGATTCAATAAAAATAGTGATACATGTAAGCTCCCAAATGACATAGAACCATGTACAGGGCCCCCAAAACCTTTCAAAAATTCCCTAAAATTTCTATAAAATTCCTATAGGAGGGAAAATAGTGCCATAATTAGACACTAGCACCACATGGCACTACTATCCTAATATTGGTGCTATTGTCCAAGACCAAATTTTTACCACAATCTACTTGTTTCTCTATCCTAGTTTACTTCCCTAGTCTACATAAACATCTATTTATTTATAGATAAGTATTATTTGTCTTCTATATTTATATTTTTAGAAAGGTTAATTAAATTATTTATTTTAAGTTTTCATTTTAGATTAGTGTCATACTCAACCCTTTAACAATATAGGATTTACACAAGTTAAGTCCTAAAAGGTTAAAAAATATAGTATAATTATTGAGATTTTTTTAGATTGTTTAGATTATTAAATCCATAATTAATTAAAATATATTGGTGAATCAATTCCTTGTCTTGAACATCACAAACTCTAAATTCATTTAGGGTTTCATTTTTTAATCCTAGGGTTTCAATTCTATATTTAAATCGGATATTTAGATATAATTTATAATTTCCCTTTTATATACAATATTGTAATAGGATTTTAAATTTTTAAACACATAAATTTAGCATAATCCTATTTAAAATATACACTTTTATACAGCTATGTCTATTTATATCATTGTTGATAAATGGATGACCCATTGGAACGTCAAGTCTCAAGTCTTGTTCTTATTTCTCTTATCTTATCAATTTTTATGTATGTCATTATTATTTTTTATCATATCATATATTTGTGATCCATAATTGTTTTTTATGTATTTATATGATCATTTTGTCTTTTTAACAAGTTTTCACCACTTGGACTAGAGTGCACTATGTACATATCCTATAATGTGGACTTTCCCAACATAACTTGTGAGAGTATTTTGAGTTTTTTATATTGGTAATGGTCTTATTTATGACCATTTATAATTTTGAGTATGACCCTTCATGCACCAATGAGTCCCTAAATTAAAACACAAAGGTCTATATAGATATATTTATTTCAAAGGAAAACTCTCTCAATCTTAATGTTCAAAAGATATACAAAACTTTTATGCATATTGAATAAATAATTTATCTTCAAAGTATAAGGACGAACACATAATTTTTATTTACTTGTGCCATCGGTATTCATAGGTGAAAGAGCATATATTTCATCTATGATTACAAACACACACACACATAATTAGGAGGAGAACTACATTGACCTGAGGTCTGTTTAGACTATGTAGGAACCACTTTATCATAAGGAGGCTAGTGCACCAATTCCTATTACCCTACGTCCCCATTTTTTCATTTAATATCTTTTTAGTGTGTGTGTAATAATTAGGGTTTTTTTTATAGGTGATATGTGGATCCAAATAGGCTCTTTATGGAATCAAACAATATTTAGATAAAGGGGAATAAAGTTATATTTTTAGATCTAACATACAATCAACATGGATAAAGTTGAACTATGACCGTATCTACCAACTATGCACATGTCCTTGTATATTTTGATATTTTATTTTTGGTAGCGATGTAATCACAATATTACATTTTTCAACTTTTTATTTGGAAATAAATTTTATATTTAGTAAAACAATCAATATAAGCTAAGTATACACTTTTCATTGTTAAATACTATTATATCCCATTAAAATATTTTGGTATAGCATTTTATTTCATTGTAATTTATTTTATATTATTGTCTATAGTTTATTTCTATTCAAATTACTTAATTTAATTCAAATAGAGTGAACATTTGGGTGAACATCCATATTGTTAAACATTGTCAAAACCATATCTACTCACTAGGGCATTTTTAAATTTTTGTGAGGCCAAATCCAATTTATTTTAAAAAATATAATATATATTTTATTAGCATAGACAAATATAAAAAATATTATTTTTTCTTAAAACATTATTACATATATTTATTTGAAATTGTCATTTACTTTTTTTAGTAAGTATTATCATAGCTAAACATTCATAAAATATATTCTGTAATAAATTTTTGGGTTATTTTTATTTAATAAAATATCTTATATTTTGAAAATAATTTATATTTTTTTTGTAAATTTATATTTTCTATTTCAAATAATCTAGAGTTTTATCAAAATTCATTTGAAATCATTGTTTTTTTTTCTCACAACTACTTAAAAATTTCTCAAATTAAAAAAATGTTAGAATTATTTCTATACATACATACATACATACATACATACATACATACATATATATATATATATATATATATATATATATATATATATATATATATTCATTAAAACAATCTTTTTGATTCACAAAATTTTACATATATTTTCTAGAAATAACAATTTACTATATTTAGTAAGCATATGCATAATTAAAAATTGGTACATTTATTTTGTAATTACTTTTTGGGTTATATTTATTAATAATTTTTATGAAATATTCTATCTCAATTTCTTAGAATACTACATATATATCTTAAAATTTATAGTTCTTTATTTCATTAAATAGTTTATAACTTATTGTTTGTTGATTTTTTTGTGGTCAATATTTTCTCGTTCAATTCTAATTTTATAAAATCAAAAACTTGTTGATTCCTACATAGAAATATTTTTATTTATTTTCTCTTTAATTTTGTTTGCTTTTTTCTATTTTAAGAAATGTGTTTTGGTATTTTTAAAATTACTTATCTATTGTCATGAAGGACTATGTAGTGTTATATTTACAAACATCGTTGTGTGAGGGGTTTACCTCAATACTCATAACCATAGTATAGATCTAAACACACAATTTAATTTCCACTTACCTCAAGGGATATATAAAATGATTAGGATACCCTCATTTACATAAATAGGAAGTTATACTATCCATCTGATTATGTAGTGCATCTATAAGTGGCTAGTCTTGAGAGTTACTCTTAGTTTACCCTCAAAAATGGGTTTAATGGGTCATGGTTATGGTTATAATTCCAAAGTTAATGGTTTGAAACATTGAGTCAAAATTATCCAATAGATGATCAAGTATCTTTTAGATACTACAAATCATTCAAAATCCTTTCCTAAAAAACCTATTATACCTTCATTTTTTCTTTTATAGTGTGACTAATCACTACTTCCCTTGTATATGCTATATTGCTTGTTACTTTTTTATAAATTTTATTACATTCCAATTAATTGAATATATTATGGATAGATAATTTTTTATCATCCCCTTTTCTTATGATCAAGCTGAATGGAAAATTAGAAATAAACAAAAACTGATGGAAGATGATATGGATGATTTTGATTTTTATAGTATCGATACATATAAAACATTTGAATATGAATAATATGAATGCCATTTTGTCAAAGAGAAGAAAGATGCACCTTTAATTCATATATGTATGTACACACACACACACACACACACACACACACACACACACACACACACACACACACACACACACACACATACATGAATGTATGTATGTATGTATATACATAGATTCATACACACATATATGCATACATACATACATACACATACACATACATACATATATGTATGTATGTATCTATATATCTATGTATATGTATATTTATGTACATACCTATGGATGATAAAATATCTTTGAGATACTACAAATCATTCAAAACCCTCTCTAGAGAACTTATCATACATACATACACACATATACATATACACATACACATACACATAAACATACACATACACATACATACATACATACATACATACACATATGTATGTATGTATATATCTATGTATATGTATATTTATCTACATACCAATGGATGATCAAGTATCGTTGAGATACTTCAAATCATTCAAAACCCTTTTCTAGAGAACCTATCATACCTTCATTTTTGCTTGTATAGTGTGATTAATAACTACTTCCCTTGTATATGCTAGATTATTTATTACTTTTCAGAACTTTTTCTATATTCCAACTAATTACATATATTATGGATAGATAATTTTCTATTATCCCCTTTCTTATGATCATGTTGAATGGAAAATTAGAATAATAAAAAACTAATGAAAGATTATATGGATGATTTTGATTTTTATAGTATTGATAAGTATAAAACATTTGAATATGAAGAATATGAATGTCATTTTGTAAAAAGTAAGCAAGATTCACCTTTTTAATTTGTGTGTGTGTGTGTGTGTGTGTGTGTGTGTGTGTTGTTGGGTGTGGAACCTGATTGTCTTCTAGGATTAGAGGTTAAAATTTTGATGTTTTTTAGTCGAGTTTTGGATCCCATGTTTTGGCAATGCCTTTGAAGGGAAATTTTTATTTAAATTTCCTTGTAAAATTGTAATTTCATAGTTAATCTAGGCCATTGATTATAGGTTTCTAGATATAAAATTAGAGGTTATGTTTAGGTGTTTTTTCCACCCTAAAAGTGAATTGAGATATGGTTGAGAGGGAAGAGAATATTATTATACACAAAGAGGAGGCAAAGAAGGTAGAGAGGTGTAATAGGTTTTGTTGTAGGATTTGTTTCTCCTTTGTATTTCTAGAAATAATAAATTGGACAAGTTTGGTGTATGTAGCACATCTTGGGTGAACCAAATTAAATATGGTGTCTCCTATTTTGTGTATGTTTATGATTATTTTCTATATGATTGATTGATTCATTTCATAATTTATCTTATATGCGATTTAGATAAGATCTATGTTTTATTTTACCCTAACAAGTGGTATCAGAGTAAAGGTTTTATTTACATAATTTTAAATCATGGGAAGAAAAGGGTTTGACGTCAAGTGGGAGCTATGGTGGATGAAAATAAATTGAAGGTGGAGAATTTTAATGGATAGAACTTTGGATTCTAGAATATGCAAATGGAGGACTACCTTTACTAGAAGGACCTATATTTGTTGTTGGGAGGGCAAGCCAAGAATCCATCAATAGTGTTAGATGAAGCTTGGGAACTATTGGATCAAAAAGCCCTTGGAACCATATAATTATGCTTTGCATCTTTTTTAGCATTCAACATATCACAAGAAAATACAAGAAAAGGTCTTATGAGTGTATTAGGCAAGTTATATGAAAAACCCTCTACCTTAAATAAAATATTTTTGATGAAAAAATTATTTAATATGAAAATGTCTAAAAATGGTTCAGTACCATATCATTTAAATGAGTTTAACATGGTTACTATTTATTTACATTTCATAAATATTGAATTTGATGATGAAGTTAGGTATTTTATCGTTCTTTGTTCCTTACCTAAAAGTTGGAATAGCCTTGTAATGGAAATAAGCAAATTTGTGTCTAATAGTGCTAAACTTAAGTCTGAATATGTGGTGGGTGTTATCCTAAGCAAGGAAATACAAACAAAAAGTATAGGTAAAACATCCATATTTGAAAATACATTAATAGTGGATAACAAAGGAAGGCAAAAGAATAGAGGAAGAGGAAACTGTGAAAAATCAAAAGTGGGTGCAAGATCTAAATCAAGAGGCAAGATGGAATGTTAGATCTATGGTAAGCTAGGACACACAAAGAAAGAGTGCTAGTTTTGAAAGGATAAATTAGGTAAGGACCAGTATGAAGGTAATAAAGAATAAAATATAGCAGGTGATGTACTAAAATATGCTCTTATACTTTTTTTAGATAATATTGTTAAATCTTGGGTTTTAAATTCAAGTGCTTCTTTTCATGTTACCCCTCATAGACATTATTTTATAAATTAAATTCAAGGTAATTATGGGAATGTTTACCTTGGTGATGATTAACCCTATAGTATTATTTGAAAATGAAGTGTTCATTTTAAATTATAGAATGGAAACACTTGGGTGCTAAAGGTTATTAGGCATGTTTTCAGCTTGAAGAGAAATTTGATCTCTGTTGGGCAACTAGGTAGTGAGGGTTGTATGGTCACATTTAAAGGTGAATCATGGAAGGTTACAAAGGATTCCTTAGTGGTTGAAAAAGGTAAGAAATTAGTCACTTTATGTTTTTCTATAGATAATGTTAATTCATCTTGTGTTATAGCTCCTACAGGTAAAGATGCAACTTTATGGCATTACAAACTTGGCCACATGAGTGAAAAGTTAATGAAGACCCTACATGAAAAAGATAAACTATCAGGTCTAAAATAATTAGATATAGACTTTTATGAGTATTACATATATAAGAAACAAAAATGTGTGAGGTTTCTCAAGGTTTGACCAACCAAGAAGGAGCAAAAATTAGAGCTTGTGCATATGGATGTATGGGGACAAACTCAACTATCTTCACTTGGTGGTTCAAATTATTACATTACCTTTATTAATGATACAACTAGGAAGGTTTGGGTATACTTTAGAAAAAATAAGTCTGATGTTTTTGATAAATTCAAGAAATGGAAAGCTTTAGTTGAAAATGAAACAAGATTAAAACTAAAATGTCCTAGATTAGATAATGAAGGTGAGTATTGCAGTAACACTTTTAATAATTACTATTTAAAAAGTGGAATTTATAGACAAAAAATAGTTCCAAGAACACCATAATAGAATGGTGTGTCATAAATAATGAACATGACCATTATGGAGCATGCTAGATGCATGAGATTGCATGTAGGTTTGCATTTATAGTTCTGGGTAGATGTTATAATTATTATAGTTTATCTAATAAATAGAGGACCTTTAAGTGATTTGGATGGTGGAATACCAAAGGGAGGCATGGACTAGAAATAAGGTAGATTATTATTTTCTAATATTTTTTAATTGTGAGATAGTTTCTTATATTGACAAAGATCATAGGAATAAGTTAGAAGCTAAGTCTCATAAATGCACATTTATTGGTTATGGAATTGATGATTATGGATTCTGGTTGTGAAATATAGAAGATAAGAAAATAATCAGGAGTATAGATGTGTTTCATGAAAACTTCATGTACAGGGACTAGTTGTAGGGAAAGAAGCAAGAAGAATATAAAAGGGAATATATAGTATTAGAAGACATTATATAAAAACATGTCCCAAAATTTCTTGATCAAAATGTGCAACAAGAATAGGTATGTCAAACCCCTGTTAGAAGATTTGTAAGAATAAGTAGACCACCTAATCATTTTTCTCATTCTTTATAAATTTATTACTTACTAATGGTGGTGAGCCAAAAAGATATGAAGAAGTAGTGCAGATTGATGCTAAGGGTAAGTGGGAGCAAGATATGGATGAGGAGTATGATGCTCTATTGGAAAACTAGACATCAGACTTGGTGGACCTTCCCAAAGGAAAGAAGACATTGAAAAATAAGTGGGTATAAAGGATAAAAGAGGAGAATGAAGGTAAAAATAAATTCAAGGCTAGAATGGTGGTTAAATTATTTTCACAAAATAAAGGTATATACTTTGATGAAATATTTTATTTGGTAGTTAAAATGGCTTCTATAAGAGTTGTTTTGAGTTTGGTAGCAATAGAATATTTGCACCTTGAAAAATTAGATGTGAAGACTTCATTCCTTGATGGTGACTTGGAGGAAGCAATATATATAGACAAGCCATAGGGATACAAAGTCAAAGATAAGGAGAAAATGGTGTGAGGGTTGAAGAAGAGTTTGTTGGCCTAAAACAAGCTCCAAGATAGTGGTATTGTAAATTTGACAATTTTATGATAGAATGGGGCTATTGTAGATGCCATTCAAACCATTGTGTATATTTTAAATGTTTTGAAAATTGTAGCTACATTATTTTTATTTTATATGTAGATGATATGCTTGTAGCTAGTTCCAACATGCACAATATTAATGTACTCAAGAAATAGTTGAGTGATAGCTTTTCTATAAAGGATTTAGGTGCAACTAAATAGATCCTTAGTATGAGGATAATTAGAGATAGAAAGAATAGGAAAATAGAATTATCATAGGGAGAGAACATCATAAAAGTGTTGAAAATATTTAATATGTAGGATGCAAAATCAATTGGGAAACCTTTGCATGTACACTTTAAATTAAAAAAGGAAAAATGTCCTAAAACACAAGAATAAAAGAACATGATGTCTAAAATTCCATACTCATCAGTAGTTGCCAGTTTAATGTATGCAATGGTGTGTATGAGGCTAGACATTGCACATGTAGTGGGAGTGGTGAGTAGGTTCATGAGTGATCTAGGAAAGGAACATTGGAAGGTAGTAAAATGGATCCTTCATTACTTACGAGGGACCATAGATACAATATTAATCTATGGTGGATCAAATGTGACATTATAGGGATATGTTGACTTAGATATGGTAGGTGACATAGATGGTAGAAGAAGCACTACAAGGTATGTGTTTATAGTAGGTGGTATAATAGTTAGTTGGTATCATGATTACAAAAGGTTGTGGCACTTTAAACCATAGAGGTTGAGTATGTTTCTGATATAGAAGCAATTGAGTAAATAATTTGGTTATAGAGGTTGATGGAAGAATTGGGATATAGTCAATAAATATGTACTCTATATAGTGATAGTCAGAGTGTAATCCATCTATCCAAAAACTCAAATTTTCACTCTAGAATAAAATATATTTAGTTGCAGTATCATTTTAGTGATAGAAGAAGAGAACCTAAAATTGGAGAAGATACATACTAGTAAAAATCTGATAGATATGATGACCAAGGTAGTTATAAGAGAGAAGTTGAAGATTTGTTCAGATTCAATTGGTCTTCATGGATGATAATTAAATTAATGAACTTCTCTAGGTCTACATACTAAAATGGATGTAATAGTGGTGGAGTTGCTACAATCATTCACCAAGTGGGAGATTGTTGGGTGTGGAGCTTGATTGTTTTCCAAGATCAGAGGTTAAAATTTTGATGTTTTTTTAGCCAAGTTTTGGATCCCATTATTTGTATCTATGATGGTAATGGGGTTTGTAAGGAGGGATTAACCACCCTTATAGGGTCTAAGGTGGATGACCCCCTCAGTGGGGGGTCTGAGGGAGATGCACACTGGTGGGGGTTCAGGGTCAACTCCCTTGAAGGGAAAATTTTTATTAAAATTGCCTTGTAAAATTGTAATTTCATAGACAATCTGGGCCATTGATTATAGTTTTCTATATCTAATTGTAGAGGTTATGTTTAGGTGGTTTTTCCACCCTAAAAGTGAATTGAAATATGGTTGAGAGGGAAGAGAATATTATTGTACATAGAGAGGAGGTAGAGAAGGTAGAGAGGTATAACAGGTTTTGTTGTAGGATTTGCTTCTCCCTTGTATTATTGGAAATAATATACTAAACAAGTTTGGTGGATGTAGCCTATCTTGGATGAACCACATTAAATCTGGTGTCTCCTATTTTATGCATGTTTATGATTATTTTTTGTATGTTTGATTGATTTGTTTCATAGTTTCTCTTGTATGTTATTTAGAGATAAATCTATGTTTTATTTTATCCTAACATACATATAAATGTGTTTGTGTGTGTGTGTGTGTATAACACACACACACACACACACACACACACACACACACACACACACACACACACACACACACACACACACCTCCTTGATTTATCCCATATGTCCCTATTTATCAAATCCCTTAGACACTATTTTGGATATCTATTTTGATTCTTCTTTTCCTACACCTGAGTATTTCTTCTTGGATTCTCCTTTCAAGACCTTTTTTGTTATATCTAGTGATGTTTCTTCCCCCTCCTTTATAGACTCCTCTTTGGATTCTCCTTTGATTAAACATATATATTCCTCATTAGATTCTCATTTAGACTCCTATTTGAATGCATGTCTTCATCCCTATATGGACTCTTCATTGATTTCACTTATAAGTTCCCCCTTTAATTCTCCTATAAAACCTTCTTTGGTTGCACCCATATTTTCTTCTATATTTCCCACTCCACTGTATACTATGCCTATGATAATAGATCCTACTCATACTTATTCCTTACCTCCTTTTATAAAAACCTATTTTAAAACACAAAGAACCTCAAAATCCTAATTATCTACTATCCTTTAGGTTTCCTCCCACACTAAATAAACATGTCCTTTATTTTTGCAGACCTAGCTTATCTCTTACATATTTTAAGGTCCTTCACTATATCCATTTTTGAAAAACATGTTATCTTAACCTATGTATACTAAAATATGATGTTCACCATGAATAAAATAATCTATATTATTATCATGAGGATCAATTATACCCTATTATTAATGTGACCATCTCTTCTTTACATACCATAACTAATATCCCTACACATCCTAGCTCTCCTATTACAATCTTGTCACCTATATTAGAAACCAGGAGTATTTTGCCTCCCTCTCTAATTTTCAATGATAAATCTCACCACTATAGTGACTATGATGAGGATTTATATGATGATTACTATGTCTATAATTATGATGAGAACCTCCATCCTAACCCTATCTTAGTATCTACACTAAAAAGCCAATAATCTCATTATTTTGGTCCCTCCCTTTTTTTATTTATTCACCTATTATTGAGGGGAGTATTGATATAAAAAAATGTTTTCTCCTTCTT
>JARHVA010004380.1:330000-345000 GCA_037957365.1 Torreya grandis
TCTATTTTACTATAATAGATTCACTTTATTACATTACTATAATACAATGGGGGAATGTATACAAAAAAATTTAGCACAATATTATTTAAAATATACACTTTTGCATAGCTCTATCTATTTGGATCATTGTTGATGAATGAATGGCTCTTTGACACATCATATCTCAAGTCTAGCTCTTTATTTTCATGTTGTCTTCTCAATGTATATGTATTTCATTATTATATATTCTCATATCATATCTTATGGATCCATAATTATCCACATCTATCTATGTTCATTTTTTGTTTTTTAACAAGTCTACACTACTTGGACATGAATGCATTGCACACCCATCTTGTAATGTAAACCTATCCAAACGTAAATTTTGGGAGTATTATAAATTTTATATGTTGGTAATGGTCCATTTTATTACCAGTTTTCCTTTTTATTATGGCCCTTAATGCTCCAATGACTCCCTAAATTCAAACACAAAGATCTATAGAAATAGATATCTTGAAAAGGAAAACTCTCTCACACTCAATGTTAATATATATATATATATATATATATATATATATATATATATATATATATATATATATATATATATAATTTACATTCAAAATATCTAATTTATATATAAATTTTAAATTTGAATACATCATTTACATTTTATTATTCCAATGGTATTCTAAGGCAAAATAGAATATAGTCTTACATCCATGATTATACGCATAAAACTAGGAGGGAATCAACCTGAGGTTTGATTGGATTATATAGGTAGTGATTACCCACATAGGGGTTTCTAAGGATATCTAAACTATTAATATTACCCTACATACCCATTTTTAGATTTAATATCCATTTGGTGTATGTGAAAGAATTAAGGTATTGTTTTTATAGGTGACTTATGCATCCAAATATGCCTTGAATAGAATCAGACAATAATTAGATAGAGGTGAACCAACCAAAAATTTTATATCTAGAAAATATTCAACAAGGATAAAGTTTCACTATAGGAAAATAATTCATCACAACCCTATCCACCCATTTTACACCTATATTTTATAATTGCATTGTACTTCATTGTAATTTATTTTATAGTATTATCTATAGTTTTTTTAATGCAAAATTCTTAATTGAATTTAAATAGAGTAAACACAATCCTTCAAAGCCTAGATTTATATGTTTGTGTCATCCTAGGAGTAGGTTTTGTGATTGTATTAATTTTTATCTTAGGGGTTGGTAGATTCTCTATAAGTATGCATTCTAATAACTCTAATAGTTATAATCCTATGGATCCCTAATCATCTACCCATGTTGTACTTTTTAGATATGCCAAAGAACAAACAAATAAGGATGTATATGATCATGATTATGTTCCTAATAATAATGTTTATATATAATAATAACATGATTATGTGAGTAAATGAAATGACTATGATAATTATGATCATGATGATGTGGTATAATGGTATGCTAGTGATAGATATTTGTAAAATTTTAGTGAAGAAGAAGAAAAATACAATAGGATTAAAATGTGATAATTCAATTCTCCTCATTATTTACACTCTTCCACTAGTCATACACTATAAAAATAAGAAGGAAACATTGAATTAATTAATGCCCTTTCGATACTAATCAGTTTTCACTTAAGAACAAATACACATCAAGGTAATGGATAGATGATTTAAATGTTGAGTCTCATGATGTTATGCCTTGAAATGATGTTTCTTAAACAAATGTTTTTTTATAGTTCCATATAATTTTATGTTAAAACATATATCAAAAAACAATGTGATGATTTTCTTTATTTTCAAATAGAATGTGATTCAACTAAAATGAAATGTCATGTTATTCCTTAATATATATAAATGTTATGTGATTATATTCCTTTTTATCTATAAAATAAATTTTATAATAATTATACATAATGCAATTATGTCCCTATTAAATGTGATAATTATTTTAATAAATGTAATTATATAAATGTTTGTGATGAATATTTTACACTTACGTCTATTATAAAGGGTCATATGAAACCTATGTTTGAATATACCTAACAAATAGTAAATGATGAACTTATAGAATCCATTGATAATATAATTAAACCATTTATGGAGTCTCTTAAATATCATGATATACCTTCACAAGAGGTCATAGCCTTGATGCATGTTGTAGGTTACTTATAACAAAAAGTGAATCATCTCTCTCTAGAAAGTAAAGCTTATTATGCTTGGGTTTATTATAATGTTATACATGGAAATTCAATAGTGCATAATATTATTAATTCACCAATACCCCATGAATTCATAATTTATAAAATCATTATTTAATGGAACTAGTGATCCATTATTATGCCTTAAGATAGTTATATCTTCTATGGGAAAATAAAATAATATTGATAGAATTATAGTTAATACATTTCCTAAGATTTCAACTGGAAAATATCTAGATTGGTTTCATCATCTCCCTAGTGGATATTTAAGCTCATATATTTATCTAGAAGATACTTTATTAATACAATATATTAAAATTAAAAGACCATATTTATACACATAATGTTTTCACTTTATCAATTTAATGACACTTTCTCTTGTAGCAATTTGTTGATGCATCAATATCCATAAGTGTATGCCTTATAAGGTGCACCAATAATGGGATGGGATTTTATCATATTAATTTTTGAGAGATTTTTTCATACTATGTTACACTATCACGATCATCACTCTGGCCTCCTCCAAGTGTCCTTCCATCTACTTCTTGTGTAGATTTTATAACTTCCCTATATTCTATGGTATTGGCCTAGTTAATAATATATATTATGTCATTTTACTTTAGGTGTTGTATTATCCAACCTAATATAAGTCTAATTTTGTCTACTTAAATTTTTATTATATCAGCCTATATGATATCATATTATTCCAATTGACATTATTCAACTGTATTGGCCTAGCTGATACTGATGGCTTAAAGTTTAGTGTTGGTTTTGGGTGTTGGAATACTATATATAGGGGTAGTATTTAATTATTAATAAGATATATAAAATTTATACACAATAATTGTGCTTTAATTTCTACCCCTATATAAGTATTTGGGAGAGTTATAGGGTTTATAATCTTATATTTTAGGTATTATAATGTGGTGTTATTGAAGCTCAATAGAAGAGGTCATTGGGAGTTCCTAACTAATGGTGTCTAGGTCTGCATCTAGACATTTGAGGTATTCAACCTAAAACATCTCTTGAAAATCTCCACTTGATCCAAGGGGGATACTGAAATCATTAACAATTCTATCCCAATGTAGGTATTATCCTTCTATTATTTCCTTTACTTATTAGATTAGATGTTCTTTATTGCTTTGTGGCTGTATGCATATATCCTTGTTTAGGATTTTTAGTATAATAAATAATATGGTATTATATATATTTGTGTGTGTATGTGTGTGTGTGTATAATACCATGTTATTCAATATAATAAAAATCCTAAACAAGGATACACACATACATCCACAAATTAATAAAGAACATCTAATCTATTAAGTAAAGGAAATAATATAAGGATAAAAATACTTACATTGGGATAAAATAATTAATGATGTCAATATCCCCTTGGATCAAGTGAATATATATATATATATATATATATATATATATATATATATATATATATATATATATATATATATATATATCCACTTGATCCAAGGGGATATTGACATCATTAATTATTTTATCCCAATGTAAGTATTTTTATCCTTATATTATTTCCTTTACTTAATAGATTATATGTTCTTTATTACTTTGTGGATGTATGCATGTATCTTTGTTTAGGATTTTTAGTATATTGAATAATGTGGTATTATATATATATATATATATATATATATATATATATATATATATATATATATATATATATATATATATATATATATATATATATATATATATATATATATATGTATGCTTTTATAAAGAAGTTGATGACCTTTTACTTAGATCAATATAGGATTTCTAGTTATGGTTACCTATCATATTTCTTATGTTATTCCTTGTATTTGTTATCATGTTTAATTTTCGGTTTAATCTATCTTAAAGTAATTTGAATGTTATATAAACCTAAAGAAAACTCTAGTTAATCTTAGTTCCTTTCAATCACACAATAACTCAGTTCTATCATGTTTCTAGTAAATATGAATTCTCTATACTATCCTACATAGACTAATAAAAATTAGCTATCCTCACCCTTAACATGTTATATTGAACTAAAAACCTCTATTATCAATGGTGTGGTGAGTGTGGAAAAACTCCTTATAGAGGAATCTATTAAGAAAAGGAAATAATATAAGGATAAAAATACTTGCATTGGGATAAAATCATTAATTATGTCAATATCCCCTTGGATCAAGTGGATATACCATTAATCACCTAAGGCTGCATAGACCCCTATTTGGTTCACCATTGTACCTTAGACATTTTTATATTCATTTTACCATTATTTAATTTAATTTTACCCATTTACAACCATTTAATTTAATTTCATCTTTAAAACCATAGTTACAACCATTTACCTTTGTTGTGGTCTAGTTTGAACTATATCATTATGTCATAGGCTTAGGATTTAGAACCCTTTCATTTTGACATTTAAGTTTTAGGTTACTCTTCTAGATTTGGAGATATCATTGGTATTTACATTCTCATATAAACATACAAATGTTCTATTTTATCACCATTATTTGAGTCATAGTTTACTGAGAGAAATAAGATAATTTTAGGTCATCCTAACATATGCATAGCTAGGATGATCACAGACACACACATGCATTATATAGATACATGAAATTTTTTGAGGGTCATGTTATGATATTTTATAGATATAATATGAATATTAATATATTTATACATGATATTCTATATACTTATTTAATTAATAAAATATCATCCCATGATTACTAGCATACATTAACGATAAATAGATCCTACCTTCCCACAACATGTTCCCCACTCCTTAGGACACTATGAAATATACTGAGAGAAATAAGATAGTTTTAGGTCATCATAGAATTTACATATCTAGGATGATCAAGGACACACACATGCATTATATAGACAAATGAAAAATTTTGAGGGTCATATTATGATATTTTATAGATATAATATGAATATTAATATATTTATGCACTATATTTTATATACTTATTTAATTGATAAAAAATCATCTCATGATTACTATCATGCATGAAATATAAATATATCCTACCTTATCAAAACAAGTTCCCCACTCCTCAACGACCCTTTATGAATTTGTTATATTATTATAAATATTGAGTACTTTTAGGAAAAGGTCAGTGACACTAGAATTTAAAAAAATAAATTGATTTAATGAGGCCTCCTAACCCAATATACTATCCTATTTAAATCTAAATTCCCTCTATTATATCATGAGTCTAAATATAGAGTTTAAGATTCAACTAGAATAATAGATGTGCCAAAATTGTCACATCTTTTTTATTTGACAAGGTGAAACTTCAATTTTGTAGGGATCATAAAACCATGTAGTTTAACAAGTAAACAAGTCTAACCAACAAAGAGACAAGAAATAAACAAGATAAATGGGTCAAATAATAATAAAATGATATTTAAAACTTTATGTTAAGACACAAAGACTATAAAATAACTTAATAGGACATAAAAATTAAAACTCACACTAAATTTCCTCTGAAGGCTCCTCAAAGCTTGCCTATTTCTCAACTATTGTGGGATCTATCTTATTTTTGATATTATTCTATTTGGTGCTATTTATTTTGCCTCTTGTTTTAATATTAATGCCTTTTTCCATTTTCATTTTCTACTCAATCATCTCCTTAACCTTCTTAGGGTTCTTAGTTCTAATCTTCTCTTTAAATTTAATGCTTAAGGGGGATGTCACATTAGATGGGGTGATCCTTGTGTTTTATTTGACATTCTTTCTAGGAGTGGATTTTGGCCTCAAATTGAAGCTTTCATTCATCTTAAGGTTTCTCTAGGTTTATTTCAACTTTTAAGATTCTAATTCTATAGTTTTCCACTCCATGAGGGAGATAAACTAGCATCCCATACTCTATAGGTTCTCATGGAAGTCATGTAATTTCTACCTAAAACCTTCAGGGTGATCCCCCAATTATCTACTAATTTATTTATTATTAACTTATACATCCTTCAAATATCATATTTAAAATTTGATGTTGTCAATTCTTAGGGGGACACCTTGGCTTCTACTTTTCCCTTAATGGGGATAAACTTAGCTTTTCCTTTTGCCTTTCCTATCTTCATCTCAAATTGGCTTTTGGTAAGGGCTATTGGGGGAAAAATAGGTTGGGAGGGTGATGAAGGTATGTATCCCTCATAATATTCTCTAAGGGATTTTTATCCTTACTAATTTCATCATAAGTAAATCTCAATACCCCTCTAAGATTTCCCCTTTGGTCTTTCACCTTTTTGTCGAGGAAGAAGATAAGCCCTTGATGAGTAAGGTTAGAGGTGGGTTTTGATTGGAAGAAAAATAGAGTATTTTATAAGGAAATGATTATAAATTAAGGTAAAATAATGTTGTGACCCTTAAAATTATTAAATATCAAAAACTAATGAGAGAGAATATGGGTAAATTTACCCTTTGATGTTAGATATTTCATCACATGTAGGCAAATTTTTAGCCAATGTCTAAGGAAATTTTATCCCAGGTAGCCCTTATTCTCAGTATGGAAGATGGATTCAATATCAAAGAAGGTTTATATGAGTTCTTTCTTCTTTATCTTATCTTTTTAGGCCTCGGTTCCCTCACACATCATACCCATGAACTCTCTAACCAGTTCATCTAAAATTTTAACATTTAGGCCCTTGAAGATCACTTTCTTCTACCTCCACCCAATGGAAAAGTATTTTATGATCATCTCATCATGTCTTAAATTTGTATAATTAACCTTATGAGGCCACCTTTTTTAATCTTACATAATACTTTTTGATTGGTTTTAATCTTGGCACATGAAATTGGCTCAAGCTTATCTCTATCTCTTCCCTTTGCTTCACTTCTCTTCATGTTTAGATAATTTGATGAATTAAAGTGGTTCAAGTGAAATACCAAAATGATTAGTCTTTATTAATATATTTTTTAATGATACGCCTTATGGGATGACATCTACTATCCTACTATTTGAAATAAGTGACACCATCATGACACATGGTGTGTAATAGACTAGGATTAGATGTTAACCCAATTCACACATGTGTTATCATACATTGGGGTATTATGAGGATATTATAAATAATTATATATCATAGAGTGATATGAGGGGAGGATGGTGGGATTGTGCCATGTACTAATGTCAAGGCTTGAGACACTGATGTTTGTAAGACCATTTGCACTAACATTGCCTTCTCGATAAATATGATAAATGGAAAAATATTAAAGGTAATGGAGGAGGCCAATTATGTCAAAAATGAAGTGGATAGTGGTATGGTAAGTTTTCACATTATCTTAAATGGAATTAAGCATGTTTAAATAAACTCCTTTAATGGCCAATTTGGTGATCTGGATGTGCATAACTAGCTTATGCCCCAAAGGGTTGCCTTGGCCTCTACCACATGGTTCATTTGGAATCCCATTGGGACTATGTAGGTATTAATAACCACCCCAAACACATTCATGATAACACCACTACCCCATCCCCCCAGCCCCCCATGTTCCCTTGCCTGACCTAGGTTACCTTGGCCACTCCATCAAAGTTCAACTTCAACCAACCATAAGGGAGCATGATCACTTTTTAAGGATTTTGGATAGATTTTTATTATGATATGAGAGAGGGGGAAATATTCCACTTATAAAGGATGTCATATTAATCCTTTGAGGTAGACATTTTTTCATTAGGGATAACCACTTTCCAATTTTCTTTAATGATAGTGCACAAACTATATAATGTATTCTTGGGATTGCTCTTCTTATTTTAAAAGTGATGATAATTCTTTATTAGCTAAATTAGCCATAAGAAATGAGGGAGGCCCAAGAACCACAAAAATTATAAAGAAAGAAGGTTCCATGGTGGTTTCCACTAAAGAATAAGGTTAATAATAGAGCTAGGTTTAACCCAACACACATTGAACTATTGGAGAAGTTTGTACCAAATAAATGACCCAAAAGGACACACAAGGAAAAGATGGTAGAGATATTCCTCATTAGATTTATAGAGGACACATCCATTGGGGATGAGAATGCTATACTTAGCCAATTTATCCATTGTAAGGATTATATCCTGAGCCACTATCCAAAATAAAATATTTATTTTTGAGGAGAGGTTCTTAATCCAAAGATTTTTCAATAGGCCAATTTATCCTCCTTTTCAAGGTTGACAAGGAACCCAAATTTCATAGAGTATTCCCCATTGTCTTCAATTGGCCAAAAGAGGTATTATTCCTTAGGGTACATGGAAATGTGGGTTTGTTTAAATTTTATATTTAGATTATGAATTTATTGGAGGAATTTTGCATTCTCTAAGTCTAGGGTCAAAGTCTTATACTTAATGATTCCTTCAGTAGTAGACCAATAGTCCTTGACCTTATGGCATATGGAGTATTTAAAGAACCAATTCAAATTATTCCATGGAAGTGACAAAGATAAAACATAAATATAGATCCATGGATATTCCTATTAATCAACCTTGTCTCCATTTCTAACCTACCATCTACTTCCTTTCCTCAGTAGGATTTTTGTACTCAAAATGGCCTTCCATAAGGTGGAACCATCTACAGGGCCTTCTTCCCAGAAGAGGTTATCTTCATCCCTTCCCCCAGTACTTGGATTTGATGATATGAGTCCAATTATTATATTATTTTATCACTTTCCATCTAATTTTGGTAATTAGGGTCTATTTCATACTATTGACTAATCTGAGACTGAGCCCTCTATTGGCTTTAGGTAGGTAGCCTTTTTCCTAGGTAACTAGGGAGAATTTAAATCTGTATTTTGTACCTCTCCATATGTATATGTGTTGGATTTTTTCTATTCTCTATGAAAGCTTCTTGGGGATGTGGAACAAGGACATAAATTAGATTGGTATACTTTTAAAGGAAATTTTAAAGAGTTGAATCTTACTATCCTTGGAAAGGAGTGAACCTTTCCACCCAACCTTTTTTTTATAGATTTTATCCACTAGCTAGTTACAAAACTCCATTTTCATCTTTAATTTAAATAATTACATTCTAAGATAGGTTGAGCGGAGGTTACTAATATGACAACCCATTATACTAGACACCATTTTATGGGAAGTAGTCAAGGTGTTTAAGAAGAATAAGGAGCTTTTGATAAAATTAATGCACTAACTTATTTCCACTCATAGTATAAAATAATTCTCTTGAGGGATTTTAATTCACCAAAAATGCCTCTTATAGGAGTAAGGTATCATCCATAAATTTCTCATGAGTGACAAGGATAATGTTTTTGGCTATCTTTATCCCCTTGATTAAATCTTGGTCCCTGGCTACCTGTAAACTTCTTCTTAGATTCTCTACCATCATGATAAATAGATAAGGGGATAGGGGGTTGCCTTGCCTAATTCCTCTAATGGGTAAGAAAAATCCTTTAGAAACCCCATTGATCAAGATCAAGAACATGGTGGTGGAGATGTAGCTATGAATTAGTCCATTGAGTTTGGTATCAAATCTGATTTTGTCCATCACCTTGTCCAAAAAGTTATAGGACACTTTATCATAAGCTTTGTTCATGTCAATATTTAGTAACATGCACTATCTAGTGTATTTTACACTAAATAGAGGGATTCATGGATGATTATAATCCCATCTATAATCTATCTTCCATCCAAAAAGGCTACTTATTACTCAATAATAATCCTCTTGAGGAGAGGTTGTAAACATGTGACCAATATTTTAATATATATATTATATATTTTGGAACATAATCCAATAGGCTTGAAGTCCTTTAATTGGTCCACTCCTAGTTTCTTGGGGATGAGGACCAAGAAAGTGCTATTGAGTTCCTTCAAGATAGTTCCAAACCTAAAGAATTCATAGACATTCACTTCAAATTCCACATGCTTAATGTCCCAAAATCATTAAAATAATAGTGGAGGGAAGCCATCTGATCCTAGGGCATCGTTACCTTCCATTGAGAATACCATTGTTCTAAGCTCTTCTAGTGATGGAGGTTGTAGATCTCTTGATATTTTTCTTGAGAAATGATTAAGAGGAGATTTTGTAAAATCCTTGCCTCTAATTGGTTATTGACAGAGCTTGGCTCCTTTAATAGTCTTTTTAAGTGGAGGATGATCTACTCATTTATTTATTCTTCATCTCTACATTTAGTACCATCTTCAAGGATCAATTATAAAAATTTATTTGTGTTCTTATTTCTAGAGGCTCCTTGGTGGAATAATTGTGTTCATGTCTCCTTACTTTAGCTAGGTGCATCTAGACTTTTACTTCCAAAAATATTCCTCCTTGGATTTGAGGTTATGGTAAGTGCTTATAAGTTCCTTCTTAGATTGTTTAGGGTTTTATATGATCCATTAATAGACATTTTATCCTCAAGGTTGCAGAGTTCTTATACTAAAGCATTATTTTGGATGAAGATATTCCTAAACACTTATTTGTTCCGAAATTTGAGTTTAGATTTAATGTAGTTAGTTTATTTAACCAAGAATAACATGTCTGATCCCACTATTGGTTCCTTCCACTAATCCTTGATCAAGTCATGAAAATTTAGGTGATGTATCCACATGTTATCAAATCTGAAAGGTAGTTTTTTTTGGTTTAGATATCCCTTCTCCCTATAATATGATTGGGTTGTGATCCAACCCAATTCTTGGAAAAGATGAGAGGGAGATACAGAAGTGAATATACCATCTTAAAGACACTAATAAATTGTCTAATCTTACTTATATAAATTCTTCCTCAATCTTTTTATTACTCTAGGTGTAGGGATTGCCTTTAAGGTCTACATCTACAAGCCCTACTCTTACAATAAAATCATAAAGATCAACCATGTTTTCTTTGAAGTATTGAATTCCACCTTATTTTGATGTGATATAAATTTTAATATTTTATTCTCCTTTTAACATTGCATTTTGTTATGATATTATTTTAACCATTTTGACTTTCTCTATTTTCATCCTCTATAAAAATTAATTTAAAAAGAAAAAAACAAGGGTGCTAGACATGACTATCACAAGAGAGTTTACACTTAGTTGTTTGAATGGGGAACCTAAATAACATGTTCCTAAATACTCATATACTTTCACCTTATAAAATAGTGAAATATTAAAACCAACATTGGTGAGCCCAAAAGGGAATGAGAAATACAGAATTATGGAATTGATCAAATAATGATTGGGTTTCCCCATTCAAAATAAGAGTAAATGAAGATAGTATAATGAAGATGAGGGGATGAAGATAGAATTATAAATTTTTATGATAATGGAATATGATTGATTCTAAGTGATGAAAACACTACTCCCAGATATTGTATTATCTTTCTAAGAAGACACCTAGCTAAAATTTGGAGAAAAAATAATCTATGTATCAAAATGATGGGTTTTTATAATGAAGTCCTAGTTTATTCCCTAGGTCTTACCATGAAATTAACAAACTAGAAATATAAGAGGCACAATAGATAAAGCTATGAATTATATAAATGATAGAAAATTCCCAAAGGGTGTATAAATGAAACTAAGGAATCACATAGGAATAATGGTTGATTGTATAAATTAAAGGTATGGGTATTTGTGAGGAAGAAATGGTTGTATTCTTAAGGGGTTATAATGAAACTTAAAAAATGAAAAAAACAAAGATCAGTAAAAATGAAAAATAGCGTAAGGACCAAGTATAGGTACTAAGTATAATGTGAAAGAGAAAATCTAAGGTGTGTAGAGATATTAATGTTAAGTTACAATATAAGAGAGCCAAAGTAGAACATGAAATAAATGTTAAATTAATATAATATATAAATATAACTATAAAAATGTAATTAAAATTTACATGAAATGTAAAATCATCCATAAAATGAAACTAGGAAGAACATAATTTAAGTGAAATACTTATTCAAAAACTGAGAGTTGGTCAACTATTTCAAGATATATCCTCCATTTATTTTTAAATTTATAAGTCATATGTCCAAGGATGTATTTAGATATATTTGTACCCCACCAATTTTAGGAATAATTTATTTCTTTGTCATGGGTGTAACCTAGTTTAAACACTAGGCCTCTAACAAAAGAAATTAATTACCTTAACTTTCTTCCTTTGTTATTTAGCTATGTAATTTTTGTATTGATGGCTATGTTGTAAGGCATTCATGTGTCATCCTTCAAGTAGATATAAATCATGAGGCATGATTATATAAATTATTAATTGGGAATGATGTCATGAAGAGAGATGCACAATGAGGGTAACTCTACATATAGTGGTAAAATAACTTATAAGCTATAAACTAAGAATGGAGTTGTCCTTAAGGTAATATGTATACTAGTATGATAAACCCAAAGTGAAGAATATATATTTATTTACTAGTATTAATAATAATTTATAATATTATTTTATAATATCTTATTAAGTATTTTTTGGTAGCTTATGCTTGGCCATTACACTGAGGATGATAGTGTGTATAAAATTTGCACATAATTTTCAATATCACACACAATTGATGTATGTATTTATTTTTCAAGTTCCCAACATTACCTTAAATGATGGTGTGATGAATTAAAAAATAACATATTATTTTATTGAGGATGAATTTTTATATAGTTACACCATTGAAGCTAATAAGGGGAATAACTTCTACCCACTTGGTGAAGTACTTTTTTACAGTTATGATGAAGATGTGACCATCTTCTGACTGAGGTAATTTTTTGATGAGATTAAACCCCATATAGAGAATGTCCAATGAGACTCAAGAGTTTTAATTTAATATGTATGAGAGTGGATAATATATTTATGGAGTTACTAAGGATTACACATTTTTACCAATGTGATGGAATATTTTTTACGAGTTAGCCAGTAGTATCACATATATAGGAATTTGTGAGATATAACATATACACTATATTTAACATCATAATTTTATCCATGTGTTTGCTCAAGAAGAGAAATAATTAATCTTGAGTGACATATAGGAGTAGAGAACATCTGGGTTTATGATAATAAATGATGTTTTATCTAAAGATGAATTTTTAGGCTTACTTTCATATTCTAGTCTTTTCATGAGAGTTAGCTTCATGAGGTTAAGTATGATGCTCAATGAATTAGATAATGTCTTTATACCATAGGATTTTTTTAGTGGTGATTTATTTGATGTGAAAAATAAGAGAGTTACCTTAGGTGCTATATCATATGGATATTTCCTCATATGGATGAGGAACTAAGATTCATGAAATGCCTAATGAGTATGAGAGGAGATGAGGAAGTAATAAATCCTACAATAGCTTTTTTCTCTTTTGGATTTGTTAAATGGTAAAATATGTAAACTCTTTAGCTAGAGTAAAAACAAGCTAAATATATGTAATAAGGTTTTAACTTTTCCAATGATAGGAATCAATTATTTATTGAAATATAATTTGTGAATGTTCTAAATAAAAGTATGGGATGCATAGATCTAAGGTTTCTTTCATCCATAATATGAGATACTTATATTCAACCATGTTTTTAATGACATCACAGTTTAATTGAAAATATAAAGGAATGGTTTTTCTATAAAGGGATGTTTTTTCTATAAGTGTCAACTAGGACACATCCTAACCCAAATGCTTGAAGGAACTTAGCTTAATCAAAGTGAATTTTCCAAGAATCCTCATGAAGGTAGATATTAAGTTTGGGTATTTATTATAAAGTAAATTTTTTAGATGATTTAAGTCTAGATGTTACTATTTTCAGTTATTCAAGGGCCTGAATCTTGAGGTTATTCATGAAGTTATGGAAGTAGTCTTTGATTTAAATAACTAGATCAATACCTTTAGTTAGGAGAACATATTCATCAAATACAGTATCATTAAGGTGTTGTTGAGTTGGTATGGGTATGACATAAAGTTTATTTATGATCACTTGACCTTTGAATGATTTTTTAGTGTTGATTTTAAGTTTAAATTCTATTAATAATACCATCCACTTGTTGATTCAGTCTATAAGAAAAAAAACCTTATATAAAAAATGATAGATTATAATGAATGATGACATAGATAGTATGATAAATTATGTAGTGCAGAAAAAAATTAGTAGAAAATTATATTAAAATATAGCCATTATCTACCATTGTGTATCAAGTATCATAATATAACAAGGCATGAATAATATCATAAATGACATATATTTTTCTAGATTAATCATTTTGTATAAGCATTTCCCCAATTGATATGGGTTAGATGAGATGTAAAATATGAGAGGTTAATAATTTTAATTTGGTTTGAGCATTGTAATATGAATTAATGATTTAATCAAGTTATAAATGATTGATAACAAGCATCGGTCCATTTATGTACATATTTTTTGATAAGGGAGTTTACTGAGTATATGCCGTAAGTTACCTCAAGAAAAAATTGGTGGATTATCATAATTTTCAAAAGGTAAGTGTGGATGTAAAAAATGAATCAAGGTATAGGAATGCTAATAATAACTTGATATTGAAGAGATCCACATCAATCCCTTATATCCAAACCAATAATCCTAAGAGATTTTTGGAGGTAATGTCAATAACATAGTTGTGAGGATTGAAATTAAATTTTTACTTGATAAGATGATTGAATATAATATATAGGTTGTGAAGATGAGTTTCATAATGATTAGATTTGGCTATAAGGTCATCCATATAAGTTTAAAATATTTTTTGGATGAGATCATGAAATATGTGGGTAATTAAATGTTGATAAATTGCTCCATCCTTTTTAAGGGAGAAGGGCATTGTAACATAGAAATAGGTTCCCCACTTGGTAGTAAATAAGATTTTATGTCAATCCTTAGGGGAAATGTGAATAAAATTATACTCCTAA
>JARHVA010004380.1:350000-662500 GCA_037957365.1 Torreya grandis
TGTCTCCTAAACTGACTCTACACTCTTCAAAAGCAAAGGAATTAACCTATTTTTTCTAGTAATTAGTTCAATTTTCATTTCATTTGCTTACATGATTAGAGTAATAGACATAGATTAATTAGGTGATTTTTCAATTTAATAATCTAATCACACTAATTTTATCTTTTTCACACACTTCCAAATCACTTTACACAAAAAACATTAAACATTTCTCTTCCCAAGGTCCACATACTTAGATTTAATCACCAAGGGGGAATTCGTCTTGGTTTTTTGGCCAAGTATAAACATGTGGTTGATGTTATATATTGAAAAATTGCCCAAAACCCTTATTTCTACAAGATTGTGAAGTGAGGGGGTAGTCACCAATACAAAGCTAACACCATCATCGATATAGATCCCTTTGACCTAAACTACTTAAAACTATCCATATATTTATTTCTAGTTACTTCTTACAACTAACTCCCTATCACATTAATTTCAAAAATTATTATAACTTAACAAAATCAAGGAATGACCAATTAGCTTAGTATTTCCAATCAAGTTTTTTTATACTATTTTCTCATTATATTTTGTCTTGAAAAACTTATATTAGCCAACATTAGTGTAAGATTTATGTTGTGTGATACAATTAGATCAAACACATTGATCTAATTGCTTGTGTGCTTCATTGTATTTTCTTAGATATTATATTTCAAAAAAATTCCCTATTTTTAGAATACAATCATATCTATCAATAATCTCTTATATACTATTAATTTTGCTTATCTTCAGTACATAATGGACTTATTTGACTATGTATATTTTTAAAATGTTCAATTTATTCATTTGGAGTACATAATCAACCTATTTTACTATGTATCCTTCTATCCTACCTCAATTTTACCATCTATAGAACATAGTCGAGTAGTTAGAATATGTATTTTGAATCTTGTTTTGTTGACATTTCTTATAGACTCTATCGCCATTGTCAACTTTGTACCTATGGGTTGATATTATTCTATATTTGACCAACTTTATCCTTATTTTTCATCTTTACTTCCTGATGACATATTCTTCCTTCAAGCATCATGAAATACCCTATCATAATCTTTTTGTACAACTTGAATCCATTTAAATGCTATATGGGATGTTTTTTATTAATACCTTTGTTATTCAAGAGGATATTCACTCTTGGAAAACCTTTTATCATTCCTTATCTTTTAATTGAAATATGTCAAAATCACTCCAACAAATGAGATTAGGAGATTAGATCCATTTCATATTTCTCGTGATAATTCTCAATTAAAGTATCCTTACCATACTATGGAGGAAATTGACATAATCATAATAAATAAGCCCATAGGAAACCTTCTCAACACCAATAATCTACCACCTAAAAACCCTCCCCCTAATACAAATTTAGGGTATCCCCCTCTTAGCAATCATAATAATCCTCCTCTTAAAACAAACCCACAAATTGATACAACTCAAAGTATTGCACAAATAATGTAATAAATTAACATCATGAAAATATCTAATACGTCTCAAATGATGCAAATAAAAAATCATTTGATAAACATGGTTAATCAACCTCCTATTCTTCTTCCCCAAAATAACCAAAATTTCTTCCCTCCACCTCTTAAAGATGTCATGGGAAATGTCATTCCATAAGCTATTATACATAACAATATGATTGAACACATTGAAAATGTAATTTTATCCCCCTTCATTACATCTATTTATATTGGTAATATATATCTAGCTATTAAATATGATGGGACTAAAGACCTCACATCTTTTATCAAAGCATTTAGTAATCTTTATAAAGAGTGGATCCAAACTAATACTTTTGATACTACAAAAATTCTAGTTAAAACATTCATACATGATGTGTTATAATGGTATAAATAACTTTCCCAACATTTTATATGGAAACTTGAAGATTTAGTCAATCTTTTAGTTAAATAATTTTAACATAATGATCTTCTCAAAAAATGTCTTAGTCATTCCATCAATTATAAGTAATCCCCTAATGAATTAGCTCGTGATTTTATCAAACAATGGAAATCTTTGGATCATAAATCTAATCATATAATGACTAATGACAACTTGTTCAAACTTTTTATAATGGCCTTAACACCTTCCCTCTAATAAAATGTTTGAACTTTTTCTCCCCAAACTTTAAATGATATTATCAATCAAGCTAAATGACAAGACTTTATAATGAAATAGTTTGAGCCTACCACTAAAACCATCAAGGGATCTTTCCAACATTCAACCAATTCAATTAGTATAAATCCTCCTCAACCAAAACTAGGAGTAGCTAAAATGAAAAATCCCCAACCTTCCCATACATTGTTAACTATGCAACAAATGAAATAAATTTTAGCACCTTTTAAACCATTCACATATGCTAATAATCTCCCTCAATGGTATGACCCTAACATTTTTCATTAGTTTCATGCCAATATGTCATTCCCATGAAATATGTCATGGGATTACAAAATTTGACATTTATTTTATGCTAGGAGATACATTCAATCATGATCCCATGTTCAAATTCATCATCATCATTATGTTAATTATTCTAAAAATAAACAAGCTTTCAAATATTATTCCTCTAAAAATCCAAAAACTTTCTCTACATACAAGTCTCAAAAATTAAACAAGGATATTTGTGTGATTGACACCAACTATGCTCAATACTATACCAATTCTAAATATGTGAATGCAACTAAGGTCAATTATCGATGCAAACCCACCCACAAAGATCCCATCACAAAACCAAAGAAACCATCTTTAGAAGAGAAACTACTCAAATACACCACTACCACTAACCTACCTTTGTAAAACAATGAGGAACCACTTCCTCAATCCAAACCTTTAACTACCTATCTTCCTAATAAAAATATTTTACCTTCTAAGCTTTGTAATCATTCTTCCTCTTCAAAAAATCATTGGAATTTCTTAGAGGAGTTTAAATCTACACCTTGTAAAATTCCTTGCATGGAGTTATTTGGCACTTCTCTCTATCATCATAAATTCCTAATTTATCAACTAAAATAAATTGAAGAACCATCTTCCCTCAGAGTGGAACAACTTTCTCATGATCCACCACCAATAGAAGTTTATACCATTGGAATTTTTAGTCCTTATTCAAAACCTTCCATAGAGTTCCTTGAAGAAGACATGATCAATGATGAAATTATCTTTCAAACTAGCAACCCAACTCTCTTTATTAAAATATACATTAATACCACCCTTATTCATAAAGTATTAGTAGATGAAGGGTTAGGAATTAATATGACATCTATTTGGCTCATTCAATAACTTAACAAAGATCATCTCAAGGAATTCATATAACATGTTGAGGATTCCATAAGACCAATAAAAAACTGCTTGGTTATATTTAGATCCCTCTTACTATTGAAACTAAAACTATACATACTAAGCTTATGATTCTCAACTTACCATTATCCTATAGTATTCTCTTAGGTCACCCATGGATACATCACATTAAATTCATTGCCTATTATGATAGCCAATGTATCAAGTTTTTTCATAATGGAAAATGGTATAAACATGCTGTTGATCCTAACCCATGGAGTATTCAACTTCCTAACCCCAATCTCAGGATCAAATTCTAATTATTCCAAAATTTAAAGTGTAATTTTACCTAAATTTGTGAATATGAATCTAGATTTACAGGTCACTCTTGATGATTCTAATGATGATGAGCCTAATTATTTACAAAACACATGTAATACTACCAATCTACCTCCTTATATTTTAAAGTGGCTCCATCCTTCCTTGTTACCTCATGATCATACCATCCCTCTCATCAATGAGATCACTAATTTCCCTCCTCCATGTAATGCAAAGGAATAATCTTATATAGAATATTATTTTTCTTATAATGAATATGGAGTGGCCAATTTATTTTTAGACCTTTAAACATGTCACCTTGTAAATTTAATGATCTAAATGCATCACCTTCTAATGTTCCTTTAGAGACATAAGCATGTACTATCTCTCCCACCTATGATGATAGCTACATTGTGGCCCAAGATCAATAATGAGACCTGTATGTTTAATACTATCAGTAAACCTTAGCTAAAATACATGCTTTCAACTGAGATGTTCATACTAGTTCTATAGATATTGAGTTATAACTTGAAGGTAGTGTACATCTAGTTAGTTCTCCACTTATTGGTATTCCTTATGTTGTTGAATAAATTTTACCTCTCAAAAATTTATAACTTATGAAACCTTATATACCTCTTATCACAATGATCACTCTAACAAATCACATACCTACCAATGATTATAAAGATATACCTATTATCAATCCAATTAAATCCAATCAACCTTTCTCCATAGTTTCACCTACTCCCAAGATTGAATTGATGTTAAGTAAATACATGTACACCAAATACATTATGATTATGATCTCCATGGTAAACAAAATAATTTGTCTTGAAGTAGATGTGGAAAATTATGGACCTTTACCTACGTTACCTAGTAATAAATCCATACTTTTGCTTTATGCCTGAGAATCTTAACTTCCTTGGAAACATCATAAGCTTAGGAATTTAAAATGAAGTGGTTCTCATTTTAATAAATTAATTTCTATAATAAATCCCAAAAACAATCCCATTTATTGTCTTCCTAATGTGCCATATCATTTTTGAGATGGAAATGTTATGCTTATTGAAGAAAACACAAGAATAGAATATGTCACACATTCATGTTCTCAACCTAGAATAATTATATAAACTCACACTAACTGATCATGATAACTTTATTATATTATTTGATAAATATCATGAGACTTCCAATTGGTCATATGAGGACATGCTTGGTATCAACCATATTAACATTATGGATAACAAAATCACCTACCTAAATGTTAAACATGTTTGGCAAAAATAATGGAAATTTCCACCTGAAGTTTCCACCCTATGACATTAATAAATTATAAAACCATTAGATTCCAAGTTTATTAAACCCATGGATAATTTTTAATGGGTGTAAAACATTTTTCCCATTCACAAAAAAAATTACCATGTTTATTCGCATCTGCATC
Organism: Torreya grandis; assembly: GCA_037957365.1. Lineage (NCBI taxonomy): Eukaryota > Viridiplantae > Streptophyta > Pinopsida > Cupressales > Taxaceae > Torreya > Torreya grandis. The sequence goes on from JARHVA010004380.1 coordinate 355,066, forward strand.
AACTTCTACAATCTCAACCTCACTTATCCCAAATCAAATTTTCCATTACCTCAAATATATGCCATCATATATTCCAATAATGGATATAAAATTTTATACCTCATGGATATTTTTTAAGGCTAAAATCAAATTCAAATATCCCCCAAATACCAAAACAAGACAACATTCACTATAGAATGGGGCACCTATTACTATGTTAAGATGTTTTTCAGCCTTAAAAATGCCATAGTTACTTATCAATGGGATATGGCCCAGTTTTTTCATGATTTTATACATAATATTTTGTAAACCTATGTGGATGATGTCATTACCAAATCCAAAAGTTTCATAAGCCATATCTTTGATCTAATCATCATCTTTGGTCGATTAATCAAGCACAATGTTAAACTTAACCCCTAAAAATGTGTCTTTGGCATTACATCTACTAAACTACTAGGGATCTTAGTATATTTTCATGGTGATAATGTTAATCTTACTAAAATCAATGCTATAGTCAACATGCATATTCCTTGGTTTATTCTAGACATTCATAATTACCCCATCAAACTTGGGTCAATCTAGCGATACATCCCTAAAATGGCTTATTATATATAATCTCTTAACTCCTTTCTTAAGAAAGCTAATTATATAGAATGGATTGATCTTTTTCAAAAGGCATTCGATAATATTAAATAATCATTGATCCATCTACCTACACTTCTTCCTCCATCTAATGATCATCCTTTGATTTTGTACACTTCTTCTACTCCCATATCAGTTGGGGTAATTCTTACCCAATAAGATGATAATAGAAGAGAATATGTTATTTAATATATTAATTGAGGCCTCATTGATTATGAAAAAAATTATGCTAAAGTAGGACTTGAAAGCCTTACTATATATTTTGTAGCTAAAAAGTTTCATCATTACATGATCTATCAACAACCTATGTCAATGTTCATTCCAATCCACTTCATTAGTTTTTCTCCAAAGCATTTTTACCTAGAGATATAATTTTAAAGTGTATGTTTCCCTTAGTAAAATTTAACCCCCACATCATTTTAAAAAAAACCATCAAAGGTAAATTCATTATTGACCACTTACAATGGCACCCATACTAGCTACAAATGACCTTCAAGATAGTTTCCCTAATCATAACATTATCTATATTGAAGGTCTCAATCAGGCTCTCTCTCTTAAATATTACTTCCATAATTTCACTAATAATTTAGAGGAAATTAATAAAGAAGATACTTATGTTATTCTCTATACTACTAAATCTAAAGTAAAGCTTCTTAAAGTCACATCTATTTTCATGAAGACACCTGGACCCTATACTTTGATGGCATAAAATGTATTCAAATAGGTAGGGAATGATGTATTCTAAATAATCCTCATGGAAAAATAATCCCTTTGGAATTACATCTAAATTTTGATGTCACTAATAATATATAAGAATATGAAGCATTAATCTTAGGTATGAAAGTGATACTTGACTTAGATATTCCATATCTACATGTTTTAGGTGATTCCTAACTTATTTGCCACCAGGTTAACTATGAATACCAATGTAAATGTGAAGATATTATCACTTCTCATAAAATGGCTACCACTCTTGCCAAATAGTTTATCTCTTTTACCATTTAGCTCATTCTAAGAGATCATAAATCTATTGTTGACTCTCTTGTTTCTTCAACATCCTTATTTCATCTACATCAATTACTTAATGATTCTTGATTTCTTATCCAAATAAGAAAGTATTAATATTCTATCCAATCATAATATTCACTTATCTATCACACTGAGGATGTCACTATTTGACATGTCACATGGTATAAAAACATCATCCAATTACTTAAAAATCAAACATATCCTCCAAACATGTATTCTCATGAAAAAACTACAATTTGAAAACAAGATTTAAATATGTCTTTTGATATAATACTATTTATTATCATAATGTAGAAGGTACCATAATTTGTTGTGTAATCAAAAAATAGGTCCCTCCTCTCCTTAAATAATAACATGGAGGAATTTATAGTGGTCATTGTAGTGGATATGCTAAAACACGTAAATACCTACATATGGAATATTTTTTGCCTAATTTAGAAAAGGATGCTATCAATTTTTCTAAAAAGTGTAGTCTTTGCCAACTCCATGATGATCTAATAAATTCACCAAAAGTTAAGATCTAAACATTGGAATCTCCTTGGACATTTTCCATGTGGGGATTAGATCTCATTGGTAAACTACCTCGGTCACAAGATGGTCATGTTTTTATCATCACTGCTATTGAATTTTATACCAAATGGGTAGAATCTATGCCTCTTATAAATGTCACATGAATTACTATTTATAAATTTATCCTTGACCAAATCATTTTTTGTTTTGGATTTCCCCATACTATCATTTATAGTAATGGAAACAATTTCAAAAATAAAGACGTGAAGTAGTTATGTGCTAAATTTAAAATATTCTACAAATTCTCCACACCTTACCATCCAAAATGTAATGGCCAAGCTAAGGAAACTAATAAAATAATTAATAAAATACTCCTAAATACCATCCGATAAACCTTCATATATTGGTATATTTATTAATATCATGCACTTTGGGCCTATCATACTACCATTCATATTGCCACTAGGGCAACATCGTTATTGCTAATCTATGGTTATGAGTTTGTCTTTCCATTAGAAATCAAGCTTCCTTCCTTAAATATATCTCTTCATGGTATCATTCCCAATGAATAAATACATGAAGCTTACCTTAATTCTATCAATCTTATTGATGAAAACCTATTTAATGAAAGACATTATTTTTCCTAGCAATTATCACCTTCAAACTAATGAAGGCCATATTTTCAAAGATTCTACTAATGCATAATTTTTGAATAAATAGTTTGCTTAGATATTTCACTTCTTATCATACTTCTATATTCTATCCTACTAACACTTTTTTTAATTTTTTTACATGGATCTCACCCTCTGTAGAAGTTTCTCTTTTCACAAACCTTAGTTCTTTCCCTTGCTCATTTGGTTTCTTTCTCTCATGAGTTTCATTGTAAGACTATGGATGAGACATGATTTTATTCATGAATTCCTTTCACTTTTACATATTGATTTTTAATTTAAGAATTATTATTTATCAATTCTTTTTACACCCTCTTGGGTTTCTATTTTATGAGTTGCATTATAAGACCATGGATAGGACCAAGCCTTCCTCACAAATACCATTTGTAACTTTTTATTTTCACATAATTTGTTCACCCTCTTGGGTTCCTCTTTTATGAGTTGAAGTGTAAGACTATGGATAGGACCAAGCCCTCCTCATAAATAACTTTTTTGCCTTTATTAAACCCACTTGGGTTTCTATTTTATGATTTGTAGCCTAAGACCATGGATAGGACCAAGCTCTCCTCATAAACTTACAATTTTATTTTAAAAACACCTCTAAACCAAGCATTCCTTTTTTAGAATGTTAAGAAATGGTTATAAGCTTGTGATCCCATATCCTTAGCTTCAATTTTTATTTCTTTTGTGGTTAATTAATTTCATAAAAAACCATGTTAACATGTTTCTATACATTCTTATGATAATGAATCATACTTACCTGTCATTGTATCCCTTTTCACATTATCACATTTTTTGTGATTTGAAGAAAATAAAATTGTTTCATGTTCATTCTCTTTGATTTCCTTTCCTCCAATTACACTTTGGATAAAATAAGGTCAAAATCAAGATATAAATTTTATTTCACATGAATACACAAGACTCTTGGACACTATGTTGTATCTATCCTCTTTCTTAGTAACCCAGTCTAAAGTTTTCAAATGCTAGTCATTTTTATCATCCATGTTTGGTTCTTTTAATCCATATGGAGGAGTAATAAAAAATACATCAAAAATTAAAATTTAAATCATTTTAAACAAAATTAAATTATTAGAAGGAAACATATAAATCTAAAAGTCTAATCACACTAAAATACATTATTTATAGCACATATCATATCTCCCATCAAATATCAAATTCCAATGTTGGACTCATGATATAGTTGAGTTCTATTGGGTGTGGTAGGCTAGTAGATTGGGATAGGATAATTAAAAATAATCTATGGTGTTACCTACTTTTTCATGTAAGTACCCAATCTTTGTAGAATATTGATGGCTCTGTAAGGGGTCTCAAGGAATAGAGAACACATTGTGGGAAGGTAGGTCTATTTTAATTTTTATGCATATAGCCTTCATGGGATGATATTCATACTAAATTTGGTGACCCAATATTTGTGTGGTTAGGAAAATTTATTTAAATTCCTTAATATCGAAAGTCCTCTTGTTTTGACAAACCTAATTTAAGTGCCTTGACTTTCATAAAGAGTTTATGTACCTTTTATTTCCTTCATTTCCCCCACCACCAATTTCATCTCCCCCTTGATAGGAAAGTTTGATTCTTAATCTATTTTCCCACTTCTACATTCTATCTTATTTACATTCTAAACAAGATAGAACTACTTTATTTTAGTTTTATCTATCCTTAGTACAAAATAGTATGCTTGAGTAAATATGGATTATCTTATTTATGCCATTATTTTACATCTTTAAAATTTCCTTTGTTTAGTTGAACATGTTTCGTTATCAATTAATTTTTTTAGACAACTGCATCTATTTATAAATTTTCTGTTATCACCCTTTTTTTATGGAAAAATGTATCCATTTCTATATTTTTGTTTCACTTCCTTTTTTTAGGCAACTGCATTCATTTCTACTTTCAATAATTTTTCCATTATTGAGTGAGGTTGGATTCTTGCTTCTCACTCACCAATGTTATTTTCCATTTTATGCACTTTTTCCATTAATGATTGAGTAAGGATTATTAATTCTCACTCATCAATATTATTTTACCATTGCTTGCCCATATTTGTTTAGGTAAGGATTATTACTACTTTCACATTGATGTTTGATTACCAGTTTTACTTGTATCCTTAGTTAAACTTGGTTTATTTACCTTTCTTATTTAGGGTTTACTTTTTGAGTTTTTTGGTCATTTAACAACCTTGGTTATTTGGTTACCTAATTTACTCTAATTTTGGCTTGGTCATTTGGTCTGAACTTAGAATTTATCACCCAAACTTACCAAATTTACTAGTAGATCATGCCTACATGGTTTACTTATATTTATTTTCTAGTGCTTCTTTGTTTTTGATCATTTGTTTTATATCCATGGGTTTATCCAAATTATTCTATGCACACTCCATGATCAAAACTAAAAACACAACAAAAAACCATCCAGTGATAAAGGGAAGTCAAGGTATACATGCCTTACTTTTATTTTTAGTTATTTCATTTTCATCCATTTACTTTTAGTTATTTTATTATTTAAAATACTGTAGTTTATTCAACTTTGGCATTGTGTTTTATCATGTTCTTTTATTGAAGCACCATTCCATATTACACATGAGTGACATGTGATTAGCTTCAAGTTTGGGATATGTATACACATAAAAATTTCAAACTTTCTCAATTACTAATGGTTTTTTTCTTGCAATAACCTATTGAGTCTCAATCTCTTTGAGTACATACCTTAAAGGTTGCATCAAGAAAGGGGTGGGTAGATAATTAGTGATTTCCATGATTTTTATCCCCTATATCACCACTTGTAATCTAAACAACCTTCCCCTACACACTTTCTTAGGATTTGACACTTCCCTTACACACTCTTTAATTAATTCACCACCTTATTTAGCCCTTATATAATCTAGAAACCCTTTTTTACATTTATCAAACAAAGTCAACTTGGTCTGGCCTTATACTTAAATTATATTTACACATTATAGGACTCTGTCATCTTTGGCTAACCTCATCTAGGACCTAATTTTATTTTATAAATTAATGAAACAAGGTCAATTAGGTGGACTCTGTTGACTAAACTTTTAGAAAGGTTTAGGGTTAGATTCATCTATATATACACATCATTTTTTTCCCTTTCTTAGATGGAAAAATAGTTAATCATTCATTTTCACTTCCTTATAATCTATTCTTCCACCATTCTACTTAAGGAGTTATTTGCTTAGGGTCTACAGTTGGAGAGAATAACCTTTGTCTTGTGAAAGATTTAGATTCACTAGGAGGTCCTTGGATAGACTGTAGTCCATTCTCCATCCTTAGCTTATTCAACAATACATAATAATCTCTTGAAAACACCATTGGCCAAATAATAGATTGAGTCTCAATGGGTTCATCTTCAAGATAAGTATATATGACTTTACTCCTTTATTTTCATAGATAGAAGTAACATAAGTAATGTATTTTGAATATATTTCTCTCTCCATACATTAGGATTATATCTATACATAACTTAATTAAAATCATTATATTCATGTTTATTTTCATGTTTATTACCCCCATTTTATGCCACAATCTTTGGTGAGCACTAGGTTATAATTTAATTTAGTTTACATTTACTTGGTGAATATAGAAACCATATGACCTATCTAGGGTTATTATATGGTGTTATTGACTAGAGGCTTTTTAACCCTCTCTGGTAATATTATTATGGTAAGATACCCCTTTGGTTAGGTATTTTAGATCCATCTTGGTCATGACCCCGATTGTCTATATATACAAACAAGTAAAAGTGTGAGTGTGATTTATTTTCTTCAAGCTAGGATTGATTTGTAGATCAGTTGTATTTTACCTTGTATACAACATCAACCAACCTGATATAATTATTTTTGGTGTTTACAACTTCATCATCCGATTCTATATAATTATACATGTTTGATTTTTAGTACAATTTAGTTTTTAATTATATCAACCAACCTGATACCATTGTCTACTTATTTATTTCAATTAATTAAATACCTAAAATTGGTTTTAGACATTGACTTTCAAACATTAGTTTTTATTTGTTTGGTTTTCCCTAGAAATTATGTTTTGATAGTTTTTAAAATACTTAGTTACTATTGTTACAAGCCATACAATTATTTGATTTACTAACATTGTCGTGTGATGGTTATCAACCCAATACTCAAGACATTGTACAACACTAAACATGCTATTTATATTCCACATAACTTGTAGTATATCAAAAAAAATTAATATTCCATTTTTATTGAACTTAGGAAACAAACCATTTATGTTTTTGGTGCACCTAAGAGGAGTGGATCACTTAGGGAAGTTAATCTCACCATACCCTTGAATTAGAGTTTAGTGGACTATAGGAAATATTTATCCTTTGTAATTAGTTATCTAAAAATCATGATAACACTAATCAACAAAAAATCAAGTATATTTAAGAGCCCACACTTTGAATCAAATCTATTTAGTACAACTACCTAATCTCATTTTCAAAACTTGAGTTAAATTTAATTTTATGCCTATATTTTTGTTTATTATAGACTATATCATCTAGCCTGATATTGTTCTATGTTATATGTTATAACTACATCAACCAAATTGATATAGTTATTTTGATATTTTAACTGTATTGGGTAGCCAAATATAATTCCCTATTTTTGTCTCTTTGACTACATTAACTAGACTAATACATTCTAATTATTTTCCATCATATAACCAACTATATTAGCCAAACCCACTATAGTTTTATTTCTTCTTGTCTAACTGCATTAGATAACTCATACATTCTATTTTTCCTAGTTCTTTCTTACTTGGTTGCATCAACCAATCTCATACATTTTATTTATTTCAACTTTCTCTTACCTAAATGAATCATCCATCATGATATAGTTTATTTATCTCAATTATTTTATTTCTTGACTGAATTGGCCACTTCAATACATTTTGTTTCTCCCAATTTCTTCTTTCTCAATTACATCACCCTACCCAATATAATATGTTATACCCTACTTCTTCTTGACTAATTGTACTAGTTAGATCAATATAGTTTATCTTAAATAGTTTTATGTCTTCCTAAACAAATACATTATACATCTTAATACAACCTATTATACCCACATTCTAATTAATTGACTACATTGGCCAATATGATACAATATGATTTTCCCACTCTCGATTCCTAATTGCATTAGTTTCGCTGATACAATCTATTTACTACAAGTTAACAATATCAGTCAATCTAGTTTAGTTAAATCCCTTCTCTTTCATCATTTTATACATATTTTTTAAATTTGAATAGAGAACCCAAAAATACCTAATGAAATTGACTAATTCCAATAAAACATTTAAATCTTATTTACCTTATACTACCATAGAAAATCAAGATACAATTAATTATCATGGGGCCCAAATAACTAAAAATTATGAATAACTTAATAAATCTGAATCCCTTGATCCACTTAACTATCCACTAGGCATGAATGTAGTATAAGACTAGTAAAAACTTGAGTATACATACTTAATGATCATCTACCTTAACAAAGATCTTAAACATAGGGGCAAATACCCTATAGTGGTCTATCATATCATTATGACACCCCATGTGGAGTTTCATACTTCCCCTAATTCTATATTTTCTACTAGACTTGGGGAAAGTCGTTACATGACTTCCCCCTTTTCTTCTTATTTTTCCATCCCTAATATTAATACTAACATGGTAGTTCTTTCCTATAGTGGGCATACTCAAAGTTACCACACTAATACCCATGTTAGTACCATCACTAGTGCATATTATCAAACTAATCATCAAAAAAAAAATCTTGATACTCATCAATGTCTTTTATCATCCATGAACCAAATGGATACCTTTTTAAGCACGAAATATATTGAGAGAGGGGGGGGGTGAATAATTATATTATATATCTTTTACTTCATCTGATTTCTTTTCTTTAACCACTTAATCACACATTCAAGATATGTAATAAAAATGAAATAATAACATGCAAGAGAGAGAGAGAGAGAGAGAGAGAGAGAGAGAGAGAGAGAGAGAGAGAGAGAGAGAAGAGAGAGAGAGAGAGAGAGAGAGAGAGAGAGAGAGAGAGAGAGAGAGAGAGAGAGAGAGAGAGACCATATTTTTATGTTGAAACCCAAAGTGGGAAAAACCATGGAGAACAATTTCAAGTATATGAATGAGCACCAACTCAAGTTAAAAAGTTTTAAAGCACCAACTTTTAGGAGCACCAACCCCTTTTTTGAGCACCAACCCACAAGAGCACCAACCCATAGGGGCACCAACCCCTTTTGTGTATAAAACACAACTATCTCTCAATGTTGCTTACTCAACAAATGATATAACTCTATAATATCTCCTAATTTTCTATCCTTTTTTCTTATATAAAATAATTACAAAACCATGAACTATATTGCATACTACAAATGGTTTTTTAAGCCTTTATTTATAACTTTCCAAGTGACCTTTGGCATTCACCCTTTATGACCCTTCAATCCTCATGGAAAATGGTGCCAAACTTGCATGACCCTTTGTATACTTTCATTTGAAAAGTCACATGGTGACCCTTCATAAGCAAATGCATCCTTTCCTCTTTTGTCTTTATCTTGGTGACTTTTTGTAGTCTTCAAAATGTCCCTTCATGGAAAAATATGCCATACCCTCTTTTGTCTTCACATGGTGACTCATAGAATTCTTCAAGATGACTCTTCATGAGAAAATGTGTCACATTCCTCTTTTTTATTTACCTCGTGACTCTTTGACTTCTCCATTAGCCCTCTTTTGACTTATATGAAACCAAAAATATATTCATTAATATTAAATAAATATTAACACACATTATCCAATATATAAATATTAAAAACACCATTAAATATAATGGGGCCTTTATCACCAATGCTAGACCTTTGACATCAATGATAATATAACCAACAATATCCCCATTTGTCATTAATGGTAACCTCAATCTGAAACTACCACATCCTAAAACCTATACTGCACATATCAACCTATACATACTACCATGTAAAAAACATATAGTAACTTCCCCTTATTGTAGCAACATTTACCTATTCCTTGAACCTATTTATGCACATGTACCTATAACTATACTTATTTATATTCTTATCCCCCTTTGAAATTAATGGAAAAGGGACTATCCTAGAGCTAACACTTAGCTCCCCCTCAACTGATGTTGATCTTCAATGGTAAGAATTAAAAAAAAATTACTCCCAACTTCTCCTGTAGATACTCAAATGTGTCTTTCAGTAGTACCTTTATGAAAATATCAACAATCTACTCTATAATACTGATATATTCCATCTTAACCTATTGATATACAACCTACTCTCTCAATAAATGATAGGAATATGTTTTTTTCTTGAATGCATCACTGGATTCTTAGAAATATTAATAGCACTTGTGTTGGCATAAAAAATAGAAATAGGTTCATCAAATTTTAACTTGATATCTTCCAAATTTGCTTCATCCAAAGCACTTATGTACAACATAATACCACTACAATATATTCTAATTCAGCTATAAAAAGTGATACTAAGTTCTACTTCTTGCTTAGCCATGATACTATGCTATCATCAAGGAAGAAAGCTCCTTAACTTGTACTCTTTCTATCATCCAAGAAACCTACCCAATATGAATCTATATAAGCAACCAAAGTGAAATCTCTACCTATGGGATACCACAATCCATAATCTAATGTCCCCTTGATATATCTAAATATTCTCTTCACCAATTAAACATGACTATATTTTGGAGCTTATTGATATCTTGCAACCATACCTACTACATGCATGATGTCTAGCCTCAATGCTATCAGATATAAAAGACTACCAATGATAGATATGTATAAATATTGATCTACAATAGGTAAATATTCATCCTTGATCACTTTATTTCCTATACTCATTGGTGTGCCACCTAGTGCACAATCCTCAAAACCAAATTTATTCAACATTTCCTTGGCATATTTACTTTGAGATATGAAAATTCCTTTATTTGAGTAAAATATTTACAATCCTAAGAAAAATGACAATTATCTAAGCATAAACATCTCAAATTGTTTTTGCATATTATAAAAAAAAAATTGTCATCTTTTCAATGTTTCCTCCAAAAATGATGTCATCAACATATACCACAATAATCAATTAATGCTCATCTTCTATTTTGTTGTAGAGATTACTATCAACAAATCCTCTCTTAAAACCTTGATCCTATAGGTACTTATCAATTCTTGTATACCAAGCTCTAGGAACTTGTTTCAATTCATATAGTGTTTTATTCAATTTACATATGTGGATACTATCATTTGAGAGAATAAATCCCTCAGGCTACTCAATGTAGACCTCCTCTTCTATATTCTCATTCATAAAGGTAGATTTGACATCCATATAAAACACTTTGAAATTTTTAAACACTACATATGAAAGAAACATTATAATAACCTCTAGCCTTGTCACTAGTGCAAAAGTTTTTTCAAAATCTATTCCCTCAATCTGAGCATATCCTTTACATAATAATCTTGTTTTATTCCTGATCACTTCTCCATTTTCATTCAAATTATTTCTATAAACCCATTTGTTCCTATCAAATTGTGATCTTTTGGTCTAGGTACTAATTCCTAAGTATCATTCTTTTCTATTCGATTTAATTCTTCATCCATTGCTTCAATCCAATGATTATAATGTTTAGCTTCTCAAAAAGTTTTAGGCTAAATTTTGGATAACAAAGAGAAATTAACTTGCTCAGATTCACTTACCATCATTCTTCTAGTGTGAATTCCTTCATTTTTATCCTCGATGATGTCATTTTCATTATGATTTTTTTGGACATATTTGGATGGGATTTTGGTGTCCTTTTTCTCCTTCTCTCATCTTCAGCTAATTCTTGAAAATCTTCCTCTTCAATGATTTTAGGAATTTCTATTGGATCACTAATTCTTTGTGTTTTATCTTCTTCTATCCTGACACTTGCACTTTTAACTATCTTCTTGGTTCTTTTTTTTATAACATCTATAAGCCTTACTTTTTCAAGAATAACCAATAAATATAGCTTCATCTACTGTAGATTTAAACTAACCTAGTTTTTCATCAATTCTATTTATGAAGCATCTACTACCAAAAACTCTAAAATAATTAATTGTTGTTGGTTTGTCTTTCCATAGCTCATAAGAATTATTATCACTATTGAATCTTAATAATGCTTTGTTCTAAATATGCACTACTATAGCAACTGTCTCTCTCCAATATTTATCTGGTATCTTGGATTCATTTAAAATGTCCTCACCATCTCCTAAACTATTTTATTTCTCTATTTAACTACTCCATTTTGTTATGGAGTTTTGGCTACTGAATAATATCTCTTTATTCCATGATCTTCACAAAACTCAATAAACTAATATAACATGAATTATCCTCCTTGATCTGATCTTAGGCACTTAATCTTCCAACCAATTTCATTCTCAACTAATGCTTTGAAATGTATGAAAGCTTTAGATTTTTCTTTAAAAACATTACCTAAATCATACATGAAAAATCATCAATAAACAACATGAAATATTTCTCAGCTTGAGTACTCTGATTTCTCATAGGTCCACATAAATAAGTGTGAAAAAGCTCTAACATTTAAGTGTTCAAGTATTCTTTTGTTTTAAACCACCTTATGGCCTACTTCCCATGCTGACAAGGTTCACAAAACATGTTGGATGGCTTTGTAATCTTTGGAATATTTTTGACTACTTACTTCTTGATGATGTTGAAAATATTGTCAAAATTTATGTGTCCCATTCTCTTGTGCCATAGCTAACATTATTCAATATAACTCAAATGAGATATTTGACCTTTGATGTTTGATAACATATACAAATTATTACTTATTCTTTGAGCATATACAACCAACACATCTGAATCAATTTTCCTAATTTTAAAACCTTTTATATAAAAATTTAGTGTATGCCCCTGATCACATATTTGACTTACACTAAATATATTATGCTTAAGACCTTCTACATACAAAACATTTTCAGTTTTATTTCTACTATTATCCAAACTTAGTGTACATTTTTTGATAATTCTGGTAGTAGTATTATCTTTGAATTTCATTGTGCCACTAGTGATCTTCTTTAAGGTTATGAACTTGCTCTTGTCTCCTATCATGTGCCTCAAACATCCACTGTCAATGAACCATGGCTTTTCTTCATTTCTTGCATGTAAAGTTGTCTGTACCAACATAGATTTTTTAGGTTGTTTCTTTTACCATGAACCCATCTAAACTTTCTTCTTGATGAATAGAGCCTTGAAACTCTGGTCCTTCTTGACTGACTCTAAAACACTTCTATAGTACTAGGATATGTGTTTGAAGTTATTTTACTTGAAATATATTATGGCCTCTTCATTAAAGCTTGATAGAGGAGCAAAAAAAATTTGGTTTCTACTTGAATATGCATGAGTTTCCTTCTCCTTATTTCTAAAATTTTTAGACCTTTTTTGACATTATATTTTATTATGACCATATCCATTACAATAAAAATAGTAACCATAAAAATAGGACATGTTTGTGTATCTCTAACTTGATTACCTTTTGTAATTCTATTCCTTCTAGCCTTCTTTGTTTGAGATGTCCTCTATATTCTTAACTTATTCCCTTTTTATTTCCTCTTTTCTAAGAGCTTCAACATATCTCTTTCCTTTTTCTATGTTAACCTTGTCTATGAAAGTAGTGGCCTCCCCTTTCTCTTTTTAAAATCTGATACCTATCTTATCTGACATTGATCTTTGACTTTTTAATATCTTATTCAACATATTAGTAATATTCTCAAACTTTTAATCATTATCTATTCTATCATTGATTTCTTTATTTGTTTTCTCAAGATCTACTTTTAAAGAAACAATTTGAATAACATACCTTTGACATTCTTCACTTAATTTTTATAACTGTGTCGTTAGATATTTTTCATTCTTCTTAGCTTCTTCAAAGTGTGATTGTATATCTTCACTTATTTTCTTTGACTCTTTTTTATTTTTCTTGATCTAGAGCTTTAATATTCAATTCTTCTTCTCAAGATATTTTAACTCTTCTAAGGCATAAATGAGTTCTCCTTCTAGATTTACTTTGACTTCATCTTTTTCTTCGTCTTGATCATTTATAATTTTACTTACAGAGGCATCTTCATGTATGGCCATGAATATAATATCTTCTTCTTATGAATCACTAAATTCACTATCTTTGGTTCAGCTAGGATCATTAGAATACAAACTCTTCTTCTTGAATCCCTTCTTGAATTTTATGTTGAAATTCTTCTTATATGTAGACTTTCCTTATTCATTTTCACCATTACCCTTATCTGGGCACTTAGCTAAAAAATTCCAATCTTTCCACAATTAACACATTTAAAAGGTATTTTCCGTAATATTTACCTATGGCCTTTTTTAGCTTGCAAATGAATAAATCTATGTTGTCATATTCATCATCACTAACATTGTCACTTGATTCTTGAATCTTAGCCTTCTCTTTCTTTGATGTCTTGAATGTAGCTTCTCTTTTTGAGTGTTTCTCTTGTTTAGTTCACATCTCATATGCCATAAGAATACCATGTAGCTCATCCATATTTAGCTTGGCTAAATTCTTCTTCTCTTCAATTGCCAAAACTTTTTCATCATATCTCAATCATAGAGATCTCAAAGATTTTTATACCACGATTGATTCTTCTAACTTTTCTCCAAGACTTTGAATCTAATTAACTATTTGATCAACCCAAAAAAGGTAACTTATATATTTTCTTCCTCTTCCATATTCAAACTCTCAAACTAATTTCTGAAAGTCTAAAGCTTAGCTTGCTAAACCTTTCATCACCTTTGTAGATATTCTCAAGTTTTACCCAAGTTTCATAAGCAAATTTACATTGCATAACTTTAAAAAATTATGATTCACATAAACCACATAAAATATCATTTAAATATTTAGCATTATTTTCACTTGCCTTTTTTTCCATTGGAGTAGTTACAAGTGTCTGTGGCTCTTTATATTCCTCCACCACTACTTGCCAAATATTGAATCTAAGAACCATCAAATATGTCCTCATAATTATACTCCAAAAAATGTAATTTTTCCCATAAAACAAAGGTTCCTTATTTGTATAAAAACCTTCATGTGATCCAGCCATCATGCTTTCCCTGATTTACCTTCAAGCTATAAATTTTTTTCCAAAGGAACCTGCTCTGATACCAATTATTAAACAAAAAATATACTGAGAGGGGGGATGTAAATTAGTATATTATATATCATTTACTTAATCTAATTTATTTTCTTTAATCACTTAATCACACATTCAAGATATGTAATAAAACTAAAACAATAACATGCACCACATGAGAGAGAGAGAGAGAGAGAGAGAGAGAGAGAGACCAAATTTTTATGTGGAAACCCAAAGTGGGAAAAACAATGGAAAACAATCTCAAGTATATGAATGAGAACCAACTCAAGTTACAAATTTTTTAAGCACCAACTTATAGGAGAACCAACCCCTTTTCTGAGCACCAACACAAAATCTATTTGTGAGTACCAACCCATAGGATCACTAAATCCCTAAAAAAATTTGTGAGCACCAACCCATATGAGAACCAACCCATCTTGTGTATAAAACACAACTATCTCTCAATGTTTCTTACTCAACAGATGATATAAATCTATAATATCTCCTCCTTTTTTATATAAAATAATTAAAACGTGATGCACTCTCTTGCATATTACAAATGGCTTCTCAAGCCTTTATTTATAGCTTTATAAATGACCTTTGGCATTCACCCTTTATGACCCTTCAATCCTCATGGAAAATGGCACCAATTTTGTATGGCCCTTCATATCCTTCCGTTTGAAAAGTCACATGGTAATCCTTCATAATAAAATTCATCCTTTCCTCTTTTATCTTTATCTTGGTGACATTTTTTATTCCTCAAGGTGTCCCTTCATGGAAAAATGTTCCATACCCTCTTTTGTCTTCACATGGTGACTCTTGGAATTCCTCAAGATGACTCTTCATGAGAAAATGCATCCCATTCCTCTTTTGTCTTTACCCCATGACTCTTTGACTTCTCCATGGGCCCTCTTTTGACTTATATGTAACAAAAAATATATTCATTAATATTAATAAATATTAACACACATTAGCCAAGATATGAATATTAAAAACACCATTAAATGCAATGGGGCCTTTATCACCAATTCTATAAATTTGACATCAATGGAAATATTTCCAACATACCTTTCAAAGTATTATTTCAAATCATATGATGTAAATGTAAAACCAACTATTGAAATTAAAAAACCATCCTCAATATCTCTAGTGGGATTACAAAATCCAAATACCCCATGCCCCCTTGCCCTTAGATATGTTCATGGTAATATAATGCCACAACCTCCACTTCTTAACAAATCAATAAATCATCTTTAAAACAAGCCATTGGTTCTCAAATTACAAACATAAACATAGGTTATATTACTCATACTATCACTTATAATGGATCAATTGATCTTGATTTACATTTGAAATATTTTATAAATATTGAAAAGTATTGTATTAAGTTAAATAAATTTATGAATACCAAATTTCTAGACAAGGATTTTTCGGTGATGCCATACATTAGTACAATAAAATAAATTCTATCATTATCTCTATCTTAGAATAATTAGTTAATGCATTGGTTCAAGAATTTAAAACCAATGGTCTTCTTGAAAATAGCTTAGCCCACTTCATTAATTATAAATAGGTAGATTCTAAGACTTCACAATCCTTTATCAAGTGTTGGAAAGCCTTAGTTAATAAGGTTGAGCACAACATGTTAGAGGAGAACCTTTTCCACTTGTTTATCAATGTTCTCCACCTTAAAATTCAATATCAAATCAATACTCTCTCTCAAAAATCATTGGAAGAATCCCTTGATCAAGGTAAATGTCAAGACTTCCTCATATAAAATTTGATCCCTCCCAACCTATGTATAAAATTTTAATTATTATGAATTTTAAAAATAAACGTGCTACCAATGATGGTGTCTTTGATACATATGGTTCTATGTACACCATTAAGATTATCCTCCCACATGTATTTGATGAAGAGACACTTTCCCAACTTATCAAGGGAAGTCACTTCCATCCTTCTCCTTATTCATTGGCTCATGTGAATAAAATCAAAGTTTACAAGCCTCTTTCCCTTATTGAAATTAATAAATGTATCCCTAAACCCTTATCTAAAGATCCTAATCCTTTTCACCCTAAGAAGAATTGGTATGATCCTTAAAAAATTTGGTATCATGCAAATTGGGGACACTTTCATGAAACCTATAAAAAATTAAGAACCTTTATTTCTACTTTATCCTAGGTCCCCACTTTGATCACAAAGCCATGATCAAAGAGTGTCAATAATCTTATGATAAGGTAACTAAATCCAGTAACTCCAAAGTCAAGCATGATATTCTTAACTAGGCTAATGCTCACCTTTATATATATATATATATATATATATATATATCCACTTCATAATCATATTCAAAACCAACAACCTAATCTAAATTATCCTACTACCATTAATGTTGTTGAAACCATGATTAACCCTCCTTCTACCAATGAATAAAACCTAGTTAACATGAGTAACATGAAGCATGTAGTCTTCTATAAAAATCCTTATCCTTGTCCCACTCATACTCCCTATCCTAATTATAGAATAGTTCAAGATACCTTTCTCCCTCATTTTTTAGATGTTAAGTATGAGTAAATCATTACCATTTTAGGTAATCCAATTATATCATCCAACTAAATGTAGTCATATTTTTTATTACTATTCTTACTTTATCGACCATCCTGATATAGTCTATGTCATAAATGAGAATGATTCTCATTTGTCCTAAATCTCTCCTACATGACCATTATAATAAAAAAAACATAGCCATTAGACAAATATTATGCACGTAGATAATAAATTATGCACAAGTCAATTTCCATTATTTCCTTAAGGAATAATACATAATCCATAGCTCTCTTCCACCTATTTTGGATAAGCAATAGAAGTGCCTATTAAATAGGCATAATAATTTGGTTTAAAAACAACCATTTGGTTGTTGTGATCCCCTCAAAATAGTGTGGATTGCATAATTTGGTGCACACCAAATATTATATGTGCACACAAGAATCCAATAAATAAAACAAACTCCTAATTTAAGATTAACTCATAAGTGAGTTTTAACACTCACTCAAATACCCTTGCTTAAGTATTAAATATGGAGTAATAAAAGAGAAAGTAAAGAGATTGAATGGATCCTAGCAATGAGGCCTGATCAGGTACCCATGTATAATTCACAGTGAAATACAAAGTGTCCTTATGGTAACCAATCCATTTTATCAGACTACATAGATGATGAATCAATATAACCACCAAGTAAAATAGGAAATAGTATTCTGTATGAGGCTAACTATATAAAAAACACTGATCTCAAAATAATGGAAAGAAGAGTTACCAAGGATGAAATGTATCAACATAAAGTACCCAAAAATAGTAATAATAGCTAAAGTTAAGAGAGTAAAAAAATAGGTTGCAAGGTGTCCCAAGAAAGTAAATCGCTCAATACTCAAATATAATTTTGAATATGTGCACTAGATGGAATGAAATATATAAAATGAAAATGCACTTGGTGAACTCAAAAGTCTCAATTGAACTCAATTTTGCATGAGTGGTATGGATCCACTACTTAACATAAAAAATAACTGACACTAGAATGCACTAGAATAGCTCTATAAAAAGAGACTATTAGAGGTGTCGATAGTGAAAAATGGTTCATCAACTAAATTTAATCTACTACAAAAAAATGAAGTGCACCAAGGGTTATCAAGGAACCCTATAACTAAAAAATAAGGATCTGCACCATACCCCCCATACTACTAACTTAGTGGAGTGATTCAAAAAAGAGGTCTATATGAGTGGACTGAATTTGCTACTCCAACATTGAAATGATGACACTATATTCACTAGAATAACTAGTCTTTAGAAGAAGATCAAGCTCCATAACAAATTTGAGGGAGACTGTCAACTTTCAAAAAAATGTTGAAGATATAGAACAAATATCTCTCAAGAGGATGGCCTTGGTGGTGATGGGATAGTCAACAATTGAAGAGTAAGTGCTTAACATGGAGCATACAAACATGAAGAAAAAGACTCCATTACTCTTAGTGTGACCACAAATAGAGATTCCATACAATAAAAAACACTAAATAATACATAAAACCCATAATTTAATCAATCTATAGAATATGCCATCAAGAACATTATAGTTGCTTCTAAAACAATGGAGCAATGCACAACACAAAACCATAACCAAGAATGTAGTATGTCATTCTCTACCAAAAAATTCATTTATGAGTACAAAAAATATCACAAAAAATAATGCACACTCAAAAATAGGATGTCAAACTTTGTTGATAATGCATCCATGAGTGTAAGTGTGAGAATAGGGACAATAATATGGGCCAAAAAAAGGAACAAGTTCAATAATAATGACCTTCAAAAATGAAGGTAAGGAGGGGTGAGAATAAGTTTATTTTATCTATGAGGGGGTATGACCTCCTACCAGACTAGACCTCATCCTCCATCTTCAACAGATGAAAGTGAAAAAGAAAGTACCTAAAATATAGAAGTCAGACAATAATAAACATACCCCTTAAAATATTAGGCATCTTTACAATAATTTCCTTCACTATAAATTTGTCCCATTTTGAAAATAATTCCCACACATTATAATAAATGCCTCACCTACTTTCCAAAAATAAATAATTTTGGCTCCCTCACAATATGAAATGTATCACCAAAAGGTACCCATGACCATTACCATATCATAAATGAGGATGATTCTCATTTATCCTGGATCTCTCCTGTATGACCATTACCATAGAAAAACATATCCATTAGACAAATATTATTCACATAAAGAATAAACTATGCACAAGTCAATCTCCACTATTTTCGCAAGGAATAATACACAATCCATAACTCTCTTCTACCTATTTTGGTTAAGCAATAAGAGTGCCTATTAAATAGGCATAATAAGTTGGTTTCAAAACAACCACTTGGTTTTTTTTATCCCTTCAAAATAGTTTGGATTGCATAATTTGGTGTACACCAAATATTTTATGTGAACACAACAATACAACAAATAAAACAAACTTCTAATTTAAGCATAACTCCTAAGTGATTATTAACACTCACTCCAATAGTCTATTAGTACTCATCTCTCTATTATAACTACAATAGCTAGCTTGATATAATTATTTACTCCTAAATCATAACCTACTATATTTTTCAGCTCAAAATAGATAGTTTGGTTCCTATCTCTATCTCTAATGCATCGACTAGCCCGGTGTAGTCTAGGTTTTTCATTAATTGTGCTACTAATACATCTACTAGATTGATATAGTATATTTATAATTATTATACATAATATACTATATTTACCAACGTGATACAACCTATTCTCCCTATCCAAACTACATTGGTTAAGCTGAGATAACATAATTTATTTTTTAATCAGTTTAAGTACACTTCAACTCATCCTTTAGCTAATCTACTTCAACATTATATACCTTTACCTCAATCTTACCTATCTCACTTAGGACATTATGAGTGGGATCCCATTGAATAAATTTCTAATTTCCATTCTCAAATTACTTTTATTTGGCTCATGAGGACCTCTTCGAGTCATCATAATCAATTTATGTATGTTTTATTTATAATTAATATCCCTCAACCTCCACTTATGGGGAAAGAAGCTACTTTATCAGGGTTTGAGGATAGTATCATGTAATAGTGTGAATAAATGTCCATTAAATTTGAATATACTATGGATGTTTCTCTCTCACTTAAGTTACCTATATATTCTATGATCCTCCAAAAAATACTACTTAGTTCAAATGATCCTCCCCTTTTCATTAGTTTCTAATTTGGTGACATTCATTTCAACCATCCATTGATAGATGAAGGGTCCAACACCTATGTCACCTCCCTTGATTTCATAAAAAATATTTAATACTTGAAATGCAACCTTAATTCTACCTATAATACATGTGAATGCTATTATAAAAGACAAATTCTCTTCTAGGTTTTTTTGCTTCATATCATAATCATTCCCATCATATTTAGAGTTAAGTTCATGTTATTTACCATTACACTATCTTAAAAAATTTTACTTGGTTGACTTTAGATTCATTGTATGCGAGTAATCACCTATTGTATATGTTAGTGTGACAATTTTAGGTAAACAAGTGCTATATGTAGTATTCAAGGTGATATGAACCTTATAGTTCTAAATAATTATAAGAATGTGGCATCTTTAAAATACATACCCTTGAACCTTTGCCTAGCATTCCCTTTAGATAATACCAATGTTTTAATTATCATTTAAATTATAACTAAGATTATAATTATCACCCTGAGATTATGGATAACACACCACATAACCTCTTAGATTTTGATGATGATGATGATCCCAATGAAATCAACCTTAATATAAAAACCTCAGACCTCCATTTTAGCATTATAGCTTAGTTCAATCCTTATTTATGACCTCACTCTTGAAATAATCCGAATGATGAGTTTCTAAACTATATGATCATTCATAAGAAGTTGGATTCCCACTATTCCTCTAGTGATAAAGTGTACGATGCCCCATATATTGATCTTCATACACTAGATTGTAATGGCACTTGGTCCCTTGATGAACCATACTTTGCTAGCTATGCTCAAGCTAAGGATTAATAAATATTATATTATCAAACCTCTCTTTAGTGATATTATTATTTTTATTGATTTAATTTAGTTGATATGTTTCACTCTCCTTCTACTTTATCTTATGTTGGCCCTCTTTTAGTTGATGTTCACAAGTCTGAGATGGAACATGTTCTAGTATTTTTACATCCTTCCATAGTTATTTATGAAATTCTTAAAAGTATTCTCCTTAATATTTCCTTGATGAGACAATACCAATTTTATATAATTTATGATCCTTCAACTACATTTCCTTCTAATAAGTTGGCTACATTGATCCATCCTACACCAAGCTAGTCTTCTAAAGAAGTAGTTACAATGTTATTTCTAAAACCTACCCTTAATGCTTTGATAATGATGATAGTTTATGATGTTCCCAATAAACCCTAGTATGATTCTCTACCTAGGTCAAAATATTCATATTTTGAGTTTCACAAGGTGGCCAATCATTGGGCCCAAGATTGTCAAGCATATTACTAATTTTTAGAACATATAAATTCACAAGGCTCAATTCTCACCACAAATAGTAAACCACCATATTTAACTAATAATAGGCACATTTTTATTTCCATGATATGAACACACATTCTTTGAATCATTATCAATCTCTTTGGTAGTATTTAAATGTGCTTCATCCCAAAACAACCTATTCTTTTAGCATCCTAAACTTTGGGAAGTATATTTTCTCTAAAATCATTTCCTTACTCAACATACCAATAAATGTAGAGCACTTAAACATCATTTTTTGTATTTATATGGTCCATGCCTCAATATTATTAATAGAACTTATAATTTCATATTCAGAAGAAGAAGTAGTCTTCTCCTTGATCCAGGCCTTCTAGTATATTAGAGAATATTGATAGCCTAATGATGCAAGCTCCTCAAATTGATTATTTTTCATATCATTCCCAAAACCCTCACCCTTATTCTATTGTAATTAACTTATCCATAGTTATCATATTCCAAGCAGTCTTTGTGTGACTCTACAAGAGAGTAGAAGAGACTATGATTAGAGCTAGATACTAGTTACAGCTAGATGTCTCAAATTTTATTAATGATGTATTTCAAGATATATATATAAATTTATTAGAATATATATGAGTCATATCACATCATTATTTAAATTATCATATTATTGGACTTCATGTTTATTATTTACACCATTTTTTATGCCTCATTATATATATACTATTTATATAATGGTTCTGATTCATTTTTTAGCACTTTACTGTTTAACATTTATATCACATTTACATCATTTTATATCATATCACTTGAAAACTTAGTTTCTCTTGTAGAACTTAGGTAGAACATTTTAGTTTCCTTATCTTACACATTTATCAAAATTTTATCATTTTTACCTTAGCATCTTTTTAATTCTTTGGCCTCCATTTATTTCCCCGTCTTTTGGGATGACTATTAACTTTCACCTATTTTATAAATTACTATTTAATTTCACCATTTTTGGGAAGATCATCTACTTTCCCCCTCTTTTAGGATGACTATTTTCCTCAATGCCTATGATATATCCCTTATAGGTTAGTTTAGATTATATAGTGTCATGACTATCAAAAAATAGCCTTGTCCTTTTTCAAGCATTGTTTCCCCTCCTTATTATTAGCTATAATCATATTCATCATTGTATCACATCTTATTACATGGTTGAATCTGTCATGATCTCCATCTTTCCCTTCTTCCTTTTTACTTGATGCACATGTTGATTAGTTTTGATACTACACACTTATATGTGGGAAAGTATAAGAGTCTTTAGACACCATGGTATTTAGGTTCTTCTCTTTAATGGCCAAGCCTAAGATCTCTTGTGTTAGATACCTATTTCACTAATGTTTTGTATTTTTTATTTTGTATGGAAGAGGAAAAAGATAAAAATACAAGATTTAAAATCCATGTCATAAATAAAATGAAAATATTAGAAGGTAATAATATCAAAAAAATCAGATCACACCAAAAGATGTGATATTTATTTGGCACATCTATTACCTTAGTCCAATCTCAAACTCTTTAATTGGCCTAATGATATATTTTAGGTCCATTATGGTGAAATAGGTCCGTCTATTTGGGAAGGAGGTATATTATATCATTATAGCATAATATCTTCATACATTTTGATGCCACCTATCTTCTCACATCAATGCATAATCTTTTCAATAAATCAATAGATTTATAAGGGGTATTGAGGAGTGAGGTACATGTTATGGGAGGGTATGATCCTTTTACTTTTGGTGTATAATAGCCTTCATGGGATGATAAATGTACTGCACTTGTCATCCCAAGCTTTGTGTTTTCTAGTTGGTGTGTCTTAGGTCCTTGATGTTGATATTTTTTTGCCTTGCCCACTTGTTTAGTGTGTCTCATTCCCATAACTATTTTCACATCATCTATGTGGTCCCTTTAATTCCATATTTAAATCATACTATTCTCATTATCCCCTTGTTATATATCACTCTTATTTGATCACATCCTTTATCACATGCTTTTACCTACACCTCCTAGTTTTTTGTTTGTGAATTTGTAGTATAAGACCATGGGAATCTAAAAAGGTCACTCCTCAATAACACTAATCCTTTTTATTTCAATCATTATTTCATATCACATTTATATGTTTCTCCATTATTATATACATATTTTGGGTTCACTTTACTTACACCTCTTAGATTTTAATTTGTGAGTTGCATTATAAGACTTCAGATAGGACTAAGCCCACCTCACAAACACCCCTTCACTTTTGATTTCCACACCATCATTTAGTCATAATTGGTCATGTATTTAGGTTTTTGTGACTTCCTACATTAAATTTTAGTGAAAGAACTAAGTTTTGATTTGTCATTCCTTAAATATTTTCTATTTTCACTTATCTATTTTTTTTCTTGTTTAATTTTTGTGGATTTCATGTATCTTACATTGGACATTTTTCATTTCAGCATACTTACAAGTTTTTATTTAGTTTGAATTGACATGCTTGTCTTAAATTTAAAATTACATTTTAATTTTTAGTCCTTTTTATTTTCTTCATGTTTGCTTGACATGAGATTTAATTTCATTTACTTCCATATCTTTATTCAATTTTTCATTCATTGATATTTCATTTAATTACATTTATTTATTGGAGTTTTATTACATTGATATTTCATGTTACATACAATTTTTTACATATCTCATATTTTGTGGCGTGTTTTACATTTAATTATATCATTTAATTCATTATTTTTCACATATTGTGTTTGTTAATTTAATATTTACTTATAATTTTTCATCTCCATTTTCATTTTCTTATTTTTGACCATGCATTTGTTCATATTTGCTAGAAAAAATAAAATATACATCATACATTATATAATTTTCCCATATCATGGTTAACAATGAATGCGTACTAGAAATAGAATAAATTAAATCCATAAATAACACCAATGCATCATATAAAATCATTTGATGTGTGTGTGTGTGTGTGTGTGTGTGTGTGTGTGTGTGTGTGTGTGTGTGTGTGTGTGTGTGTGTGTGTGTGTGTGTGTGTGTGTGTGTGTGTGTGTGTGTGTGTGTGTGTGTCAAAGTTTTATGCATCATAGTTCAACATAGGATATAGGATAGTGGTCCACCCTATCCATTATGAGTGGGATGTGCTATGCTCACCATGGGTGCTCCAAATTGTCCCCTATGTGTATCCATTTTAGAATTTATGTGTGTAACTAAAATCCTTTAAAATATCCATATACATTTTCCACCTATGAATATAGTCTCCCCACCTATCCAATAATTTCCATGTGTAACCCTTGATTGGAATATATCTCATCATGCTTTCACCTCCCCTAATCTAACACTTAGTGGTAATACAACCTAAGTAATAACTTGCTCTCATTTGTGTAATTATTAAACAACCTCTCCAACTAGTGTGATAGCATGTCCTCCAGCCATCAATACCATAGGATTTTATATCCCAATGGTGGCATGCGAAGGAAGCAAAGGGTCTAAAATATTGTGGTGGGAAGCTTCCACCATATTCTTAAACTACATCTCCTCTACCATCACATCTATAAAACAAACCAAAATAAGATCAGATCTCACACACATATCAAAATCTGTAGCCTATTTATCACTAGTGCCTCAAATGTATATATCTTCTTACAGTAAATTAAAGTGATAAAATTAACATGTTTAATTATTAAAAATATTACCATCTCCCTACTACTTATCACATAAGGGTCATCATGACTTCAAGGTGGTGAGAATACCCTATATCTCCCTAGATGGACTATTATAGCTCAATGAGACACCGCACATGCTTACCACTCTATAGTATATTTATCATATCATTATGAAATAGGATATATTTATTATTGTTGAGGAAATACCACTACTTATATGCTTCCTCCCTCTACTCATGACACTTTATTTAATCTATTTTGTCATCTCTCCACTCTAGGTTAGTGAGGCCACACCATGGGTACGTTAATTGACAATCCTTCCATCCAACACCTCATACCTATATATCATGGTGAACCCAAAATAATAGGACCACTAAAGGAGATACTAGGTGTGTAAGTCTAAATTTTTTAGGAAGATGGTCACAAGGCTAAGGATCCACCCACCTAGTATAGTGCCCCGTTATCCACCTCCACCCCTATGCATGTACTGTAGTTATCCATGATGGACACACATCCACAATACCTTTATATTGTGTCCATATAACATGTTCCCTCCACATGGTCTCAAAATATGATAGGTATGGGACTATTCCTAGGCTAACTACCACATGCTTCCACCTCCTTACTTATGGAAAGGGATCATCTATATCATAAGATAACCTCATAAGTATTTACATGGGGAAATTATAATATATATAAATACCAAATATATTAATATATCCCATAGTCTTCTAACCTCTACTCATAATGTTATACAAGTCATACACTATTTACACATAGATGACTGACCTTACAACATATAATGTGCCTTGATTTAACATCAAGTAACACAAATCAACAAATAACAATGGGACCACCCTATTTGACTTATGATAGATCACATACACTATCATAATCTTGACCAAGTCCTTATTGATGTCTATAAACCTAATATATACACCAAACAATCATATGATAAGCACACACTAGTCATACCTTTAATATCTAGTAACCCACTAACCAATGGCTCTCTTCTCATCCATAGAGATAGTCCTAGTATCATATGCACATCCTAAAGTGTAATATCCATCTCTATGGTGTCAATATATACCACCCATTTGAATTTTCCTATCAACCTCTCCCATGCTAAAAGGAACATGGAGATAAGCTCCATGTTGAGAGGTATATGATACATGTCCATGATTCCACCAAATCTAAGTGTGGTTAGTTGTACTTGATTGACTACTGATATTATCTTTAGAAGATATGGTAGCTATATTATGTCTAATAACCTCCATAATCTAAGTCATCTCTAAAAAATGTCAAATAACAAAGCACAAATCATGTTTTCTTCCCAAAATATGAAATAAATGCTTAAACTTATTCTAAAATAGAAAAATTAACATGTTTGATCTTTTTTTTACTACATCATCAAAATAAAAAACTACATCAACTATGCCTTTTTATCTATAGTATTAGCTAATTACTATGATATTGGTTGATATTTTAGTCTACTGCATTAGCCATACACTATTATATTAGCCATGCTGAGCTTCGGTTCATACTATACCAACCATTGATAAAAGTGCATCGACCAAGGTTTCCTTCATAACATCATTGAACATATCATATGGTATTGGCCACTTAACTAATTTTCAACTACAATAACCATGCCATAAGGTATTGCCCAAATGTTTTCCATAACTACATTGTCCTGTTTCTACAGTATCAGCCAAGTACATTTCACTTACTTAAAAATTACATTGGCCTAACTAATATAGTCTAGAGATCATAGAAAATTCTCCCTTGGCCCTAATAAATACTCCTTACCTAGTTTTTTAATTTTATGTTGCCTACATATACTCTTCATATTTTTATCTTTATTTTTGCATTTTTTGGGGTAAATTTTATTACACTTATTTGCCTCAGCACCTAAATTTCCTAATATATTTCATTTCATTCAAAAATGATAAAAATATAACATTATTTCATTTCATACCTATGTTGATATAATTAGAATATATATGTGTCCACTATCATACTATCACCTCATCTTGAACCATGATCTCTTGAATCACTAAATTTGGATAAATAGAGCTCTAGTTTCCAAAAATGGCAAATGTGTAAATAAGTATTTTTTCACCCTTTTATATTAAATCTTAAAATTTTATAGCCTTTAGTTATTTATAAATATATTCTATTTTTATATATATATATATATTTTACATTGGTCCTTTTCATGAACCAAAATAATCCTTAGAATCCTAACAATATAGATTTTTTAGGTGTTCACAAAATATTTTGGCAAAAAAATAGTATTTTATCTTATTTTTAAATTTTGCATCTTGTTCCATCCATTGGGAAATTTTCATCATTTGTTACACATGCAACTTATATAATTTATGAATTAATTGAAGTTATGTATTTTCATTATATTTACTTTCAACATTAATTTTTGCATTTCATTTCGGTTATCTCAATTATTTTGTTGATATGTTCTTTCGCAAAGAACCATCCCATGTTACACTATTATGGGACATGATATTTGAGTAGGGCATATTTATTCACATAATATTTTTCACTTTATCATTTACTAACACTTTCTCTCACATCAACTTGTCAAGCATCTATCTCCCTAAGTGTATGGCTTAAAGGGTGCATTGGGAAGGGGTGGACAAACTTGTGAAGCTTTGAAAGAGATGTTGCTACTATGTCAAGATCATATCATTCCTAATAATAGTAAAGATTCTTTAAATTATATTACTAATTATCTCCTTCCAACTTATCTTATTCAAATATGTCAATTTGTTTATACCTTATAACATTGACTAGGTCGATACTATTTATTTAGCATATTTTACCTTCACATACTATGTCAACTAGTCCAACGCAATTTTCAGCCTATTTAATGGAATTTGTACTATATTGACTTTGATAATATTGTTAAATTCTAGTTGACATCTATTAACTATATGAATGTAGTTGATACCATTGGTTTAATGCTTAGTGTTGGTTTTGGGTATTGGATCACCATATACACAAGTCATATTTCATTCCAAACATATCATATACACTTTATTCACTCTAATTTCACTTTAACTTATACCCTAAGTCACATTTGGAGGATTTTATGGTCTATAATCTTGTCTTGAAGTAATCTTATCTTATGGAAGTTTTATAGATTCATTAGGAAGAACTTTGTTGGTTTATAACCTTTTCTCCATCCTTTGAAGTCTTCACAACCATAACATATCTTACAAATATCCTCTTGAGCCAAGGGGGAGACTAATGCTCAATGGTTCCCCATCAAGGTAAGTATTTATAACCGTATATCCTTTCCTTTATTTACTCAGTAGATAAGATATTCTTTGTTTCTTAGTGAATGATTATGTGTGTGTCCTTGTTTAGGTCTCTCTATACCAAATAAGTTGGTGTAGTTATAGGATTTATTAGACTTTCCATATTCCATTTTAGGTTGCTAAGAACCCTAATTTTCAACCATGGCACCTTATCCTTTTTTATTATTTTAACCCTTCCCATTTAATTTACTTACATAACTACTTAAATTTATTATGTTTACTCATTTACTTTTGTAGAGGTATAGTTAGAGTTATTTCCTGGTGCCAAAGTCTTAGGTTTTGGAGCCCTTTACTCTTAGAATTAGTTAATTAGGAAACCATATTATATATTTTTGGATTCATTGGTCAGTATACAAATATTGAATATCATGGGATATATTTGATTAATCTTATCTAGGTTTAGATATATTTAGATATGATAGTTTTAGGCTAATCCTAGCCCATGCATACACCATTAGTGCAACAAATATTTATTTTGACTATATCATCCTAGGAGATATAGTTATCTTGATTTGGAGATGATATTATAATTATGTCATACCTTATTAATGACATGATAGTGTAGTTTTAAACTAAATATTAAACTATACTTAGATAGCCCATATAATTGTAAGACTGTTAAACAAACTAAACTCCACAACTAAATAATCACTTTAGATTTTTATTACTTGGTCCAATTTTTCATCCTAAATCCATGATTATATAAAAACACCAAACCTATAATAATGTATCCAAAATTCATGAATCCAATTTCAAACATGATGCATTACCCCAAGCCAACACTCACCTTTCCATTTACTCAAATCCACTTTCAACCCACACTCAAAATTAATAGCCTAACAATAATATTCAAACACCTCAACCACCAACCACCAATGTTGGTAAAACCATGGTTAATCACAATTATTTTAAAAATATGAGGAAAAACTAGTCAATATGAGAACATGAAGTGGTTAATATCTTATACTAATCCTTATCTCTATTAAACTAGTATTCTTTATCCTATTTACAATATAGTTTAAGATAACCCTCTACATCTTTTTTAAGATATTAAATTTTAAGAAATAATAAATTACATAATTTTAGATAACCTAAATACATTAGCTAACCTGGTATAGTTTTATTATTTCACTACTATTCTGGAAAAAATCATACAACTTCCTACCTTCACAACTATACTAACCAACCAATATAGTTTATTTATCTGTCAACGTCCATTCAAAATATATCAACCAATTAGATACAACCTCCCATTTTCATGTAAGGTCTAACTATATATTCTAGATAAATATAGTCTGTTTTATTAACTAGCTATGTTTCTACCATATCAATCAAGCCATTATAGTCTATTTCTATCTTTCAAACTAATTATATTGTATCAGTCATGCAAATATAATATATTTTTATGTATTTATGAAACTAACTACATTGAATAGATAGATTCCATTGGCTCAACCTAACACAACTATATCATTAATACCAAGACTACACACTTTGATTACCAATCAAATTTAGTCCAAATTAATTCTGTCTATAGTTGATCTACTTCAAAATTCACTTTCATAGTCCTATCCAACTTACAGTGGTTTTGATGAATGGGATCCTATATAATAGTTTTAGTAGTTCCCATCCCATATTCCATTCCTTGATCTCATAATGACTCTTTCACATCATATAAATAGACTTATGTAAAAAAATGTGAAATGAATATTCCTCAACCAATACCTATGGGATAAGAATATACCTTTCATGGGTCTAAGGATAACATTTTTCAATATTTATACCTAGGTTGATCAAATTATAGATGCATCTCTCATTAAATTCTCACATAACATCTATGATCCCTAATGAAACATTGTTGAAGACCTTTAATTATTAATTAGTGTCCATGTTGGTGATATTCACGTCGAGTGAGTCTTGATAGATGAAGGAGCTATCACTTTTTTACCTCCTTAGAATTCATCAAAACTTTAAGATAATTGGAATATAATATTAATTATATCTAAATCACATGTCAAGCATATAGATAAAAACAAATTCCTTTATTATGATGTGTTTGGATCCCTTTAATGGTAATTCATTTCATGGTTATGGTCAAGGTTATGATTTTTGGGTTTCCTCTATCATACACCATTTTTATTGGTCGCACTTAGACTCATTGTATGAGGGTAGTAGCCTCTTATTCATGTCTATTACTCAAATTTACCTACAAGGGTGATATCTAAAATATTCAAGGTGATACTAACCCTTGAAATTTTCAAAAAAATTCAAGAATGTAGTGTCTTTAAAATTACAACCCTTGAAATTTTACCTAGCATTCCCTTTTTTGAATACCAATGTTTTGATTATCCTATGAACTCAAATAGAGGTTACAATGGTCACCACAAGCTTGTGGGAAATATCCCACCTAATCTCCTAAAATATAAAAATGAAAATATTGATGAGATTAGTTTAAAAATAAAAACCTTAGATCTATCTTCTAGCATCATAGCTTAGTTTCCTCCCACCTTACAACCTTCTAAATAAGTTGACTAATAGGTTTCCCATTTTTGTGTTGATTCCTAATAATCTTACTTATCATACATCCTCTAGAAAAATAATGATAGAATCCATTGACATAGATCATAATATTATTTTTTACATTTATCGTTACACCCTTGAAGACCCATAACTATTTGGCTATGCCCAGTCTAAGGATGCTTAAATAATCTGGAACCATTCCTCTCTCCAACACTCTTTTGAGAAATATTCATCTTCTAGCATCAACTTAATTAATATCATTCTATTTATCTCTCTTTTTGAGTTGCCTGACATTTCCCCCCACTTTTATTGATGTCTACAGGTTTGATATGGATTGTATTCTAGATTATACTTCACATACATCTCTTATTACTTCTTACCCTCTTTAGAACATCCTTAAGGATACATCCATGATTGGACTATAATGGTTCACTAAATTATATGAACCATCAAGTTTGCTTCCTCTAGATATTTTGGCCACACTTATAAAACCCACACCAAGTATGAATCCAAAAAAAATAACGTCGCCATTTTTTTCATAGAGTCTATGGTCACTCATAACACAATCATATAGTGTACCAAATATATCTCAAGCTAAATCAAGATCTTGAGTGAACCATTATATGTTTCAATAATGATGAATTGTTTGATGAGGTACTAGAAAAATCCCACTATGATTATCTAGATAGTTCTAACATGGTACCAATCTAACCCATGCAAGAGGAAGAACTGTATTTTAGGTTTCAAAAGGGATATATTCATTAAGCTAAAAAATGTAGAGCTTATCATATTTTTTTAGTGTAATGGAAGCCAAAAACCCCAAATCCCAATATGGATAGTCAACCACTTATTCTAATCTTAGGTGTGCTTATTATTTCCATGAGACTAATATGTATTATTTGACACACTGTCAAGCTATTTGATCATATATTTATGAACTTTGTCTTAAATTATATAATTTTCCCAGTATACTAAACATGTCACCACTAAATATCAGACATGATTACATTAAAAAAATATGGATATATGTATTAAATTTGGCACCAAGGCTCTAAAAATCACATAAATAGTTGTAAATATCTCTATCAAAAGTTCAAATAGTTCTCAAAATACCGTCAAAGTTCACAAAATTACTAATATGGTCTATCTATGAAAAAATGGTATCCTCTCTTATGACCAGATCCATCCTTTATATCAGAAGCTGTGTGTGTCATGGCATTGCATGTTCCTCATATTTATTTTCATTAGGAGGCCACACAACCTCCTATTTCCAATGTGCCTACTTTTCCCTTAGATCTCATACACATGACATTTCTAGAACTCTAAAAGAGAGTGTAAGAGACCATGATCCAAGTTAGATATTAGTTACATTAGGATTTAACATATGTTATTGATAATGCATGTCAAGATATTTCATGACACTTATGAGTAGATAATTGTTTCATATCATTTAATTCACATTATCACAAGACTATATTTCATATTATTATTTTTATCATATGTGATGCTTATTATACATATCTTGCTTATATCAAGATCTATTATATATTTATCCTTTACTTTTTAGCAATCATGTTTGATTTATATCTTTTACTACAATTTTATATTTGGCCTTTTTTCCCTTGTGAATATTAAGTATCACTTTTGAGTTTTGTTTATAGCATTTTATATCACTTTATAGTTTGTCTTTATTTTTATGTGGATCTTAAGTATCACCTTTGGGTTTATTTTATCATATTTTTACCATTTTTTCAATTTGCTTTAGTATCTTTGTGATTCTTTGGTGTCCTTTTGAATTTTTTTCTCTTTTGGGATGAAATATTATATTAGTGTTTATGATAGATTCTATGTGTGTTAGGACAAATTCTCTAGTGACATGATTATCACCTTTTATAGCATAGCCTAGTTATTTATGAAGCGAATTTATCCTCTTTTTGGTCAATTACTATCATATTCATCATTATATTACCCTTTTACATGAACATATCTTTTATAATCCCCATTTTTCACTTTTAATTTCATTTAAGGCACACTTAGGTTGGTTTCAATATTACACATTTACACCTGGGGAAAGTATAAGAGTCTTTTAGGCACCATGGTACTCAAGTTATCCTATTTAGTAACTATGTGTAGTATATCTTATGTTAGTTGTCTATATCAACCATTTTTTGTCTTTATAAATCCCTATAAAGTAGAAAAATAAAAAAAAAATGAAATAATTACAATCCAAATAATAATAAATGGAAATGTTATAAGGTAAATCAAATATCATAATTTATATCACACTAAAATACATAATCATATTTTCACATCTCCAATTCTAGTCCATGATCAAAATCCATAATTGGCCTCATGATAAATTTGAGGTTTGTTGGGGTGAAGTAGGCAAATAGACTAGGATATGAGGTCTTATTTCATCATTATATCTTCTTACATTTTTAGTACCACCTAATTTCTCACACATGAACTCAATCTTCACAATATACTGATAGATATATAAGGGATATTGAGGAGTAAGGAACACATTGTTGGAAGGTAGGAACCTATTATTTTTCATGCATATATCCGGTTAGGAATTAGTTTATTACATTATATTTTACATTGGATATTTACCGAGAGGTAAATATTATGGTGTGTGAGTTTGGATGTTTACCTAGAGGTAAATATTATATTATGTGAATTAGTTATTGGTTGATGTAATATTTGAATATAGTTGGTTATATATTGTTACTCATATAGGAGATTGAGTATTCAAGTGAGATATTGGTGGAGATATGATCTCCCCAACTATAAGAAAGAGTTTTCCTATATAACTATGTAATAATTCATATGAATGAAATATAGAGAAAAAAGAATATCATGAAATATTGTGTTTGAACTTGATTATTTTTTCTATGTAAATAGTATTGATCTTCTAAAAAACTAAACTAGATCCATTATCTGGTATTAGAGCTTTATTGGTCTTGTGCCTTAATGGAATTTTTAAGCAAGCTTGGGAAACCTTAATAATGTTTTATTGATCTAATTATGTAAAATTTTTATTAAAATTTAGCGTAGAATTAGTAATTTTTTGTGTTGAATCAAGAAAAATGAGATGCATGGATTAAAGGAGTTTAATGTATCATTTTTTTCATTTATATTCCATAGTTTTGAGCATAGGCTTGATGAACAATAATTTTTTAAAAGTGATTAAATTTTTTTATTTATATCATTGCAATTCTATTCTTCCACCTTTAAAATCCAAAAATTGAGTGAATCACATCAAAATTCACGGTTGCTCTCATAATGTAAATTGGCTTGTTATTATGAGTTGTTCATACTTGTTTCCTATAGGATTGATATTTTGTGTGAAATGTAGTGGAGAAGCTTCAGTGAAAGGTAAATATAAAGTGTACTAAGTAAAATTAATAATTTTCATGGTCCTTCACCCAAGCTAGAAAAAAATATTACACTACCTAATAGATGAATGATGAGATGTACATTCTGCAAACATCCATTTCTTCTTTGCCTACATTTATATAGACTATCATATTTGCATTGACAAGTGGATGTAACAAATCATTGCTTGTCCTCTCCAAAATCTTTGCCTTCTACAATAAAATGAAATAAGGACTACAAGTCCAACAAGGCTCAAACTTAACCCATCTTTCTGTACCCATACATGGATTCCTTCATATTTGTTGGGTTTATTTTTATTATAATGAGATCTTTAAAGTATTTATTTTTAAGGTCTTAAATAATTATCAAAGTTTAATGTATCAAGTCATAAAATTTAGTTATCTTCATTGTTTATAACTAAATCCCTGTAGAGTCAATAGTTTTTATTGTTAGTCTTAATAGGTCAAATTTTCAATAATGGCTTTTTGTTGTCTTGAAAATTGAAGTCAATATTATTATAGTCTCATATTTATGTCAAATAGGTTAATGTCCATAAAAATCCCAAAGTGTCTTTTAATTATTTTGTTGTCAAAGTTTATATTTTAGTATTTTTTGTATTAAGTAGGTTATGTCATCAAAAGAGTCAAGTCATAAAAATTCAAAGTGTCAATATTTTATTTTGGGTGCATAGTCAATATATGTCATTAAAAAGGTTAAAAATTCATAATTATAATTTAATCATATCTTCAAAATAAAAAATGATTAAAGAGTAAAAATCTTGTGTTAGAATTTTAATGGATTCACTTTTAGTGGAAACAGATGTATAAAATATGCAAAATTAAGACATCAAAATTTGAAAGAATTTTGAAGCTAGATATGAGGCAAACACTAAGCGAGAGGATGTCTACACAAAATTATGTCAATGCTTGATTACATGAGAATACATCAAGAACTTATAGACAAATTAATTTTCTCCCTATATTGGAGGATGGAGGAAATGGAATATGGAAGTTTTAGAGCCTCTTGTTAGTCACCAATGATGGGGCCTAGAAGATTTGGTGACATATGTAGTATGGTGTGTTTTTTTATAGTTTCTATTGTACGTTTGCAGATAAGAACATAAGTACATGCATTTTAAAGTAATTTAATTTGTGTTTAATTCAAAACATGATTCCTTGATGTGAAAACATAGTGAAAGGAAAAAAATCACAATTGTAAGTCAGTTCATGAATCTTGAAAAGGTTTATGTTAGATCAAAAAAACCATTGGAGGTGGATATTTGATGGGTCATACTCATGTCAAGTTTTGTGGTGAACCTATTTAAAACCATGGAAAGAGTTAGCCTTTATTTATATCAAGGTCATGATCCAAATAGGGCATGACATAGGGGTGAGCATATTATTGGTGAGAGTGTAAATGTTTTTACACCATGTAAAAACTAGGGGGGGATGTTAGGAATTAGTTTATTATATTGGAATTTAAATTGGATATTTAATGAGAGGTAAATATTAAATTGTGTGAGTTTGGATATTTATCTAGAGGTAAATATTATATTTTGTGAATTAGTTATTATTTGACATAATATTATTACAATAATATTATGAATATAGGTTAGTTTTTATTTGGTTAGAATATCATCAATTGTATATTGTTACTCATATAGGAGATTGAGTATTCAAGTGAGATATTGGTGAAGATATGATATCCTCAATTATAGGAAAGATTTTTCATATATAAATTTTTAATCATTCATATGAATGAAATATAGAGTAAAAATAATATTATGAAATATTTTGTTTGAATTTACTTATTTGTTATATGTAAACAATATTGATCTCCTATAAATCTAAACTAGATCCCTTATAGCCTTCATGGGTTGATCTATATACAAAATTTATTATCAAATTTTTTTAATTTATAGGTGGATTTCTCATGTTCCTTGATGTTTAAAACCCTTAGCCTTGACCACTTATTTACAGTCTCTTTCTTTTGCTAAGTATTTATACATCACCTTTGTGGTGCCTTCCACAATTTCATTTTTATACATATTTCCTTATATACTCTTGATTGATATTACTTTTAGAAGACCATGTCCCTCTTCCTTAGATCCCATTTCTATCTATTTGATTCATATTACACCCTTTAACTACCATTTATAATTCTACTTGGATTTTTAGTTCATGAATTATACTGTAAAACCTAAGGGAACACTACTATGCCTTTCTCAAAAATTCCCATCATCATTCACATCTAAACGATATCATCATATTCATGTTTTTATATGGTTATGATTTCCTACACATTATTTTAGAATAATAATTAATTTAAAGCTTTCAATTTTAGGAATCTTAGCTCATTTTCCATCATGTCCATGTTTTATTTAAATTGACTTTACTTACCTTAAATTAGGTGTATTTTAAAATCATTTGTATTTCTCCATGTTATATTTATTTTGAATTTACTTATCTTACATTGGATGACTTTTATTTTCATAAATATTTGTTTTATTATTTGTGGCATTTCCTTACATTAGATATTTTCGTCATATAATTATTTATCACATATTATGATTTGTCTTGTCTTTCATTTTGATGTGATTTTTAAATCTCTATTTATAACATTTTACATGCTTGTTCATAAGATTTGTTGTGTTTCACATGAATCAATCATCTGATTTTTATCTTTTATTTTTTAATTTTTATATATAATTAAGATATTCATTTTTATCTTTTTAGTTTTTGTTCTTTTTTACCATACATTTGCTCACATTTACTAGAAAATAATAAAACATACATCACAATATATCATATTTTCTCATAACATGATTTTTTAACATAAATTCATACTAGAAATGAAATAGATCATTCATCATTTCCATACATGTAGGTAAAAATGATTCAAAAAATAATATCTCTATATAAATGTCTAAGTTTCATAAATATGTAAATCTTGATACACCATATTTACATCAAAAATATATCTAAGTACAATCTATTACTTAAAGTTGTGGATCACCTTCAACCCCATGTAGGTGAGGTTCCATGCTCTACATGAAATCTCTAGATCAATCATCTTCCAATCTCATTCATAGTGTTAGTCTAATACTACATACCCTAGACATGTCCCTCAAGATGGGTTACCTATGCCTAAAATCATGGCATTCATACCATTATATCCATGTGAGTGTCCCTATCTATAAATAATTCCTACCATGAAAGTATCTCACCTTATCCATCACCTATCAATGTTATCACTTGATCCATAAACTACTCATGGTGTTCAATCTTCCTATCAATCTCTTTAACCAACTAAAATAATATCATATGTGATTTTAACTAATGTACTATAAGATCATGTATCCTTATGGTATTGTGATGAGGTAATATGATATCTAAAATCTCATGGTACATAGCTCCACTAGAGTTATCTTCCATGCCTCCTCTATCATCACATCTATAAAATGTCAACTTAAATTGACATTAGATCTTGTTTTATCAAAATATATAGTATATCTATCACTAGTACCTATTATGTATATCTCCACCTCTAGGGGAAAACATGATAGCATAAAATCAAAATTACATACCCATAATAGTACAATCCCCACTACCACTTAAGACACATGTACTATCATGGCTATGCATTAGGGTTAATCCACACCATCTCCCTAGTATAAAACCTATAACCTATTGATCATATCTACATGATCATCATTGTATGGTCCATTTATTTTTCAAGTCCTCCTAAGAATATATATATATATATATATATATATATATATATATATATATATATATATTAATCCACACCATCTCCCTAGTATAAAACCTATAACCTATTGATCATATCTACATGATCATCATTGTATGGTCCATTTATTTTTCAAGTCCTCCTAAGAATATATATATATATATATATATATATATATATATATATATAGTCACGATATGGTAACTACCTTCTCAAATTTTATATCTCCCCATGTTTCCCTCTACCACTTTTATCATTGTTTAACCATAATGGAATAACAAGGTATCACTAATGGGACTATATTTGGCACACCTCATCCCCCCACTTCTCATGGCTCCTGATAATATCTATCACAAATGGTGGAACTACCAAAGGTTCTATTAGGTGTGCTAGGTTGAACTACCTTTGCACATTTTTATAGGGATGTGACTTAACCTAAAATGTGTAATGGCTAGTTATTTGGATCTCACCCCTCACTTGTACAATATTTATCCATGATGGTCACACATCCATAGTGCCTATATATGGCATCTATATAGTTTTATCCCATTTGATACTCTTCAATGTTGACATATGGGGGATCATTTAAATGATGTTTCTTGTGCCCATATCTTTTCTTATGAGAGATGGTCATCAATCACATGAGGTAATCTTATCAATCTATATGAATAAACCTCTTATATATCCAACTAGCAAAAATAATCACAAGGCCCATATTTTAATGTTCCTAGCTCAAAATGATATATATATTATGTACTAGCTACACTAATATAACAAATCCCATATCATAAAATGTGCCCTAATCTAAGACATATTACACATGGATATAATATACATTATAACACTCCATCATATTTGTGACATATCACATCATGGTACTGAGTTTGATGATAGTCTATTAAATATCTAGAGTAATCAAGATATACGCATGAAATAGTCATGTGATGAGATAATTATCATCATTAAAATTTGAACCTATATACCATTGGGAAATATATATTTGATCTTCTATGATCTCTTTTATATCACATGGCATTAAAGTTCCCATAATAGGAAACCCAAAAACAACATGGACATCCTCTAAGGTGATCACCACCTTGATAATATTCCTATTCACCACCCACCTAAAAGTGTTATTGGTCCTCTCTTATATTCCCAAGAACCTGACATTGATCACCATGCTAGGAGACACATGTGACTAGCATCATAAGTTGATCTCTATCTAGTGTTGATAGTCTCTCTAATAGGTCCGACAAGAAAATAGTTTGTACACTCTACCCTAATATTCATCATCTCTATAAAATATAAAATAACAAATCACTATAATATTTTGATCCAAATTAAAAACTAAATTAAAATAAAATAATGTTTATACTACATCAACCAAGAATCTAACTGCACTAGTCACATCTAAATTTTCTACTACACCTAAAACACACTATGGTACTAGCCAAGACAACCTTTATACTACACTAACCATACCATATGGTATCATACCACACATTTTATAATGTATAAACCATGCCCTTATAGTTCTATCTAAGACATCATACAACTATATAAGTCATACCATATGGTATCGTCCATATAATCATCTTATTGCATTATCCAAACCTTATAGTATCATTCATGATTATCCTTTCTACTACATCAACTAAGTGATAAATTACATTAGTCATTTTTATCTCTCCTAATGTTACTATCCATACCTTATGATATTTTCCACTTGATACATTTTCTATTGTATTAACCATACCCTATTGTATTGACTAATATTATGCCTAACTACATTATCTATAACTTATGGTATTAACCACAATGTTATTATTCCACTTATAAACTATATCAGCCTAGATGATACAATTTATTTATGGTGGTGATTTATTTCTTTGACCCTAATCAATACCATTTACCCTAATTTATAATTTTCATTGACTATCCATTACCCATCTTAAATCTAGCTTCATTTTGATAATTATTGAGCAAATTTAGTTACCTAGATTTTCTTTAGTGCTTAAATTTCCTAATATAGTTTATTTTTACCCAAAATGACAAAATATACAATAAACTTATAACTTACCTAAATGTCTCCCCCTACATTTACAATTTATCCTATAACAAGTCTATCTCCTCATTCGTGATCCATCATATTCCAAAGTACTAGTTCTTTTCTCATAGAGCTTTGGGTTTTCCAAAACTTTGAGTTATTTACATCAAGATTCCATCTCTTTCCTATATATTTATTTTTATTATGCCCTTTTCAAGAACCATAATAATAAATATAATTCTAGTGAGATAAAAAAATAGTTGCTAACAAAAAATTGGATTTTTATCTTATTTTTCAATTCTAACTTGTATTCTTCTTGTTGGGTGTTTTTTGTATGCAAATGGAAATGTAAATGATCTATAAATCAATCCTAGCTTAGAGAATATAAATCCCACTTACAATTTTGATTATTGATACATTATATATTCTGGGTCATGACCAAGATGGATTCGCTAGAACTATCCAAGGGATCTCTTACCAAAATAAAATCACTAATGAGCATTCCCAAGTCTCCATTAAATAAAAACTATGCAATAACCCTAGTTAGGTCCAATGTTTTCATATTCACTAAGATAATGAAAAATATAGTAAAACATAGTCTAATGCTCCCCAAATATTTTAGCACAAAGTGGGGGTAATAAACATAAAAATTAAACATGCATATAAGATATATACTCACATCAATGTATACAAAATCCTAATGCATGGGAGATAAGTAAAAATGGTAATATATCTAATCTTATAGAGGAACAAGGTTAGGAATACTTATCATTAAAGATGAACCCACTGAGCCTCAATCTCTCCCTTGGTTAAGGTCCTTCACTAGAGGTTGATGTGGCATGTAAGGATAACAAGGATAAGTTAGCTCTAGTCTAAAAAAACTATCTATAAATCCAAAAGACTTCTCCAATAGACAAGATTTGTATCTCCAAATAAATTATTGAAACCCTAATATATTATCCTTAATTATAATGGTATATAAGTAGATTTATAATATAATCTTCTTCTTCTTCTCTTCCTTAAATAAATAATGAAATGAGTGAGTATATATAGTTGAATCTAACCCTAAACCTTTCTAAAAGTTTAGTTGATAGGATCAGACCAATCACCTCTATATTACTATTGACAAAAATAAATTAGGTCAGCCAAGGGATGACCTACACCCTAAATGAGTTTTATTAATTAGAGTATAGGGTTGATGGGTTTAAAATTATAATATAAACTATCAAAAAGGAGTTTAGTCTAGGCAAGGGATAATGAAGGCAAAAAATGACTGGAGGAGGGTGCAAAAGAGGAGGCAAATCTTAGGGGTTATTTTTAAGATATGGTTGTGTAAATAGAAAGTTGTACTATAGAGACAAAAATCATACTAAGAATCAATGGTCTACCCACCCATTTCCTAGTGCACCCCTTAAGGCATGCACTCAAAGAGATTTATACTCGATGGGTTCTTATAATAGAGAAAACATCATTAATTGATAAAGTTTTAAAATATTATGTTTATAAATATGCCCCAATTGAATCTCATCATGTGTCAATTAGGTGAAATATGGGATGGTACCTCAGGAAAAGAACATAGTAACACACAATGTTGAAGCTAAACAA
This sequence comes from Torreya grandis, assembly GCA_037957365.1. Classification (NCBI taxonomy): domain Eukaryota; kingdom Viridiplantae; phylum Streptophyta; class Pinopsida; order Cupressales; family Taxaceae; genus Torreya; species Torreya grandis. Next base: position 397,521 of record JARHVA010004380.1, read on the forward strand.
ATTGAAATAAAAATCAAATAAGATAAATGAAAGAATAGAATTGAAAAACATGTACCTTTAATTACTCTAGTGTTGTAGATAAATAAGGAGATGTGATAAATGTGAAGGTGTCTAATGTAGGTAACATTGGGTGAACTTGTATAAATTTTCAAGAAAGAGTGAAATATTTTATTTTTTGTAAAACATAAATATAACTGTAGATACCTAAAATTGGCCACAACTAGATTTTGATCAAACTTCTGACTAATTCCTACCAACCATTGTAAATTAAGCTTAAGAATCACTAAACATCCCAAAATTTCTTGTGCATCATTCATCAAAGCTTAGAATCATGTTGAGACATACCTAATTATGGTATTATATTGTATGTAATAATAAACTCTCATAGATTCATCCCTAATCACCTTTACGACATCACAACTATCAATTTGGCCTATGTACCTACTAAGTGGGGAACTTGCACAATTAAATATATCTTTAAAGAGCTAAAAGGATATTCAAAATCAATTAAAAAGTTAAACAAGATTAAATGCCTAGTTGAAATATCTATTTGAAATTAATGAATATCTAAAAAAAGAAATTTGAAAATCAAAATATCATATCCTTTCATCATTTCCTTTATGATTTATCAAGCTCTTTGAAAATATCCCAAAATATCTAATTTGAGAGCTATGCCTAGTAATTACAAATCATAATTACTTAACAACTATTAACTCTACTATAGTTGGTTTTAACTCACCAAGGGTTAGTTTGAACCCATTCTAAGACTAAACTCAACCTTAAATCACCTTGGGTGATATTTAATTACTAAATCTATAAATACAAGGCCATACCTCTTAATTTATAATCTTGTATATTGTAGAGTTATTATGCAGGATTTGCTCCATTGAACTCATACAAGTAGTGTTACCATGCCCAAATCTTAAGCGAAGTAACATCAAAGCTAAGGTTCAAAGAATAGGAGCCAATAAACCTCCATTTTCAAATACTTCTTGGTGCACAAGCCAAGAAATCCATTCAACAAATCTATTTGGACATCCAAGGAAGGTAAAAGTGTATTTCTTTTATGTTTTTATTGTGCTTTCATTTAGTTTTTATTACCTAAGATTTCCCTAGTCTTTAAGCTAAAGGGGTTAAAATATTAGTGTGTTCATTTAATTTATTTTTTGAGAGTAACACAAGAATAACCTCCCCTTTATGTCAAATTCTTAATTCACATGTTGACATGCCTAGTGGGACCCAAGTATCCCATATAACCAAGGATATAATATACTACTCTTAGATTTTCTAATGGATACTTTAAAATATTTAAAATTTGAGTTTTAACAGCATTTTTCAAGTATTTATATTTTTTTAGCAACACATAGGTTGCATAGAGACTGATGTCAATTCTCCCAGATTGACATTGATTTTCCTACAATTGACATCAATCCTTGTGTGAAAATTAGAGCACTATAGAAACATGATTAATGAGGTGATGTTTTTTGGTTTTTATGTTATTTCTAAGAGCTTGAATATTATTTATCTAGCCATTTTATTATAAGATCTAGTGAGAATTATTGATTTTAACCTTATTTTATTAATAATATTATTGTGAAAACCATAGAGTTTTTCTATTTTTACAAGAACTGGCATTGCTCTTGTAAATTGACATAGATCCCTATATGGATAGACTGAAGTTGATCTTTGTGGACCGACATCGATCCATGCATAGATAAACATTAATATATCTGAGATAAAAGATAGGGAACCTGAGAGATCATGTCAAAATATTATTTTCTCACTTTATTTTGGGATTCTAAGTAGGCAAACTGTCTAAAAAATGATAGGTCCTAAGGTGGAAAAAATGTTTGAATATGGTTAAATATTACACACTTTGTCTTTGGTGTTTAAAATGAACTTAGTTATTTTTATGCCTTAGTCACTTTTGAAGTTTTTTGCAAATATTTCAGTCAACTAATGCCAAGGGAATCAAATCTCACAACATACTTTATTTTGGTGCACTAAAATAAACTTTCACATTTAGTTACATACTCATAAGATCTATTTATTTTATTCTTATGTATTGAAAGTAATTTGTTTTTATTAAAACAAGTGACACATGTATACTCTCTTTCCATCCCCTTAAGGTAATTTAGGTGACCAAAAGTGTTCATTCTCTACCTTTATCACTTTATTCCAAAAGTGTGAAAAGAAAGTTGCTAACGCCCTCCCCAAATCCATATGGTTTGGATGACCCTAAAGTGACCTTAAAGTCATTTCACTTGTCGTTATTTTCATATATTTTGGCTTATGAGCATAAGTTCATCACCTCATCATGGGTTCTATATGGAAGTGTTGACCCATGAATTCATCTGCAGGCATCATTTCAACCCCACTCCATGATGGGGTATATAAATTAAGTTGGTGAATCATTAGGATGGTAGTTTAAGTAGTTAAAATACCTTAATTAGTGATTTCTACCCTCAGAATGTATGATAAACTTGGACATCACACTATAGTAAGCAAGTGAGGGATGTAGTGGTTGTGAAAAGGATAAGACATTTTCACAATAATCTAGTTGATGTGGATCCAATTGACGTGAGCATTTATTATGTTAGCCATACTTGGGACCATCTAGAAATGTATAAAAATTGATAGTTTAGAATAACCCCACTTATCATGGACATATTATTGATGCAGGGTGAGTTTTCCAAAGTTAAAGGTTGTAGTAAAAACTCTTGAGAGAAGAGGGGGCCTAAAAACTCTACTTTTCATGTGATTTTACTTTTTAAATTAATAATTTAAAATCCTCTCAAGAGTGAGTATATTAACGTAATTCAATAGTATTATGCAACTTTGTTAGTTTTAGGATTTAGGAAATTACACTTAGGTGTTTTTGTCATTTTATCCTTTCTTTCATGGTCTTGAGTCTAAACTATTTATTTATCTTAAACCTTGAAATGAGTATTGTTTATGCATCCCTCCTTTGTTTGAGGAGGTTTTATGCTACCCATTTTTAATCTTTCATGTACCTCAATATTTTTATCAAACTTTCTATGTGGGTGTCACTTGATTGAAAAGGGTGTCATTATGTATCCCTATTCATTTTGAATATTGTGCCTTGGAGTATTGAAACCAAACCATTGGTCATATATTTATAATGTGATAATATCATTACACTACTCAAATTATTTCAAAGACTTGTTTATTTTGTGTCCAAATTCCTATTTCAAAACCAAAATCATGTGTGCCTTTTGGATCTATACCTAGTACCATTATGTTGTCTATTTTTATCTAGATTGTTATTTATTTAAAGTAGCCTATTTTTCATAAGTTGAGTTTGAAGTTAAGATTGACAAGTTCAAATCCAAACATTGATTGATTTTTGCCTATGCCTTATGTAAATTTGGCCTAGACATTATTATTTATCTTTTGGGTTGTGTAACTTAGGTTAATTATTTATTCAATCTAAAAACTATTGTTTGTGCCTAGATTTGGGGGAAATAACCCATATTTCATATTCTATTTGTTTCATGCCTAATAACAATTGACCAAGTTCATGTTTAAATCCAAGTGCCTAGTTTATGCCAAAGTATTTATATTCTTTTAGATTCAATCTCATAACTTGTTTTTTTAAAGTCTAGATTTTGTGTCTTTTCCAAAAGACCTACACATGCCTATTTTGAGCTTAGATTTTATGACTTATCTGAAATACCTAGAATTTTTTTTTCTTTAGATTACCTAGAATTTTTTTTTTCTTTAGATTAGACTTGTTCAAAACACTTTGAAGTTAGAGTTTGGCATTTTAGTTTTTATGCATCCACTTGACCTTTTTATGTGAGATATTTGATGTTAGACTATTTTATACCAAGTTTTAGCATAGGTCCTTTTGGATATACAACTCCACTTTTCATCCAAGTTAGACTAAGTTTGAACCATTTATCCTTTGCACATTAATTTAATATTTTGTATAACTCTAGGTATTTTCATGAACATTCATCATTGATTTGAATATGTCTCATTATTATTGTAATGGGGCCATGTATAATATGGGATATGATAATGTGGTTTCACAAGATGAATTTATTCAAGACCCTTATAGTGATGATATATTTTGTGATAAAGATCCCTATCTTAGTTATAACACTCAATTCATGCAAAAAATACAATATCCCTTAGATCGCTATTTGTTTAACATGCCTCCATACATAGAGCAGGACCAAGAACAAACAATGGAGTACCTAGCTAGTGTACCTTTGATTGTAGACCAAGTTCAATAGCAAATACACAACATTATGATGCCATATACATATAATCCCTATTTTTTTATCATCACTTACTTGAAAATAAAGACAAATTTTTAATTAGAGATGTAGAGGTAGGGGATAAGTTTCCAGTAGACTTCCCCCATGAAAACTTGCCTAGTCTAGTTAGAGTACCTTTAACTATGCCTTACAAACAAACCAATGAATAGGCCTCTTTTAGTAATCCTCAAGAGATCATGTTGATGACATACCAAGACCCATCTATGATTATCATAGGAAAGGGCCTCATGGAAGACCACTTTATATATATGTAGATAGCATACTATACCTATTTAAACCTAACACATAATTTTAATAACATGGCCATGCCAAATGCTCCTCTTATCAAGTTATTTCCTTCAACATGGGTATTGATCAAATTGAAAATCCAAGACAACATGGGTATAGACCCATTTATACAAATCACTTCAGTTAGATACATGTTTAATGCCCCAACTATCAAAGAAGTGTCTATTACTTCTACATATACAAATGCTCCAAACACAATGGATAACACATAAGTATCATCTAAACTAGGCCAAAGTGGTTTAACTACATAAACAACTAATCCATATAAAGTGCCTTTAGTAAACACCATGAGTGGTTCATAATAGTATGGGGAAGGAACTCCCATGCCCCAATAAGCTACCTCTAATCCTCAACCAACTACTTCATTAAGCATGCAACTACAAGGATTAAGTAGTCTAACACAAACTAGTACCTTGACTCAATAAAATGCGATGAATGTTACTCAACCACAATAGGTGATTATTAACATTCCAAAAATAGTAGGCACAATCTAGTATGCCAATACAATAGAAAACAAACATTTTTCCACCTTAATAGGGGATAATGAATGTTTCACCTCATTGGGTAGTAAAAATTATAATTAAAAATTCACATATCAATGCATCTATATAATCACAAATACTATCTAATCAATAATGTATCTCTATTGGTCAATGAAAAATGCTAAAAATTATACAAGCATCTAATTCATAATGAGTGTTTATGTAACCAAGAGGTACTACATTCAAACAAGTAATAATTATAAAATAATTTCCTTTTGTTCTAAATGTACCACAAATCCAAAGATAGGGCATTGCTTCAAAATAAGTTCCCCTTAATCAGCTAGGATTGGCTAATCGATATCAAGTCCCTATTCAACCGTAACAGGCATAGTATTTCACTCAAAGCCATATCCTTCCATCTTAGCCATAATTTCCCTAAAACTAAGCCTATATTATGAATTCAAACTAGAATATTTCATCATAATTCATAGAATTCCAATAATCAAATTCTAATCCATGAATGTATATTCCTGGTCAATTCCCAAACCAAACCAACATTCCATAGCAAACCACACCTCCACTATACACTAGTCAAAGTAATCTACTTTTGATGCCAAAACTATACCTTAGACTAATGTTCCATCTAGTCTACTATAATAATAACTGCATCAAATGAAGGATGTAATTGCCACCATTCAAGCTGATAAATAGACCAAAATTTTGAAATTGGATGACATATGTTCCTACCCATTCAACATGGAATATCTACAAATACCATTTCTTCCAAGGTATGAACCATAAATTTTTAAAAAATAAAAGGGTAAAGGAGACCATAATTCCCATTTAACATAATTATTTATTTCTTTCCATCCAATGGATTACATTGACATATACCTCCTACTATTTTTTGCTCAGAGTCTAGTAAGATAGGCTTTGGAGTGGTTCCTAAAATTATTGAAGAACTCAGTATCTGATTTCATTTGTAGGTTTGACTCAAAATAAGTAGAAATACAATAAAATATTCTCAAGATATATATAGTAATGGAGAGAAATTGCAATTATATTCAACCATAGTTTAATAGATAAATGATTAGTAACTATGTTTACCAAAAATTTGTGCAACATGATATATTATCATCTAAAGCTACAATGTGCACACACTTTCAAAGAGATCATTTATAAAGTATTATTGATTTAATAATACCTCATTAAAAAAGGGATTATCAATCTTAAGTCATCAAATAAAAATCATAATCAAAACCAAGGAAATGGCCAAAATCAAAACCAAAACCAAGTTCAAGCATAAGCATTAACACCATCCCAGGCTAATAATTATGAAAAATCCAAGAAATTTAACTACAAAAAAAATGTTTTTGGAAATGGAGTAATCAAGTTATGACATATGTAAATGGTGTAAACACCATTTACTTAATAAATTCCAAAAATGAAAATTACTCCTCATTAACAACCTATTCATCAAGCATAGCCTTCGCAGTAACCTAGACCATCTCAACAAGTATAACAACCTTTACCTTTACAAACCCCTCCTCTAAGGATAAATGTGCATACTCATCGAGTCTTTAGTGACCTTATAAAACCCATTGAAGCCATGTTTTAAAAGTTAAACACCACTAATATTATTAGTTGACCCATTCCAAAATACTACCCTAAGGGAATTCCTTATCCAGACAAGTATAGAGAGAATGGATTTTTAAAATATCATCGACTTAATATACATAATCCTCACTATTATGTGTAACTCAAGCATCTCATTGAAAATATGTTAGGAAATAATGAGATAACATTGGATAATATATATTCTACATCCAATTAGAACCTTGGAATTTATTAAAACCCTTTTCCATATTATAATAATAATTAATAGTAGAAACAACCAAGGCCAAAACAACAACAATAGTATCGACAACTATGACAAAAGCAATAATTTTAGAAAAAAAATAACAACATCAACTAAATGGATAGAACCAAGGCCATAATGATGTCAACAGCCAAAAAAATTACCACATAGTTGCATATGACTACAAAAAAGTTGTAAGTCATCTTGTGGGAGGTCAAATTTTCACCATTAACATCAATCCAAGACCAAGTGATAACCAAATAGGACCATTTCTAACTAGTTCCAATCATCCAACCTATGTTAGTGATCCTTCCTTAACATGGGGCTGCATATAGGCATACTAGTAATCAAGGATTACTAATTTTGGACCTTATAATGATAACTTATCATTTCCCAATGACCACATACAAGTGCACTGACAACTGAGACTTATCCTATATGGTCCCCTTCCACCATTATTTTCTATCAAACATGGTCCTATCTCTAATCTTGATTATGAAATCATAACTCAGTGGTCAAATATTACCATCCCAGGCCCACAACCATTTTCCACTATACCCATCTAACCCACTATTCTAACTAGGAACAAGCCATATAATGACGTATTTGAAAATATGTTCATTATTATGCAATAACTTTAGAAGATGCCTACACAAATTTCCATTTTGGATTTTTTACGTATGTCTACCATACACAAGAACATCTTAATAGAGTTCCTAGGCCAATCACAAGTTCCCAATGACATATCCCCAAATAAATTCCAAGCTTTGGTTAGATATCTAGCTTTAGGCCAATAATTAACCTTTGACCAAAGTGATATGTCATCTTTTGGCACTATCCATAATAATCTATTATACATCAAAGTTGTCATAATGTTACACAAAGTGAATCATGTCCTCATAGAAAATGGATCAGGCCTAAATATTGTGTCTCTAAAGCTCATCAAGCATCTCAGATATACAATATCCTATCTTCAGCCAAGAAAGATCATAATCAAGGCTTACAATAATGAAAAGAAAGAATCAAAAGGCACCATTAGCTTACCAATTATCATTGGGTGTTTGATCTAATATACATTATACCACATGTTAAACCTTAATTTATCATACAGTTTGATCTTAGGTAGACCTTAGATACATGAAATTCATGCAATCCCTTCAATGTTGTATAAGTGTCTCAAGTTCTCTCATTCTGGCATGGAGGTCACCAATCTTGTAGATTTTCATCCCTATGAACATTGTAAGCATTTTGAAGTAGAGTATGAAAGCTATAACTACCATTTTGGATTAGATATAATTCCCAAAAAGGATAAGGGGAAAGAAATACTTGTTAATTTACCAGAGGCCAATTGCTTAGACCCTAATACCCTTAATTCATCTTCTCATATGCCACCTCCTAAATGTCAAATAATTTTACCATAATGGCTAATGTCCCAAGATAAAATTTGACCCATGATACATTTCACATTTCCAAGCTTCTATAGAACCCCAATTCTTATGGAAGACCTAAATCCATACCACCTTGCATGGAATGATAATGAAATAGAAATTGAAAACTACATAGTCTATCTCCTAGCATTCTCACACCAGCCACTAGCCAAGAACAAGACCCACTTTCAAATGATGAATCATGGTCATATAATGACAAACTAGCTAAATGTTATAAAAATTCCAAATACCCCATACCTAATAGGATCATGGAGAATCACACCTATCAAGGAAGAGGCCTTGGGCTAAACCAATAGGGAACACTTGATCCAATCACTATAAATTTGTACAAAGGAACCTATAGTCTTGGATTTAAATTTCTTAGGGGTGAACCCATGTATCTTATTCATGTTCTAACACAAAAAACTAGTGACACAGATGCTAATAATAAATTAGAGTTAGATAATAGACTTTATGCAGACCTATCCAATACCAATCTATTTGATACACATGCCATTTATACTCTTACCTCAATTAATCAACATAATCCCCTTCCTATATAACACCCCAAATTATAGCCTAGGCCCAAAAATAATCCATAGTGCCTATAGATGAGTTTGAGAATGATGAGGCCTTTTGAAAATTTATAGGCCTAGGAGATAATGTTCCATTGGGAGACCACATACGAGGGTTCTCAATCAAATGGATCTTTCAGCCTATTTTAGAGAATGGGTGAATACCCTTAGCCATAAAAAATTAAAGAAAACATTGAGGTCCCAAAGTGAGAACCTCTTTGAGGCACTTTTGGACCAAGGTAAATGTAAAGAGAATGTATAGTTTGCTGGTGAAAACCTACTTCAAGTGCCACTAGATGGGGGTGTTCACCTTTCCCCTAATGAAGTATAAGAAACCACCAATGATGAACTTGATTTTGGATCCAAATTTAGTTATGAATAATAACATGCCTTTAATCAAATCATCCAAGAGTTTCCAATATTTTTTGTGACATGGCCATTCTTACCATTAAGATATTCATACTCATCTTGTCTAGGAAAACTTGAAGAACCAGTCCACATAGAGGACTTTTTCATTGTAGGCCAATTAAAATCTTTTCCAACCATTCTATAAGATAGTTTGACTCTCTTTGTACAGGACACTATATAAGTCAACATTAGGACTCTAGATGACCTTAAATGGATTAAATTAGGTGCATCCCTCATTAAGGAGGAACATGACATCTTTACATCCCTTCTAAGGGAATTTATTGGGACTATTCTAACATTCTAGGTATAGATCCCACCTTGGTTGTACACCACCTTGTGGTACATCTTGATGCTAGACCTATGAAGCATAAATTTCATAATATGTATCCTCACATTAATGTATTAGTAAAGAAAGAGTTGGAAACAATCTTAAAAGTGAGATGTATTCAATCGATCGACTACTCAGAGTGGATCTTGAATGTTGTGCCAGTTAGAAAGAACCTAGAAGGAATCAAAATATGCACTAATTTTTTAGATATAAATAAAGCCTTCCCTAAGGATGACTTTCCTCAACCAAACATTGACATGATAGTTAAATCCATAATGGGATATGAAATTCTTTCACTGATGAATGGTTTTTTAGGATAAAACCAAATTAGGATTGTACTAAAGACCAATATAAAAAACATTCACCACTCCATAGGGGACATTTTTTAATCAAGTTATGCCATTTGGTCTTAATAATTTTGGGACCACATACAAAATATCCATGACTATCATATTTCAATAAATGATGCATGACATTGTTAAAGACCACATCGATGACATATTGGGTAAATCAAAGACCAAGATTGGTCATCCCATTGTACTAAGGAAAATATTTGAGAGGCTTTGTAAATACAAAGTTACACTAAATCTTAATAAGTGTGTTTTTGGTGTTACTTCTAGAAAATTACTAGGATTCATTATATCTCACTAAGGCATTGAAGTTGATCCTTCCAAATTTTGGGTCATTACTAAGATACCACCACCTTCTAATTTGAAGTAACTCTATAGTTTGCAGGTCAAGATTCAATCTACTAGATGCTTCATTTCTTAATTGGAAAAAAAATTCCATCTATTTACATACTTATTTAAGAAAGGTGTCACATTTCATGATGACTTTTATAAATCCTTCTAACACCTACAAAACTATCTTGTCAATCCACCTCTTTTGTTACCACCTATGCTAGGAAATCCATTCCTATTGTACCTATCAGCCAAACAAAAAGCCTTGGGGGCACTTCTCACTTAGCATGATGATAATGTAAAAGAACATGTTATGTACTATTTAAGTTGTACACTATTCATATATGAGAATAATTATATGCCCATTGAAAAATACTATTTAGCTATGGTCTTTATAGCTCAAAAACTATGACATTACATGTTAAACAATAAGACCATAATTATTTCAAAAGTAGATCCACTCAAGTATCTACTATCCAAGATAACTTTACAAGGCCACATGGACAAATTGATCATGCTTCTAAGGGATTTAGATATAGAATACATCAACTAGAAAGCCATCAAGGGATAAGCTATTACAAATCAACTTCCTAAAGCTCTTCTTATAGATACTAGAACTATAACATTATAATTCCTAGATGATTCTATCATGACCATCATTGAAACACCTCTTGAGGAGTAGAGCTAGAATTTGTATTTTTATGGATCATTCATAGCACATGGACCAGGGGAAAGCTTATTGTTTATTACACCATATGAGGATCCTATCCTTAAATAATTTTGTATCAACTTTCCTTGTAATAACAACATGGTTGAATAAAGCATACTCATTACAGGGCTTCATCAAGTAGTATAATGGAATATTTATCATCTAAAGGTTTATGGTGATTCTTAGTTAATCATCAATTAGGTTACATACCACTTTCATACCAAGGATGACAAATTGGTACCATAAAATTCCATGATTGATACTCTTAAACAATAGATTATCGATATATAATTTAAACACATACCAAAGGCTAGTAATAGAATAGAAGATTCCATGGCCACCATTGGATCTTTGATTCAACATGTAGACAAGGAAAAATAATATCAATTCCTCATTGAAAATATTCTAGTGCCAACTTATGAACCTACAAACATTGCAATGATCTATGATAGTTCTGGTCTTAGCTCTATATGGTATTCATAATTTTATACCTACCTTCATGACCATACTATTCCACTAGACCTATCATGGAAACAAAAAAAATCCTTTTCCCACCAAGCCTCTTGATATACCTTACTTGAACCAACCCTTTATTGCCACATCTTTGACACAAGTCTTCTTCATTATTTAAATTTAGTATAATCAACATTAGTGTTAAGAGAAGTTCATGAAGGAGTATGTGGGTCCCACAAAAGTGGGGGCATCCTATCCAAAAATATCTTAAGTACCAATTATTATTGGCCCACTATGGATGGAGATGTAACTACTTGCATTAAAATGAGCAAAAAAATGTTAATGACATGTCAACCTGATTCACACCCTAGCCAAAACATTCAAACCAATGCTTATGCCATGGTCATTTACTATATGTTGCCTTGATCTCATTGGGAATATTAACCAAACCTTATCTAATGGCCATAAACATATCCTCACCACTATCAAATATTTCACTAAGTGTTTTAAAGATATATCCGTCACATTATTGGAAAGAATTTTTCTAAGTTCATCTTCAATCATCTCATTTTATACTATGGTATCCCATAAGACATTATATCTTATAATTGTGGATCATTTAAAAATAAGGATTTCAAATAATTTTGTGTGAGTACAACATTAATCAACATTTTTATACAGCATATTACCAATAAGGTAATGTCCAAGAAAAAACATCTAACAAAACCATTGTCAACATCCTTAAAAATATTGTCAATGATGCTAGTCATGACTAACACAAATTCAAATATTCCATACCCTCTAGGCATACCACACTAATTATAATACCCCAATAAGAGCCACTGCATATTCCCTTATTTATGGTACTTTGGCCATTCTTCCCATTGAGGTTGAGTTACCTTATTTATGCATTTATTTGAAGCACATCCTAGATGATGAAGCTTACTGAGTAGCTCACCTACAAGAACTAGAGTTACTTGATGAAAAATGCATGGCCACTATCAAAAACATTTAGGAATACTAGAACTGAGTCCATGGCCACTATAACTGATGGGTCAAATACAAATAATTTTAACTTGGTGATCTTGTTGTCAAATAAAACCAATATAATACCATGGCTGAGAAGAAGTACAAGGGAAAGTTCAAACCCAACTAGATAGGCCCATATATTATTTTTAAAAATTATGGCTCTAGAGAATGCAAGCTCACTACACTAGATAGGGATGAAATCAATGAGTTGGTGAACATTATACACCTCAAGAATTATTTCACTTGAAATACCTAAAGCTCATTTCTATTGTACCATATTATGATATTTTTACCATAACATTATACCCTATACCATTATATAAAACCTTTCCTATCAACCAAGTTGTTTTTACCCTTCCTATCCAACCCCTTTAACCTTGGTTCTATTCCATTGGTTATTTTGGCACTTTTAACAAAAGGATTCAGATCAATATTTAGTAATCAATTTAGTATTCTAAATAGAGGCCATATTTTTCACAAGTATGGTAGTGGTTTAGAAGTTACTTCATTCCTTTTTTCATTCCATTTAATATACTACTAATTATAACCACCTTTGGGAAAATTAGAGTACCACAATTATGGTACTAATTATAACCACCTATGGTACAATTAGTATCATTAACTCATGTCATTATTTCCTAATTATAACTACCTATGGGAAAATTAGGAACAATGCCTTTATTATCCCTTGAAATACCACCTTGACTTTCTTGTGTCATACCATGACATTTTATGACTTTACTTAATTTATAAATTTACTACTACCTAATCAGATTACTCCATTGTAAGGTGAAATTATAGTGAATTAATGTCCCATCATGGGACTATGTAGGTAGAACTCAGTACATGTTAAGGTCAGATTAGTTACCCCTTTGCCACACTCTCGCCATTTTGTGAGTAATCTTAAGTTTGAATTCTCTCACCATTTTAAAAGAAATTTTAGTTTGAATGCTATCACCATTTTGAGATTTAGATCATTTAGTATCTCATCATTCTTGATTAAGTTGAGATACTTTGAAAATTCTAAAAAAATTTGAGAACTATCTAAAAAATCCTAAACATCAACCACTTCTTTGCCTTAAGGATTCTGTGAACCCTAGCTATTTCACAAGAAACAAATTGTCATTTAGTTTCCCCATCCTTATTTGGCATTAACCTTATTCTCTCATTATGTCATGAGTTTCTATTTTGTGCATTATGTATTTAACTCTGATACATTAATGACTACTAGGCTTCATCCCACACTCATACCATTTTGTAATTTCATTCCCATAATTCTTCTACAAGATCCATCATATTTTCCTTCTCATCATTTTTATTATATCCCTTTTCTTGGGAGAACTATATTTGGCTTGAAGTTTATGTTAAATCTTGCATCCACAAAACTATGTAGGCAATGTCCACTTGCCTAGTGCATTTGGAGTCGACTTGACCACCCCCTTCCTTTTATTATATTTCCCCCATTTTTTTGTTTGTTTCACTATATTTTATAGCCTAGGGGAAATGATCATCATTGTTTTACTTATCTATTTTCACTAACATTATGATTAACCATTTTTAGTGTTTGTTTTGTTCACTATTTATTTCTAGGTGTTTTGTTTGTTTTCTTATTTGACTATTTTTTTGCTTTCTTCTTGTGCCTTTATTTAGTCTAGGTGCATTCATTGTGTATTATTATTTAATCCATCCATATTCATATGCCAACATTGTTATCATGGTTTTTATCATTGATTCATTATTTTCAATTGTTTATTGGATCACATGTCAGTCCTTATGCATATTTTAGCTATGTTCTCATGGTTTGTTATAACATGATACCTACCATCATGTGATACAAAAAAACCTAGCTCAAGAATATTTATAATCAATGAGTCCATAGTACTTCTCCTTGGCTCGTATAAAATTCTTGATCTATCCCAATCATTACTCAAATACAGAGTAACTAAATCATAGTATAATTTTAATCCTTACTAGTTAGGACATGCATCTCCATACTAGTAGGTTGCCAAAATTTATCTTTCTCCTCTATACCACTTTGTCTTCCTCATCATTCAACTAATGATTATAATCACCTTTGGGAAAATAATTGTATCTCATCCCAATTATGATGCTAATAATTCTAACCACCTTTGGATATTTCATTGTGTATTGTCCCACCCATAGAGCCACTAATTATAACCACCTATGGGAAAATTATTGTATTTTAGATCTATCTAAATGTTAATGATTATAACCTCTTATGGCAAAATCATTATCTTTCTTCTACCCAATTGAAGCATGTTTTTATTATGATAACACTTATAACAACCTTTGGTAAAACCATTATCTCTATCGACCCAATTGGGGCATGTTTTTATTCTACCAATGATTCTAACCACCTATGGTAAAATCATTATTTTACTTTTTAATGAATATAAACACCTTTGGGTAATTCATTATATTGTTACCCTAAGCTTTTTTCAATGATTATAACCATCTTTGGGTAAATCATTAATTTTTTGTCCCACCTATGTTGATGATTATTAATATCTATATGCAAATCATCTTATTTGTCTTCCTAACTATGGAAGCTCCATATACCACCAATTATAACTGTCTATAATAAAAAATTTATTTTCCACCCCATTTTATCTTTTTGGTCCCGTCATTTCCTCTTTTTTATGGACTGATCATTGGCCCTTTTTTCTAACCACTCCCTCGATGAGGCATCTAGAGCTCATCCATTATTGTTAAATTCATAAGCATATACAACCTTTTCATTCTTTGAGAATATGTTACTATGTCTATATCTTATAACATCTTCCCAAATATGGGGAAAATATAGACACCTGAAATTGGCCACAATTAGCTTCTAACTAGATTTTAGACTGATTCCAACTAACCATTGTAAATTAAGCCTAAGAATTACTAATTGTCCCAAATTTGCTTTTGTGTTATTCATCAAAGATTAGAATCATGTTGAGACATCCCTAATTTGGGTATTTTATCATATGCAACAATAACCTCTCATATATTCATCCCTAATCACCTTGTGACATCATAAGTATGAATTTGACCTATGAACCTACTAAGTGGGGTACTTTCACACTAAAATAAATCTTGAAAGAGATAAAAGGATAATAAAAATAAATTAATAAGTTAAACAAGATTAAATTCCTAGTTGAAATATCCATTTGAAATTAATGAATGTCTAAAAAAGGAAATTCAAAAATCAAAATATCTTAACCTTTCATTATTGCCTTTGAGTTGTCAAGCTCTTTGAAAATATCCTAAAATATCTAATTTGAGATCCATGCCTAATAATTATAAAAAATAATTACTCAACAAATATTAACTCTATTGGAGTTAGTTTTAAACTACCAAGGGTTAGTTTGAACCCATTTCAAGCCTAAAATCAACCTTAACTCACCTTGGATGAGAGTTAATTCATAAGGCTATAAATACAAGGCCATACCTCTTCATTTCTAAGCTTGGATTTTTTAGAGTTATTATGTAGAATTTGCTCCATAGAACTCATGCAAGTAGTGTTACCATTCCCAAATATTAAACCAAACAACATCAAAGCCAAGGTACCAATAAGAGAAGGAGCTAAGAAAGCTCCATTGTTAAATACTTCTTGATGCACAAGCTAAGAAAGACATTCAACAAATCCATTTGGGGTTCTAAGGAAGGTAAAAGAGTGGTTTTTTATGTTTTTATCATTCTTCAATTTAGTTTTTATTACCTAAGCTTTCCCTAGTATCTAGGTTAGAGGTTTTACGATGTTAGTGTGTTCATTTATTTTTTTATTAGAATAACACAAGACTAACCTCCCATCTGTGTCAAATTCCTAGTTCACAATAACATGTGAAAATATTCTCTATGATGTCAGGAATCCATAACATTTTATGGCTTAGAAAAAATCTAGTAGAATAAAGATGATCAAAATACAAAATCTAATGGTAAATATTTAAAAGGTAAATAATTTTGAATAGTAAATATAAATAGGTTGAAAAATAATTCATTTGTTATTTTTACTTTTCTAATAAAACTAAGAATTGATAGACTCATATTGAGATTAGAAAACCATAATGGTGAGGAGACAACAACTAAGATGGGGAGGATGCATAATATATGTAGTAAGCATAGTATAGGTAACCAATTATGAATTTAAAATTTATGAATATTTTTATTTGAAATTGAGCTAAATATAGAAAATTGAGTGGTAGTAAAAATATAGCCACCAAAATGAACCCTAGGAAATATTTAGGTGAATTAAGGGTAAAAGAAAATATTATGTAAGAAGACATCAGACCAATAAATGCCTAGGAAATTTGTGATAAATGGTCAAAAATTAACCATTATGGAAGAAAATAGTTGACATACTCAAATTAGTTTGTAAGGAAAGCCAAAAGCAAAGGGATGACTACATAGTAATGGGCCAATTTAGTTTTGTAATAGGTGGCTAACTATGTAGCAATAGGCTGAGTTAGTTGGTAAAGAGGATAAGGATAATCATGTACTAGATGGATGCCTTAGTTGTTGATAGGACTGATGTAGTATTGTAAAATAAGGCCAACTATGTATGATAGGGTTGATGTAGTATGTTGAAACAAGAAGATGGTTGATTTATTATTGAATAGGCTGATATAGTTGCAAATGAAAATGGCTAATTTAGCATCATAAATAAGATACAAGGGTGATTTAGTATTAAATGGTTTGATTATGTATAAAATTTAGGAATATGAGAAACTAAATCAAACTAGCTAATTAAGTAGTTAATTTATGAATTTTTAAGAACATATTTAGATTATTTATGACACAAATATCTAATACACCCTTTATTGTTTGATATTTTAAAGATATTTTAGAGGTATTATCACTTGATAGATGCATCATGACTACCAGATCTACTGGATCAATTGACTTATGTAAATAGAGTATGACTAGTCACATTGAGATTCAAAGGCATCATAAAGATGAGGTGGATCCCAATTAATGTTGATCTCATTATCATATTCCTTAGATCATGGGAATAATTAACCAACACTTTTTTATAGGTTGTTGATGGGGATATTATTGAGGTGGGTATCATACAATAAAATGTCCATGCATTGTTAGGACTACCAATTAGAGGGACAACTGAGATGGAGAGGATACATAGTGGTTGTAGCGAGTGAAACACATGTAAGTAATAGTAAATTTAATTTTTTTGAATATTTTTATTTGAAATTGAGCTAAATATGGAAATGAATGGTAGAAAAAATATAGGCACTAGAATGAACCCTAGGAAAATTTTAGGTAAATTAGGGGTAAAATGGGATATTGGGTAGGAAGAAGTCAGACTAATAAATGCCTAAGTTATTTATGGTAAATGGTCAAAAAGTTACTGCTATAGAAGAACATAGTCAACTTGGTAAACTTAATTTGTAAAGAGAGCCAAAAGTAAAGGGTTGACTATGTAGCAATGGGCTAATTTAGTACTTGAATAGGTGTTTGAGTGAATATCAATATGTTGACTTAGTTTATAAAGAGGATAAGGATAATCATGTACTAGAGGGCCAACTTAGTTTGTTAGATAGGGCCAATGTAGTATCATAAAATGAGGATGGTTATTTATGGCGAGGTTGATGTAGTATGCTAAAATAAGAAGATGGATGATTTAGTATTAAATAGGCCAATCTAGTTTAAAATGGAAATGGTTAATTTAGTATCATAAATAAGATACATGGCTAATTTAGTATGAAATGGGCTGATTATGTAGAAAATTTAGGAACATGAGAAACTAAATAAAACTAGTTGATTAAGTAATTAATATATAAAGTTTTAAGAATGTATTTTTATTATTTATGACATGGAGATATGATACATCCTTTGTTGTTTGATATTTTTTAGAGAAGTTAGAGGTAATGAAATGTGAGAGATACGTTATAGCTACAAGATCTACTAGATCAATTGACTGACATGGATAAAGCATGACTGGTCACACTAAGCTTTAGAACCATCATGGATATGAGGTGGATCCCACTTAGTATCAATCTCATTATCATGTCACTTGAACCATGGGAATGGTTGACCAACACTTTTCAATGGGTGGAATATGGGGATACTATTGAGGTGGGTATCACATAAGAGGATGCCCATGCATTGCTAAGACTACTGATTGGAGGGACATTGGTAATCATTGGCACATCAAATGATCTAGAGAAAAGGTGAACACTATCCTAGTGGGAGACATGATTAGATAAGATATACCTTAGATTGAGGGTGATTTTTTTATGTTTATAATGTGAATATTTTAGATATATCAAAAGATGTGATAGTACTTTTGATAACACAAGTTGCATGTCACAAGTCAAATGGTAAGGTAACACTATATGTGATAGCTTTGTGTCAGTCCATATTAGATCATGGAACACTTTATGATTTTGGGACTATCATCTAGGTCTAGCTCATGCATGATATGTATATGATGTTATCTAGAGGGAAAAAGACCATGGGGCCTATTATTTTACTAATTTCTTGGATATATGAGATGCCCCATGTATTATCCAGTTGGGTTTCCCCATGTGGTTGATGATAGGTTACCTTAGGTGATGATATGGAAGCAAGACCATGTAGCTTGATTATTAACCCACTTGCAAGCATTGTAGATTATCACATAAGGGGAGATCATGTGGTATCCCTATATGCACATCACTATTATATGGCCTAGTTGGTTGATTATTGCTACAAGGTTGACACAAGTGTGGAAAATAAGCCACTACACTTCATGGGTAGAGTCACATCTAGTGGCATACTTTCTAAGGTATTCAAGACTCTCACACCAAGTATCACCTCTAGTAGTTCCTTATTATTAGGTATGACATGCTATAGAGCTAAGGGGGAGATGTAGAGGAGCACCAGTTGAGATACCTATGATTAAGTTACAACATGTTAAAACATGGAATTGTCAAACATCATAGTAGGTAGTAGTGGGATGAGATGGAATGGATGTGGATGTAGGACCACAATAGCCACCATAATAATGACCACCCTATCCACATTGTAGACACAGAAAATTCTAGTAAGATCAAGCACAAGTGAGGGCTATAACATCGGAGGACCCAATAGATACTCTAAGACATACATAGTCCATAAAGGCACCTCTAAGGAGAGGATCATGATGTTCTTGAGTGTTGACTCCTATATTTTCACTAGTATATAATTAACCTATAGATAATACACTCAACAGATGAATGGATGGAGAGACCATACTAAATGGGTGATTAGACATAGAGACGATGATTTGTGACACTAGCACTAGTGAGAAATGTTGTAATTTTGATTTAAACTTTGACATAAAATGCTAGTTACATATGATTATAGTAGATAGATGGTTTTGAGATATATATGTAATTTGATATCTATCTAGTTTTGTTTTGTCAGATCCTATGATGGATGAGATCAGATGTAGATCTCTAGTTATGGATGTGCACCATGACATTTTGGATGGGGTGCTGGCACCATACGACCCCACCATGTTAGATGATCATATGGTTCCATCTACCCTAGTCAAATAAAGTTGGTTTATTCTAGTGGGGGAGGCCATGAGGTAGTTGCATGCATATGGGGATGGATTTCAACCACTGACATAGGTGTCAGAGGAGAAGGCATTGTCTTAGGAAGCCTTGGCTCAAGAGAGAGTGGTGCACATGGATATGATTATCTAGCTTGGATAGGTGTAAGCCAAGGTGGCCAATATATAGGGATAGGTAGAAATTTTGAGATCTTAGACTACCTCATTACATCATACCATTTAGAGGGGATAGTCTTAGGAATATATGAAGCATGAAGGATCCTAGTCATAAAACTAGAGATATTTTGTAGTTTGTAGTTTGTATTATATAAAACACATGATATATATATATATATATATATATATATATATATATATATATATATATATATATATCCACCATCAACATCCCAACCAACTACAACTCATGAGATCAAATATAATTGTTGATATATATATATATATATATATATATATATATATATCAACAATTATATTTGATCTCATGAGTTGTAGTTGGTTGGGATGTTGATGGTGGATATATTTATTTATATCACATGTATTTTTATTTTTTTGTATATGCTATGGGAAATATATGTTGAGTGTTTTCTTTTCTAGCATTATGTGATACACATGCATGGTCAAAAATAAAAATGAAAAAGTGACTTGGAAAAGTATAAGTAATAAAAAAAAATGTACTGCACACTATATCATGATAAAAAATGTGTAATAACAAAAAGTGACTAAGTATAATAAACCAAAGATGGTAACAATTTAAACAAATGTTTTTAAACCATGTAAAAGATTTGCCCCAAGTTAAAATAAGTAAATTCACACTATATCACATTGGGAAGTATGGAAATAATGTAATAAATGGAGGGCACATAAAAACCAAATGGTATAAAGACAAAACAATTAAGTCCATTAATCATTCTAAATCATGTTGGGAAGTATAAAAGAGAAACAAAATTGGAAAAATAAACTTAAATTGATCATAGTAATTCAAGCCGAGAAGTATGAAAAATTTAAAAAAATGGTTGTAAGCATACATGAAATTGTAAAATAAGAAGATAAAAGTTAAATATTAATGAATAAATAATAAAACATACTATATCAATATGGGAAGCATGTAAATGGTGTGTAACTCCTAATCAATCACTACTTATCTCAAATTTGACACATGTAATGTCATTGTGACTTGGGTATTGGAATATTTTCTAAGGAAGGCTTGGTCCTATCCATGGTATTACACTATAATTCATAAATGTAATACTAATGAGGTGAAAAAAAAAGTGGGAATGATTTTAAAAAGATGTTTTAAATATGGTAATTTGTGAGGAAGGCCTGGTCCTACCCATGGTCTTACAATGAAACATAGAAATGAGATCCCTAGTAGGATGGTCAGTTAACAAACAATATTTATCAAGGGGAAATATTAGGAATCTTGTAAATGAAATAGGTAATTTAAAAATTAAAACAAAGGAATCTATGACAAGACCTTAAGAAACATGAGGCACACTAAGTACACAAAAAATATACTAAGTGGATAGTGACCATCAAAATATTAAGGATACCTATTCACAATAAACATAAAGTTATATATGAAAATAAGTGAGATAATAAGATCAAATCATGTTGGTTATATGAAGAAAAAAAATGTACCTACCTCTATACAACATGTTCCCTATTCCTCATGTCCCCTTATATAGTTGTGAATCTACTGTGAAGATTGGGTACTTGCATGAGAAAGTAGGTAGTACTAAAAGATTTTTATTCTCCTTTTCCAATATACAAGCCTAACACACCTCAATTGACCTTGAATCTATCATGAGGCCAAATGTGGAGTTTGATATTTGATTAAAAAAATGATATGTGATTTGAATCATAACTTTAAGGTGATTATACTTTTAAAATTTGTATGTTGCCATTTATAGCATTGCCTTTTTTAAATGATTTAGATTTTAAATTTTTATGGATTTTAATATTCCTCCTCTATATGGATTTTTAATAACAAAAATGAGAGATAAAAGTGATACGAATGAATGATATTTAGACTTTGGATAAAGGAAGATAAGTATATAAATAAACGAATGACTAAAACAATTAGGATTACCTATGAACCAACATGTTATCTCAAGGTTCAACCATGTGTATGCTTAGTTTTAGAAAGGAAATAAGGGAATAAATGGAGATTAAAATTAGATCATTAATAATAGGATTATAATGAAATGACTTGTTTTCTAACTAATAAAATGGTAAAAAAGTATTACTAAGGGGATAAAGGTTTGTATAACCAAGTCATAATAATAAGTATCCATATTGTGGAGATAAGGTAGCAAACAATCATGAGAAAAGAAAAAGTCATCCATAAAAAATAAATGAAATCATGAATATAAGTATGTAATAAAATAATGCATGAAAATAAATCATAAGATAATATGAAATAAATTAAATCATATACAACACATAATGTGAAATATAAAGATCCGTGTAAGATAGATAAGGGAAGAAAAATTTGACATAGAGTTAAATGATATAAAATATTATGAAAATTGGATCGTATTTCTAATCCAAACTAATAATGAATATGAAATTGAAGGAACACTATACTATGTTCAAAAATATTAATAAATCTATCCATAACATATTATATGTCTCTATGAAGCTTGACCCTAATTATAGTAAGAGTCTCATTGATCCTCAGGTAAAGCTATTAAAATTAACTCTCATCAAATATCCTCTATAAAAAATGTCGGTATAGTTAAAGGATCATTATCATGGGGCCCTCATGTGTAAAGTATTAAATAAGGGTAATATATGTTGGAATAGGAATAGTAGTTTCATTATAGGGATATGGCACCATCGGTGGAGAAATAACCACAAGTCGGGGAGAAGATACAAGTGGCATAGGATCCACAAGTGGAGTGGGATCCATAGGTGAATAAGGGGGATCCTTATTATGTAGATGACCTATGTAAGGGGGAATATTAGGAAAATTAATGGTTATGAGGTTATCATTAATTTTCTACTAGAGGATGCAATAGTGATTAGTGTGATAGGTACGACATTAGTGCCAAATATAATATATCTCTCCATATTTTAGAATATACTTAGATAAAAAAATTGGGAGGACGTATAGATTTGTCTTTGGGATATTGAAGGGTAGGGTGTAAGGTGTTGATATATTGTTGAATATTTTGAAAATGGGTAGAAGAATTATTATCTATGTCATGGAGGAAATAGATACACTAATTAGTAGACTTTGTGGGTCTACTAATGCAAGGAGTAAAAGTAGGATATGGGGAAGGATAATATAACTAGAAGTATCTAGTATAATGATTAAAAAATATATGAATGTCACAATAAGGGTGATCAACCCATTGGGTGGGAAAAGGATCAAATTATGGTAAAGGAAGGAGGACATCATTGAGGGGAGGTAGGGTGGGTGGAGAAACTGGGCTAGGCTTGGCTGAAGAAGAAAAATTAAATGTAAGATGAGGTTTAGATAAGGGTAGAGTGGGAGTAAGATCTAAAATAGGCTCATTTGAGGGAAAATTAGGAAACAAAGAGGGCTTAAGGGTAATAGAAAGCATATTTATGGGAAGGAGAATATAGGGATCCTAGAATCTAGTGAAATGATAGGGATCAACCATAGAATGATCCATAAGCATGATCTTAAGATTCTCTAGAAAAACTAGATGGATGTCATGCAAAATATACATCTACCTTGTGAACAAGAGGAATAATACTAGAATTAGGAACTATATAATATGGAATATGATAAGAGGAAAAAAAATACTAAAACAAAGAAGAATGATAAAAAAGGATCTAATTATCTCTATCCTAGACTTGACATCCTAGAAATGGATCATCTAAAGTATATCCATCATCATAATCGGGTATATGAAGGTTGATGGTGTAGGTAGGTATGATATTTTCATCATAAGTTATGTGATGAATAGAATGTTGAGTATTGGTTAATACCACTAGTATATTGTTGATAGGTGGCTCGTGAGAATATAGCTTTAAAAATGGTGGAAGTTGGGAAATGAGATGATAAGAGAGATATAAAGTTTTGATCTTTAGGTTGATCTAATCTAACTCATCATCATCAGAGTCTAAGAGGTTAGGTTGTATGTTCCCAATGAGTTTAGGGTGACCATGATAACCTTGAATAGAGTTGATGGGAAAATTGAAACATTGAGATTCCTAGAATGGAACACTCAATAAGGGTTCAAGGGTTAGAATTTTGAATACATTATGTTCTTGGAATTATTAAAAATTCCAAGGGTTGGTGTCTCATTGAATCTTATAGATATCACCATTGTGGGGAAACTTGAAACATTGGTAGGTAGAAGAGGTGACAACCCTCATGTGATGAGTCTAAGGCCTATCAAGCAAGATATTTTAGGAAAGTTGAATATTGAATATCATAAACTTCAATTGAATAATTCCATGAGGGATGGTAATAAGGACCCACACACAACCTAAAAGAGGTATTTGCCTATTATCATAACCTTGGAATGTGATACGTGTAGACTTAAGATTATACTTAGAATATCCAAGATTTTTAATGAAATCAAGAAAAATAACACAAGTTCTTGAACCCTCATCAATCAAGGCACCCTTGACTTTGATATCACTAATTTGGATGCTTATAAAGAGTGGAGAATCATCAACATGAAGTATAATCTCATTTGGTATCTTGGAAGCAATAGGTAATTTGAGGGAAAGATAAGTGTCCATGGTTTCATCAACATGTGTAAACATCTCTTTGCATTGTTTTAAGATACTATATTTTGATCCATATAAGTTGGCTTCATGTCATGCTAGGGGAGGACAAGGGATTTTTATTTTTAATAATAGTTGCATCAAGTGGTTGTGATGATGCAAATAATTTTGCATTAGTTTAAGAAAGAGTATTTGAGATGGGAGATTAGTAAGTTCAACAATAGGGTCCCATTCATCATAACCCATGGGTGGATTTATAGAAAGAGGTATGTAATTTTGGAGGATCTCTTTGGAAGGAGGAATGTAAGTGCATGCAAACTTGTGTTGATAAGATGTGGTTGGTTTAGTTTGGGGATAAATTGATTGATTATCTTGAGAGGATGGGGTAGTTGGTTTAGGTTTGCTTTGTGATTGGTTTGAAGAGATGTTATTAAAAGTTTGAAGAGTGTTATCAATGAGTAGAGAGGCTAGGGGAGTTTCATAGATAGTGTGAGAGGTGTTAGAATTGGCTCTTGAAAAGAGATAAAGTCCTCTTGCCCCAACTCTATGAGGTGAGCTAGGGAAGAATCTTAGATAACACAAAATGTTTGGGATGTTTGGTGTATGTGTATAGGATTAGAATTAATGAAATAAACTACCCTTATCATATTATTCATATTTACCACATTCTCTTCAGGGGTGTGGTCTATAAGATTATCAACATTGTTGATAACAATAAGCTTGTCATTATTGTCTTGATGATTATGGAGAGGGTCTTTATAGATGGCTAGATGAGAATTAGCATGGGTCAAAGCTTGATTTTTATTTTATGTTTCATGATCTTTGAAGAATATATCATAGGCTTGTTAGTATTTATGAATTAGTGAATCATGATCAAAATTTGGACTAAGGAAATCCATATCTAAATTATGTAATTTCCTATAAGTCTCGTGAGAGTGACCCCAACTTGCATGAAACCAACAAAATTTATTTGGATCATACCATCATTTCGTAGGTTGAATGGGGTCAAGATATCATAGAAGAGGCATTGGTAGATGATTTTACATATCTACAAAGGATAATGGATAATGAACATTGATGTTGTTTATTTGAGAAAATTAAGGATTAGGGGTGTTGTTTAAAGGGGAATCTTGATTTGTAATAGGATTGGGAGTAATGGTTTTAATATTGTGAATGGTATCATAAGAATCAGTGATACCATATTATGTAGCATGATGATGTTTTTGAGGAGCATGCAAGTGCCCACAAGAGGTTTGGATGGCTCAAACTAATGCATGATGAAATCTTGGCATTTGGCTTGGTTGAGGACCTCTTCTAAAGTTTGTGAAGAGATTCCTAACCCAATATTTCAACTTGGGATAAAGAGCATTAGTGAATAGATGAAATATATTATCATCTACCATGTTATGGTAAAACTTATTATACAAGGTCTTACACCATTTCATGAAAGCTTATACTATTTCAATTTCAAGCTACTTGTAATTGATAAAATGAGCCAGGGTATTAGCATGGAGGTCACTAGTTTGAAACTCTTGTACTAGAGAGTTAACTAGATCTTCCAAGCTAGTGATAGAATGGGAATTGAGTTAATTATACTAGTATAAAGCATCTTCAAAGAGGGTTTTCAATAATAACTTGGTAGAAACAAAAGTGTTTAATTTGATCCAATCTTTGTAGATATTACCAAACATTTTTAAATGTAAGGTAGGATTAGTTGATCCATTATAATTTATGGTAGGTGTGATACCTCCTATGTCTATGTTGTAAATTTGAGATGTAAGAGATTAATTTTGAATATGTTTAATTTTTTTATTACCAAGGGGTGGTTGGGTAATGATGTTTCCATGGGAATCCTCAAGTGGGGGTAGAGGGGCATATTGATTTTGAGCTCCCTATGGAACTTGTTAAGGTTGGTTTTGAAGGTGAATAAGGTGATTCTACATTTGCATCATTTTATTGGAATTATTGGCTTGAAAAGTGTTTATTTTATTAAGATTTTTCAATAATATTTCATGGGTTTGAGTGGTATTTTGACTAGGTTACACCAAATACAAAGCATTAACATTGGTATTAGTGGTTTGCGTAGCAGTAGTGGCTTGAGAGGCATTGGTAGAAAAGGATGCAATAGTAGAATAATTAGCATGTGTAGTGAAAGATACACTAGTAGAAGAATAGGTATAAGAAAAAAAAAACATTATTAGCATGATTATCATTGGTAACAAATGGTGTACTAGTGGAGTGATTGAGGAGGGGCCTTGGAAAAGGCCCACTAGATGTTGAACTGACCATGTTAGTAGAGATACTTCGCATGGAGGTGGAATAAATCAAGGAAGAAAAGTTCATAGTATGAGGAGTCGAAATAAAATGTAGAGGTTGAGAAATAAAGAAGGTATCACCCGTAAATCTATGATGGAATGTAGGAGAAGGTGAATGGGGTTATTTTGCCTGACCACTTATCATGAGATTATAAATAGTTGAAGGGTCTTTTCCCATATGTTGAGGAAACTCATTACTAAAGAAAAAAATTTCAAGAGTTTACTCTTTCTAATGAGGAAAGAGGGGTACAAACTAAATATGAATGAGGTGTCCTGTAATTAGTAGTATGAGTGGCCACATACACATTGCTTTCATCTTAAGTGGAATGCATAAAATGTTAATAGGAAAACCTATTAGGATTGGTAAATATCATCATATATATTGATTTCAACTCTATTTTATCCTCAGATAGGTAGTTCATGATGAAATAATGGATCTAAAAGGAATTATGCAAATACAAAATTAGAAAATAGGGTACAGAGTCGAATTGGTCAACTATGTTTTGTAAATCAAGGAAGATAATAAAAATATAAGGATATATATTCATGTAGGTCTACTATGTAGTGTAGTTAGGAAGGATAAAATAGGCTGATAAGGATACATAATCAATTAAGTCAATTGCATACTACTAAATAGAGTATTGAATAGGGAGATAAGAATACATAGTCATGTAGGTTTACTGTGTATTACAAGAAGGAAGGCTTAACAGTCTATAAGAGACTTTATTTAACTAAGATGATAATATTATGAAATAGGGTAAAATATTTCAAGATAATTTAAATTAATAATGAAATTAAACACATAAACAATTGGATTGACATGACTAATCCAATTAGAACACACAATATAAACATTGCACCAATATTGGCCAATGTAAGTTTTTCAATACAACACATAATGATTAAAGATTAAGAAACAGATGGAAATTAAATGATAACTACTTGGTCATCCTAAGTGTTATTAATTTATAATAAATTTTTATTTTAATATGATAAGGAAGTTGACTGAAATAAGGAACTAGAAAGAAATCTAAGGTTGGTGTCAAGACGCTTGAGCTAAAAGGGATCTATATTTGTGATGGTAGTAGCTTGGTATTGGGGCCTACCCCCTCACTTCAAAATCCCTCAATGATAATGGTTTTATGTGATTTTATAATATATACCATCAACTATGTGTTTATACTTGGCCAGAAAACCATGTCAATTTCCCCCTTGGTGATGAAATCCAAGTAGGTAGACCTTAAGAAGATAAATATTTATTATTTTTGAATGTATAGTGATTTGGTAGTGTGTGCAAAAGATTAAAATAGTGTAAATATAATGGTAATTTTAAAATCCACCTATTTAAGCAATGTGAGTTACTCTAAGCATGCAAACAACTAAAAAAAGAAAGGTGAATTAATTACTAGAAAATAGATGGTAATTCCTTGATTAATAATAGCATAAATTGGTTCACATGACACTATATGAAAATAGTACAGAATAGAGTTGAATGGGTCACTAATTTTATTCATAATTAAGGTTTTTAAGAACAAATTCAAACATGTCAACTATGTCTCTTAGATAATAGACAAACTACAAAACTAAGTTAACCAAGTCAACCTAATTAGCTGTAGGGTTGCAGTTTTATAAACTAAAAACTTGTGAAAATAGTATTGAAGGAAGAACTAAAATGATATAGATAGAAAAGAAAGGAACCTTGATGGGATTGAAGATGTTTTATATTTCAAAAAATTTATGTTATGATGTTCAAATGTTTATTTGAAATTTTACCAACTAGATTGACTGGGTTGACTAAGTTTGTAAAACCCTGTATGCTGATGAAGAGATAAGGAATGTAGTAAACCTATTCAACATGTTTTTTGACTTGTATGTTTATAAAAAAAATAGTAGATAAATTCAACTAGTTCAACTGTGTATGCTAATTTGGAACTAAAGAAGAATATTGTGTCAAACTCCTCAATCTAGTAATATGTAATTGGTGAAGACCTGTAGAGATAAAATAGGGTCATTTTGAAGAGATTATTCTCAACCTACGTACATAAAGTTAGAAATATACTAATTGGTTTGATAAAATACTACAAATATAAAAAAAATTATGGTGTGAAATAAAACCTTCAAGGGTTAAACTCATGTTGGGTTCACCAGAATGTATGTAAAGGTAAATGCAATTGATCTTTAAATCAATCCTAGCTCAGAAAAGATAAATCCTACTTACACTTTTGATTGTTGATACATTAAATATTTTAGTTCATGACCAAGATGGATCCTCTATATCTATCCAAGGGATATCCTACCATAATAAAATCACTAGGGAGGTTTCCAAAGCCTCTAGTCAAGAAAAACTATGCAATAACCCTAGTTAGGTCCTATGTTTTCATATTAAGTATAATGAAAAATAAAGTAAAATCTAATATAGTGCTCACCAAATCTTATGGCACAAATTGGGGGTAATAAACATAAAAATTAAACATGCATAGAATATATATACTCACATAAATTTATATGAAATCCTAATGCATGGGAGAGAAGTATAAATGCTAATCTATCCACTCTTACCAAGGAAGAACAAATTTAAAAATACTTACCTTTAAAGATGAACCCATTGAGCCTCAATATTTCCCTTGGAAAAGGTGATTCACAATAGGTTGTTATGGTATGTAAATATAACAAGGATAAGTCAAATTTATGCTACACAACATATCTATGCATCCAAAAAACTTATCCACAAGATAAGATTCGTATATCCAAAGAAAGTATTGAAACCATAATCTATTATCCTTAAGTAGAATGGTGGATAAGCAAATGTAAAATATAATATTATTCTTCTTGTATTCATTAAATAAATGACAAAATAAGTGTGTATATATAGTTGAATCTAACCCTAATTTTTTTATAAAAGTTTAGCTGATAGGGTCAGCCCAATTGACTATGTATCATTATTGACAAAAATAAATTAGGTCTTGGTCTAAGTGGACTAGTGGCTGACCTAGACCCTAAATAAGTTTTTTCAATTAGAGTATAGGGTATATGGGGCTGAAATTATATTGTAAACCATCGAAAAGGATTTTAGGCTAGGGAAGGGATAATGAAGGTAGAAAATGACTAGTGGAGGGTGCAAAAGATGAGGCAAAGATTAGGGAATTTTTTTAAGGATATGGTTGTGTAGATAGTAAATGGTAGTATAGAGATAAAAATATTATAAATCACCGATGGTATACCCACCCCTTTCTTGGTTCACCCATTAAGGCATGCAATTAGAAATATTAAAACTCAATGGGTTCCTGAAAGAGAGAAACCACCAGTAATTGAGAAAGTTTGAAAATATTATGTTTATACACCTTCCATCACCTTTGACACATGTAGAATTATCAAAAATCTTCAAGGTAAGTGAAGGTACATATTTTATTTTTTTTTATTTTTATTTTTTTTAAAATTTATTTTTATTTATGATCTTTTATGTTTCTTTCCCAAAGAACCATCTTGTATTACACTATTATGACACATGATGACCTTTAGGTGGGGCATATGTATACACCTAATATTTCCACTTTATCACTTTATTGATTTTTTCTCTTATAGTATCTTGTCAATGTATTGATATCCCTAAGTGTATGCCTTAAATGGTGGATTGAAAATGGGGTGGGATCAACTTATGGTAATTTTTAATATATGTTTTAATACTATCCTATTACACCATAACTACTATCAGTCTAACCTAATACAAGTCTCTACCTATGTTTCCATTTTGTCTGCTTCTTATTTAGATTTAATAGCTTCCTTGTATCCTATAATATTGGTATGGTTGATACCATCTATTTCATTACCTTTTCCTTACCATATTGCACCAACCATCCATATATAGTTCTAAGTATATATTATTAAATTTATATTACATCTATCTGTCTAATACCATATTGTGGCATTCAACATCTTCTAATTGTTTAAACCTAGATAATACCATTAGATTAGAGTTTGAGGTTGGTTTTGGCTATACATATATATATATATATATATATATATATATATATATATATATATATAGCATGTTTAATTTTAAATAAGATATATCAAAATCATACAATCTGGTTGTGCTCATATTTTTACCATTAAGGAAGTATTTTGGAGAGTTTAAAGTTTTACAACCTTATTTTATAGGTATTGTATTATGGTGTAATTGAAGATAAATAGGAGAGGTCATTGGGAGTTCATAAGTATATATAGGTATTTATCCAATTATTTTAGGTCTTTAACATGAAATATCTCTTCCAAAATCCACTTGAGTTATTGAAGCATTGACGGGTCCACCCCAAGGCAAGTATTTTTATCCCTATAATATTTTATTACTTAATATATTATATGTTTTTTATTTATCTATGGGTGTATGTATGTATAATTTAATAGTATTTTTATTATAGAAGAGAATTTGGTATAGATATAAGGTTGCTAAGATTTATCATTAATCACCTTAAGTTACATAGACCCTCATTTTATTACCCATTGCATCTTACCCATTTTAATAATTACTTACCCATAATTTACCTTATACCCCTTTACCACAACTTATTTTACTTATATATTTAGAACCATAGTTACAAACATTTACCCTTTGTTGAGGTATAGTGAGAGTTTTATCCTTATCTCACAGGCTTATGCTTTGGAAAACTTTCCACTTGACATTTGAGTTTTAGGTTATCATCTAATTTATCTAAATATATCATTAATCCTTAAAAACTCATCCAAGTATATGTATTATATTTATTATTTACCTTATTTGTGAGATACACTATATTTTACTATCCCAAACAATGCAATTAATTTCACATATACATCAAAAATAGACTATAAATACATGGATGATAAAGTAGAAGTATAATGAAGGGTATAAATAGAATTTATTGTCCTATTTTATGTATTAGAAACATAAAAATTTAATGAAAAGAACTATATCATCTTGGTAGATACAATTGGACCTGATCTACAAATAAGAGACTATACCAGGTTCATTGATATAGTTTGAACATATGTTGATGGAGAAATAAACTACACTAGGTGGGTCAATATAATTTTAAAGGAAAGAAACTATATAGAGTTGTATGATACAGTTGTGAGAGTAAAATTTTACTGGATTGGTTTGTATATTTTGTCTATTTGAAAGTATATAAATTATTATTTTCTTATATACAATATCTACAAAACAAGCAAAGGGTTACCCTAAATTGTGTTGTAAATAGGATAAGGAATACAAGTCTAGTAGGAATACATACATATATATATGGTATGTATAACTATACATACCAAATAGGGAGATATAACTATACAAAGGTGTATTTAACTTGTAAACTCTTAGATATATTGATCCTTGTAATAAATAATGAACATGTCTATAAGGTAACTAAATATGGAGTATTTCACCATCTCATAGCCATATTATATTATCTCTAAGATACATTGAGAATTACTTCCTGAAGCTAAGTTTTTACTAATCCACTACAAAATCAAATTGCTAAAAGGATTCTTAAATTCCAAAAACAAAAAATATATGTTTAAAATATACCATGAGGTACATGAAAACCAGATTCTATATATCTCTTATCTAATGACTTAATTATTGGGGTAGTATCCCTCACACCATGGCTCAAGTAAAATTGATGTCTGCTTAACCCATAATGATAACTCCTACTAGTTTTAAAACTAATAAAACATAGTTTAGACAAAGACAAACAAAAAATAAATATGACAGTGACGTAATTTTGAAGTTATATTTACATCATGTCATGGATTAAATAATAAAATAAAATAAAATAGTATTAGGCTAGTTGATAAATTCAAAGACATAAACTAATTAACCATAATTGTATCATGTTGGCTAATATAATTATAAACACATAAAATATTGTATTAGGTTGGTTGATATAGTTTGAAAAAACATGGAATGATATCTAGTTGGCCAATGTAGTTGGAAAATAGATTAAAAATGATATCAGGTTGGATGATACAATTTCCAAAACTATTGAATGGTATCAAGATGGCTGATATATTTAGACTAAAATATATATGATGGGTTTGATGATGTCTCTAAGAAGATAAAAGGACAAACATGAAACTATTTCAACCAAAGGAGTGATAATATTCATGGTGGTATGCACAAGATAGAATGACCTACAATTATTCTCTTTCTCTTAATACACTAATAATAGAATAATGTTAATCAAATTGAGCATATGTATACTTGTATGAGTGGGTAATTACTAATTATATTCATATATCTATCATATGGTAACCTATAACTCAAATGTCAAGAGGAAAAGTTTTCAAATCCTAAGATTATGACACAAGAATATAACACTCACTAGACCTCAAAAAAGGTAAACGATTGTAAATATGCAAGTAAAGTAAATGATTATAAAGGGGTTAAAATTAAAATAAATTATGGTTAATTTATTTTAAATAAATAAAGGTGAAATGGTCAACCAAATGTTGTAACCTAAAGTGATAAATGGCAAGCCTAAGCAACCTTATATCTATACAATATTATTTGTTATAAGGAGGATCCTAAGTAAGGATACATATATACATCCCAAAAGTAATAAAAAATATATAGTCTACTAAGTAAAGGATAAAGTGTAGGGATATAAATACTTACTTTGTATTGGACCCATTTATGCTTCAATATCTCCATTTGGCTAAAGTGGAGATTTAACAAGATATTTTTTAGGTTGAATATCTAAAAGGGTTGGATGAAAACTAGATATATTTAGTTAGGAACTCCTAATGACATATATTATTAAGATTTAATGAAACCACAAAAAAAACCTATAAGATATGGTTCTAAACCACTAACTCTCCCAAATAATTTCTTATGTAAAAAAATCAAGTGCAACTAGAGTGTGAATGTGTTATATTTTATTAGGAATGAAATATGACACATATTCATTATTCCAATACCCAAAACTAACCTTAAACTCTAAGCCAATTATATCATCCATAATGATATAGTTTGAATATGTCATTAGGCACAGTAAGGTATCAACTAGGTTGATATAGTATAAATATTAGAAGATAGATTTGAAATTGAATCATGCTAGTCGATATAGTACAAGAAAGATAAACGCATAAAATAAATGGTATCAATTAGGCCAATACTATATGATATAAGGAAGCTAAAACTTATAGATAAGGAGGTCAAACTAATATTAGTGATGGTGTAATATGATATAATTCCAACATCGCTTGAAAATTACCAAGAGTTAATCCCATCTTATTCTTAGAGCACCCTTTAAGGAATGCACTTAGGAATATTGATGTGACAATAATAGACTATAAGAAAAATAATTAGTAAAATGATAAAAGTGAAAATATTGTGTATACATTCTTTATGTGACCTAAATAATTAGTATTCATAATTATCTACATGAAATTTTCTATTGTCTTGGCCATACCATATAATATCTCAACCATCTAATCATCCTAATACATTAGCCATAACTTATGGTATTGACCACAATTATCCTTTCTAATGCATCATCAAAGTGATAAAATACACTATTTATGCTTATATACCTAATACTACCAACCATGCCCCACTATATTGGCCAATTTACTAATTATATACTATATCAACCATACCCTACCACATCAATCAACACTACACCTAACTACATCAAACATACCCTATAGTATCATCCAAGGTTTTATTTCTCCCCTTACAAAATATATCAACCTAGACTATACATTTTTTTAAGGGAAGTGATTTATTTCCTTGTCCTTAATAAATACCCTTAGCCCCAGTTTTAAATTTTCTTAGACTACCCATTACTCATCTTTAATATAGATTAGTTTTGACATTTTTTTAAGGAAAACTCCATTACATGGATTTTAACCATCAATTAGATTTATTAATCTAGTACACTTTGACTAAAAATGAAAAAATAGAAAATAAATGAACCACTTACTTATACATATCCAATAACAAATATAATGCATCCTTTAACATGTCCACCTCCTTATCTAAGAGGAATTGTATCTCAAATTTATAAATTTTATCATATAAATATTTTGATTTTCAAAAAATAAAAAATGCACAAAGGAATAGTTTTAACCTATTTATAGTTAAAAAAATTAAAATTTGAAACTTTTAGTTATTTTTACCACAAGATTTCATTTTTTCACCCATATATTTATTTTTGAAAGTCCTTTTCACAAACCAAATAAGCCTTATAATCCTAGTGAGAGATAGAATTTTTAGGTGTTAACATATTTTTTGGGTAAAAAATTACATTTTTATCTTTCTTTTCAGGTGAACCTTTTATTATCCTCAATGGGTGCCTTACATCACACATGATACACAACATTTTATACAATCATCAAGCTAAGAGAAGGTACATATTTTCATTTTCTATAATTTTAATTCATTTATCATTTATTTTTAGTTATGCTCTTTTTGTTCCTATGTTTATTTCCGAAAATATCATCTCTTGTCATGCTATTATGACACATGGTGAAATTTAGGTGGGGCATATGTATACATCTTATGTTTTGACTTTATCACTTTATTAACACTCTCTCTTGTAGAGGCTTGTCAATGCATCAATCTTCCTAAGTACATGCCTTAAAAGGTGCATTGGGAATGGGTTGGGATTGGTTTATAATATTTTGTGAGAATTTTTTGCATACTATTCTATCACAAAATCACTACAATCATTATGACCTCCTATAAGTATCTATCCATTTCTCCCTTCCATATACTTTCAATATATATATTATAGCCTCCCTATAGGTTATAGTAGAAATCCCATTGTTTTTAAATCTAAATTAGATGAGGATACTTGTATGGGTAAATAGGGTTAAGAATATAAAAATGAATAAGCACAAGGGTGATAAATAGATCTATAACAAGCCAATTATTTAAAAAACTCAAATAGAACATATATTGTTAGAGAATTAATATTAATTTAGGTCCTTCCTATATGTTTCTATGATTATCCTAAGTCTTATGTGTTTTTTCATTTATTATATTTATAAATGCTCTTTATTTTACCTGTTTGAGGTATCACTCACCTATTTAGTCCACTTGTTGGAATTGGAGTTACTTGTATGTAAATCCTCTCCCCCCATATGGCACACGCATCCTCCTTAATTGTAAGAGGATTAAGGAAACATGTACACATGCTAGAGCTTTCACTTGTAACTCATTTTATCTCTTATCTATTTATAAAGAGTTATCATATCCCTTTATTCAATACTTGCTACAACACAACACTCTTCAATATAGTTTTGCTCTTACATGATCAATTGACCTAAGGACATTATTCTCCCAAATTTATCATGTTATTGTAATCCATTATTTTTGTTTCAATATTTAATAATAGTTAAATCTTTCTCATTGTTCTATGGTTTCCCCACATGTCACATTTGCCTCAACTTTATGGTTTGTGCACACTTCAACGTAGCTTTTTTCCTTAAGTTTTTTCTTATCTAACACTTAATTCAATTGTTGACATCATTTTTATCATGGTATCAGAGCCATAGATTTATAACATTGATATTTAATGGTTTATTTCATGCTTGAAGAATAAAAAATATGTAATTTAAAAAAAAAAATTCTATTTTTTTGGCTATTTGCATGCAATTTTTTGGTACTAATCTTGACTTTTAGGTTGCTCAAGAAATTTTTTTAGCTGATTTTGGTTTTTTTTGTATCAAATATTTGTAATAAAAATTATTCTATTTTTTTCAATTAATTCTATTTATTTTTAAATGACATATTTCTTACAAATAAATTGCATTCATAACTCATTTTTGGAGTTTTTTTAAAGTGCACTAATGCATAATTTTGTATAATTTATTTATGTTTTATTCCATTCCAATCTAGTA
Organism: Torreya grandis; assembly: GCA_037957365.1. Classification (NCBI taxonomy): domain Eukaryota; kingdom Viridiplantae; phylum Streptophyta; class Pinopsida; order Cupressales; family Taxaceae; genus Torreya; species Torreya grandis. Next base: position 434,524 of record JARHVA010004380.1, read on the forward strand.
TAGTAATAATTTTGGTTTTTTAATATACAATATTTTAAATATTCTCTTCTTTTTGAATAAATTTGGCTCTCTCATTTCTCCTTATAATGCCTTTATCTGACTTGGCATTATTATTTTTTAAATGATTCACTTCACCAATTTGGAGACACCCTTTTTGTTGGATTTCTCCTGGTTTTCATAACATCATTAGACCTATTTAATCCTTTCATTTTGTTTTTAATTTTATGATTTTATCTTACAAAGTCTTCGCACATTTTATTCCTCTATCTGGGTTTTATCTCTATCTAATTTACATTCTTTTATTTCAATGAAGGTTTGACCTATATGTTGGCTATAATTATATTATCTCTACATAACATTTTATCTTCTTTAGTTTAGTCTCTAAAATTTGGCATTTAATGTGATTTTTTTTCTTTAATGGTTCACCTTTTCCTTATAGCATACACTAGTCCTAATGTATTTCTATTCATTTCTTGGTGTTTCAAAATAGAATCCTCTTTTGGTTGTTTGATCTATGTCTAGTGTTGGATGTTTTCTTTGTCACTAGTTTTCACTTCTACATTTATTTTTATTCCTTGTGCCTTTTCTACCTATTCTTGGAATTTTTTTATATGAGATTTTTTTAATTATTAAATGACACCCTTTCAAGTGGCATTCTATAGTTGTTCATTTCCCTACATGGTTTTTTTCACATGGAAACTTGGTTTTTTTAAACAAAATCTTTAATTTTTTAGACACCTTTTCTTAAATCATTTTTTACAAACCTATTATTGCCTAGAACTTAATGAAACTACATGTTATTCTTAACACCTTCCTCTCTTATTCAAGTGATTTTATCTCTCTTTCCTCTTTGCATGAGTATAAGGTTTTCACATATTACATTGTTTATTTTTAGCAAAATGCCATAAAAATTTGTAATTAATTTCCTGATGGTATATTAGAAACTATTGGTAGTTTTATTTTTCCTAAAAATATTTGATTTTCTATGTATCTTTCAAATTAAAAGTTTTTCAAAATTTAAGCCATAATTTATTAACTTCAAGAAAAGAGTTATTTTTTTTACAAATATCAAGTTTGTTTTTTTCATTAAGAAAATCTTTTTTCTATGTAAAGTTGTTCAAATTCTATGATATGCTTTGGTTTTAAGAAAAATTCTAATTCATCTACATGGATTTTTAGTTACATTAAAATTATTTAAAATTTTTTTTTAATAAGGTAAAAATAAAAAATTAATTTAAAAGCTATAAACATTTTTTTCCATGTGGAATGTGACTTGATTTGATAAAATTCAAAAATTATAAGAGACCTATTTTTTTAAAAAAATTAATAAAAAATTTAGTCTTTATAATCAAATAAAAGTACTTTTTAGAAATATATTCCCACCATTTTTTTAATAAGTTTGTTAAAAATAAAAATAATTCAACATTGTTTTTTTAAAATAATTGGTTTTTGGTGTGGACTTACATTTACCAATTAATTGATATTATTATCTTGTTTAAGATGAATATATTTAAATGTTTTTTGGATCAATCAATGTATATAGTAATTTATTTTATTTCAATAATAGCTTTGTTTCTTGTACTATCATGGGCTTTTGATTGGCCATTTTGTTCATTTTCAAGCAAACTATTTTCTTTGAAAATACATTAATTATTACACTCAAGAAACAAATTACATGTCAAAATGATATTTTAAATGATTTGCAAGCCTCTTTTATTGAGCAGATGAAAACTATGCAATCTTCCTTAGATGCTCTAAATGAAATATTCACATCTTTGGCATATGACACTATCTCTCATAATGGTATAACTTTTTATGATTCTCAAATCACTAAAACTTTTTTAAAATTTTATTCTACCAACCCCCAAATTAAAAATTATGTAAAGTATGGGATATTCATGTGGTGCACTTGGTAAGTGTAAAATTGGTATTCTTGAACCTATTTTTCCTACTTATAATGCAACTTTTAAATGTCTTAGTTTTGATGATTCTATTGATTCTAATGAAATTTTACATCTTATTATCCTCTTCATCTAAGGACTTATCATGTAACTTATTTTGATTAAATTATTTATAATACTCATGCTTTGGTTAAAACTCGTAAACCTTGTGTGTATTATGGAAAACATGAGAATTGTATATATAAATGTTAAAAATTTCACCCATGTAAATCTTGTGGTAAATCCACACATGAAACTTTAAATTACTCTAAAATTACTATATATCCTACCTCTAAGGGTAAAACTATTTGGATTCTTAAAGAAAATGAATTTTCTAGATACTTTAATATGTCCTCTTGTGATAATTCTTCTAATGCTTCACATAGAATGTATTTTTCAAGTGACACATCTTATTTATCTCCATTTTGATTATATAAATCTCTTTTTAGATTCCTTGATTTTTATCACATATGATATATTATTTGATTATGTTGACTAACTTATTTTTTTGTGTGATATCTCAATTTTTTGATGGAAGTTATATGTTCTCCAATTTCCCTTTTTCTACATCTACTTTTATTACATCATGTATGTAGATTTTATTTTTGGAACATTGGTTACTTAACTTAAAATATCGGTGTTAGCATGGTTGTTTTACAGGGTTTCATGGATCATTTATCCTTATTTTTAGAATTTATTCCATTTTATATTGACCACAATTTCTATAGAATATTCTTGGAGATTCTTGTTTATCAAAATTTCATCCTAGTGAATTTTGGCATCACTTTCTCTTCTTTCATATTTCTAAACTATTGTTATTCCTCTTGAAGTAAATTTATATTAAGGGGGAGTATATTTTAATTTAATGATGTAGATACTAATTATTAAAACCTTAATTTTCATACACATAACTTTGATTATTAAATCCAATCCCTTCATTCATCTCTGACCTAGCTTTTTTGATACAAGTACTTTGCTTGCAATCTTGAGCTCTCTTGATCACTCTTTCTCTCACTAGGCACCTAAGCCTATTTGCATGCATATATTACTCATTTATATTATAATATAATCCATTAACATCATTTTTACTCTCTCCCTCCTTAGTAAATTACCATCATCATCTCATCCATCATGTTTTAAAGCTACACTCTCCATTCTTGGTTCAAACTTGTCTCTCTTTTATGTAGGTTCATAAGCTTGAAAGTCTAAGTCATGTTCCCATGGTTATTGATTCCCCAATTTATCCTCATATTTCCATTAACATATAAATTATAACTCCCTTACATATCCAAACAAATAACTCAAACTCTATGAAATCACTCAAACAATCCATTTTTCCTCTTTTTAAGGTATAATCCTTGTAGCCCTATTTTCATGTAAACCTAATAGGTTTGAAAAAACTAAAAATATTATAATAAAAATAAAGTAAATTTAAGGTACCATTTATACTCTTACAACTCCACACAAATTTTCCTATCCTAACTCTTAGTGTAGCCATACTAATTCAACTCACCTCTTCACCAATTATGTCTCTTTAGGCCTAAATTCCTCCTACAGTAATGGATATTGTACTATAAAATTTTATAAAAATATGAAAACTAATTAATAATATATATAATTATAAATTAAATTTTATTCCAAATTTTCATGATTTTTGGCTAGTGGTAATTAAATTTATTCAAGATGTTATTTCTAAACCCTAGTCTAGTTATCAACATACCTGTGCAAGGCTGAGAGTAATAAAAAGGGCATATAATAAGTTTAAATAAATTTCAAGAGCTTATTAAGGTTTCATAAGGTCTACCCCAAATTTATTCAACTTATCCCATATTTATTTATCCTTGAACCATCATAATATGTCTCTACTGAGTAAGTTAATAGAATTATGGAAACACTTATCTTGACTATGTTTTTTAGACTAGAATATTGAATGGAATCTTGAACTCTAGTTGGAGTCTAAGTATTAAAAATAATTTAAAACATAAATATAAAATTAATTCCATTTTTTTAATTCAAAACCATTTAAAAATCACATAAACAACCATTAAAGTTACATTTCTTACTAGATCATCTTGACTGTGTTAATTCAGAATTTCTCAGAACTGGATTTTGTTATATATGAATCCATCCTCATATTTAAAGTATTTATAAGATAACACTATATTAAATTTAAAAAATATATAACATTTTTAAAATTCCATGAATCTCATGAAACACAAAAATACTCTTCAAGCATTCTTTTCTTTATTGATCACTTTGCACACCAAATAATTATATAGAGAATTTTGACAAGGCAGGCAGAGTTCCTCCATGTTTGATCTTTATTTAATATTCCTTATAATTATATTTTCATACCAAAATAATAATAATAATATCTTAACATTATATAATATTATACAATAATTTCCCCACCTTCTTATTATGTTAAACTTACAAACAAACTCCATATTCTTTTCAACTCCATGCAAGTGATAGTTACAACTAATATTTTCTTAGATCTTAGGGTTCATGACCATGAATTATACATTATTACACCCTCATAAACATTATTATGATATTAATGGAACATTATCAAACATTAACAAACCTTTTACCTTACATACCTAACCTCAAAACATCACTCAAAATCTTGTTGTAAATTCAAAATTTTAAATTAGGCTTTTTAGTGATAAAACCTAGATATCTATGAAAAACACACTCTAAAAGAATTATAATGATTATTAAACCATATAATGTTCTATATAATACCCCTAAAAAAAATACAAGACCATAAATGGTCATATGAAACTTGTTAAACACATTTAACTAATTTACACCTTGTGATGCTCTGCATCATACTCCCTATGTGAGAAAAGTTTGAGCTCTTGCTCGAATGAGTTTGTTCCATATTATTTATTGATTTAAAATTATTTATCATATGATATTATAATCTAATATTGTTATTTATACTATTTTCCTTTTTATTTCTCCTCAACTAGTGCCTTTGTCTTTGTCTTCTTGCTTTGTCTTTTCTCTTTTCCATCTCATCTTTTATCCCTATGAAGTATATAACCTATTTCAACTAATTTTTATATTAATATTATATCTCATCTATATTTTTACTATCTTAATCATTATTTTTATCCAAGGGATAATTCTCATTCTTCAATCTTTCTCTTAATCCATAGATTTTTTCTTCCTTTATCATGCTTTATTCAAGCACTCCTTACTGGTCTTGCTTTTTGACCATGGTTTCTCCTTTCACCTCATGATGTAATGGTTGATTATACATATTTTATTCCTTAATCCTTGTAAAAATATCATTTATATCTTCTTTGGATGACTCTTCATGACATTTCGCCTTCTCTTGGTGAGTCTTCTCATAGCCTTGTTCATCATGCAATGACAACTCATTGACCAATTAATCTTCTACATAACACCAAAATTATTAGAAAATTCATGTATTTATATATTCATTATCAATAATTATCAAATAATTTATAATATTACCTATTGAATATGTCAACTTATTACCTTGATTTTTCTTCTTTTGCTTGATTTTTATCTTACTTTCTTGTGGCTCTCCTTTCATGAACCTTTCTTCTTCACCTATTTACTTAATTATTGGATTGGTTATTGGGATAAATATACCATATATTTTCTCTCTCCATGATAAATTTTTCTCATTCCTTCCTTAAATCTCCTTAGTGTTGATGTTGTCCTCTTCTCAACATGCATTCTTCCTCTAATCAACTCCTTTGTGAGGATCATGGTTGTCATCCTCTTTACTTGGTTCTATCATGAGTTATAGTGTTGTTTGAAATAAGATTACTAAGAGGAAGGGGGTGAATAAATATTTAAAAATCTCAATTCTATGACACTAACCATACATGAATCATTTTAATAATCATGTACATCTTAGCAAGCATAAACATCAAATCATAAGAGCATGAAACACATGAACATAACATATACATGGGAAAACCTCTATGGGTAGAAAACCCATTAATGAAGAAAATTTAATACATTAATATAAGACAAAAATCAATATTTAATGAATAAAACTTCACATAGAGTACCAACTCTAACTAGATCAACACCAACTCAATTAGGCTTTATCAAGCACCCATTTGCATGGAGGTACTAACACCCTAAATGACTCAGTACCAACTCAACCAAATAATTATTTGATCACATTAATAAAAAATTATTTATTATACAAAATATTATTATCTAATCACTTATTTCCCTCTCAAACTAGCCTTCAACCTTCTTTGCTCAACTGGCCCTCTTCATGGCTTAATTAGGTCTTCTGACCTTGATCTTCATATGCATAAACTCTATTATATATTAATAACACTTATTTTATGGTATAAATTAAATCCTTATAATCAAAAATGATCTATATCATTTAGTTATCCTCTTCTTATCTCTCATACTTATCATCCTCTGAGCATTTCCTAAGCTCACCCCAAATAGGGCTAAACTGCCTTACTTTTATACAAGTCACTTGATAATATCATTATTAGTTAGATCCATATTAAAATAGATTAATTTAACCATGAATATGTATTATAATATAGAACTAACATTCTTTAATCATAAATTAATCAATATAATATGTTAGACATACATCAATTAGCCGTTACTCCTTTTTAGGCTTATGGAGACCTAATAGTCCTTTTTAACAACACATTACCCTTTGATCTTTCTTGAATCATATCCAAAAACATAAAATGGTATTAAAAAATAATATTCCACTTAAATATCAATTATAAAACTTAAATTTATGTTTATAATACCTTAGGTCCAATTTCCACTTGAACCCTTACTGAAATCACTGTATATAAAAGGCATGCGCATATACAAAAAATCTATCTTGAATAACTAAGGTATATACTTAATTTAAAAAAAAAACCATGGAATAAAATTACATATTAAAAAAAATTATGACCTCAAGGTCATCACAAACTTCATCTAATTATTTAACTTAGTGTAAACATGCTCAAATACATTTTTGCAAGATGTTCACTTAGAACTGGTAACTGACTCCAAAACATAGTCAAGGAAACATGAACATATGACACATGATTAAATATATTAAAGGGATTTAAATTCATGAATAGGATAATATAACATATTTATATCAACCTAAATCATTCAAATCATGAGATCTAATAAAAATTATTAGTATTATAGACCAATCTTCTGACCTTCTCTTTTATAGACTCTACTTAGTCATATAAGACATTATGGCTTCAATGTTTCAAACTATTAAATCAACTTAATTTTTTTTTTTAAACATGGATAGGTCATTTAAGACCCAAAAAACCTAATTATTCATTTCAATTCATCATTCTTAAATGAAAACACATTAATAAACATCTTTTCCTTCTACCTAATTTCCTTACTGTCTGCACCACTAGGTCTATTAGTGACTAACCAACTTGGATCACCAAATATTCACCCATAAGATCTATAAAATATTCATGAACAATAACTAAAAGTCTCACTCTTTCATCTTCATCCACTTATCAACTTTGACTCGATCAACTCTATTTTCTATAACAAATTTCTAAAAGATAAGTACTTTCCTATGGGGTCTTCTCACTCACTTGTGAAACCAATCATACCTAGAGATGCCTAGGAGAGTTTAATTCAACATAAAATTAATTTTTTGATAATATAAAACCATTATGATCTCTTTAATAAAATATTTTCAACATCAAGTCAAAGTTAGGGTTTTATGAGGGTTTAGACCATCTTCCAATCTCAATGATCATTCATAAAACTTAGCTCCTATTTCCAAAAACCAATGCTTGGAAATTTAATATATAACCCTTTATTATATTACATGAACAAATTAGGTTCTCATGTATATTTTTCATGTTCAAATAGCACTAAAAAAAACCTTATAGGGTAGATAAATCTCCATTTTATGCACTTGAGAAATTTTGAAATACTTTTCAAGCCTTTTTATTGTAAACCTTGATCTCAAAATTTATGCACATACTTAAAAAAACTTGAATCACCTATGTCAATGCTTACCTACTAACTCATGTTATGTAAACTGATCTTGTTACCTCATATGGCCACCACTTCTCTTATTGATTTATAAGCCTTGACCTGCAAGTCTTATTATGCCTTGGATTTGACATTATAACCACACTATAGGATCCACCTTGAAAATCTCTTATTTTTCAAAGTATTTTATGTATGCTCAAGTAAATTCATACACTCACTCTTATTTGGAGCTTCAACATAACTTATTCATATCTACTTACAAATCTTCAAAGTTTGACTAGGATCTTTGTAGCATCTTTAAAGCTATAAACATAGATCTTCAGAGCTGATCTTTTTATCATTTTCAAGGTCCTAAAAAAATTAGGTACATCCTCAAATAATATGTCTCATGCTCAAATACTATTAGTTATTCTCTAGAGCATTCTCTTTGGAGATTTCTCATCTTTGTAGGTCATTTGGATCATCTACATAACTACTTACATAGATCTTCAGAGCATATAGTTTCTTCTTCAGAGCTCACTAATTCTATTATGCCACCTATAAATACCATATCATAATATATAGATAAAACATTACAAGATGATTTACACTTTCTATACTGACCTATACTCATTCATGCTACTTCTCAATGATTTCAATCAAGTTGACATTAGAACATTCTTCAAACAATATTCCTTCATCACAACAAAAAAAATCATTATGCTAATAATAAAAACTCATTAAACACATACCTGAAGGCTTACTTAATTAAGCAACTTCATAAGAACCTTTGAAATCAATGATATTAGATTGATATCAATGACATAACCATGCATCTTCATAATAATCTTTGACATCAATGACAACATTAAATACCAAAGTTCAAAACTCAAGGACAATACTCAATAGACACTCCCTTTAATCAATGAAAATGTAAAAAAATATCACCCTTTGTCATTGATGGAAAACATACTCAAAAAAAATTGTCAACCACTCTTGGGGCAATCATCTGTTAGACCTAGTTCTTGTCTTCTCTTTCTCATCCTTTCTCACCCTTTTTGATCATTCTTATTTTCTCATATTTTTAATCTTTCTCCTCTTTTTAAATTAATGAAAAATATCTTCCAAAACTATCGTTTATTTTAAAATTAACTCAAATTACAAGAGCAATTCAACATAGATTAGGCTTAGTCAAAAATTTGAATAGCTCCCCCTCAAACCAAGCATCCACCATGCTTCTATTATCAATAGACATCAAATATTATCTAAAACTAATAAAATCATACTCTTCTCCTTGTGAGCTAAAACTACCTATCAAAGACACTAGATGACACATAATCTTCAGGACCTATGGAAATCACTTATGACAACCATTCTTATAATCTCCATCAATTATGTCACTCTCCCAGCTGATTCATCAAAAGATCAATAAAAAAACTCTATGAATCATCTTAGACATAATATCTCTTTAAAATCCATGCATATCAAAGAGCAATCATTTTCTTGGTGAAGAAAATAGAGATACCAAGCTCCCCCTTAGACCAAGCATATCTTATTTAAAATAACTAGAGTCTCATATTACTTACCTTTCTTGATATGGTTAGAGGAGATCAAAATTTTGGCCACACATGATGTTATCTGATACTAGATATCAAATGTATAAATAGGGACTTCCCCTTTCTCTTCATATATTTATATCAATTACTCATAATAAATAGATCTCAAAATCTTACCTCTTAAATACCAATTATCTACATAGTTTAACTTTAGATACTTAATACTAGTTTTAGATCTCTCATCATGCTACCTTTTGTACTTAAAACCATAGAGTTATCAACACAAGAATGGTAATATCCATCTCCATATCCTTACTTACATCTTATATAACCTATAATATTCTCAAAAGAAACCTTGTTTGACTACACCCTCATGCTTCTGTTGATAGAATAATGTCTTCATGAAGTTAGTGGAGACACCCCTTTTTCATAGGGTACTAAAACAATATGAAATCATTATATTATAAGATATCCATCTTTTCATAAGAGTAAAATTTATTCAACATTCTTCTAGACTTGACTGACACTATAGGTTTGATCTCATCATCAACCTTATCATCCTTCTTTTTTACCTTAATGGCCTTGTCAACACCTACAGATAACAAGTGTTCTTCATATTCCTTACTTTATTTATTACCTAAGGTATGCTATATATTATAAAGTATTACAATTGATATTTTAGACTCATCATGACTTGTCTTTACTACCTTTGGTGTCCATACATTCATTTGCCTTCTTTTTTGCATTCTAAGAGCTACAAACTTCTTGTTTTGACTTGATGATTTTCTAACTCTATTAGGATAGAATATTGTAATGTGTCATAGATTATGCTATCTATAATAAACCACCTTATACATATCATTTGACTGATGATGATTATGATCTCCATTTGATCAATTGCTTCTTCTTCCATAATTCCATGAGTTCTCATTCTTGGAGGGTTTTCTACATTCTCTTGCTCTATGACCAAACTAACTACATGTAAAATATTAAACATTAAAATAATTAGCATACCTTATAATATTGGTCTATCTAATAGGTCTTTTCTTGTTGAGCTTCTTGTCTTCAATAGTCTTATTTTCAAATTGAGGTGTATTCTTTTAGTCTTCTTTGAATCCAAGACCTATCTTATCACTTACAAAATTTTGATTGCCTAAAATATCATCTAGAGTCGTAGTGGTCTTTTCAGATTTCCTAAATTTATTCACCTTTCTATATGCTTGATCCAACTTAGATTTTAGATATTCTATTTTAGTTTCATATCTATTGTAATCTTCCTCTTTATCCTTTAGTCTAGCTACCATAATATCTATTTGAGTTTCAACTTGTTGGATTATATATTCATACTCCTTGGAAGTGGTACTCATCCTTTCCTCAAATAATCTAATCTACTCCTCATAGTCCTAAACTAATGATTTTAGTTTTTTATTCTTCTTATTTACAATCTTTAACTCTTTTATGGCACTGATGATCTTAGCCTCAAGATCCACTTTAGCTTATTCACTATCATATTAGACTTCTTCATCTGATTCTACATCAATCATGAGGCCTTTCCCATTTGAACAACCCTCATTGTCTAGCTCTATGACTATGAACAATTTTTCATTGTTGTCATGTTCAAATTCATTACTGTCATTTTTACTATCAAATATGTCTAAAGCAATTACATATAATGAACTATCTTCTTTGGTATAGAAGCTCTTTTTGTTCTTGAATGATCTTTTATTTCCTTCATTATTTTTGAAATCTCTCTTTTTAATGTCAAACTTATTGGCCTTTTGATCATCTCCATGAGATTCTTCATGTTCTTCATTATGCTGAGATATGTCCTTGTTAGGACACTTGGTTCCAAATTGACCAATCTTTCCATAGCTAAAACATTTAAAGGGTAACTTACCCTTGTACTTTCTTGAAGGAAATCCTAAGAAGCAAAGATGAGTAACCTCCTATAAAACATTACTATGAGTTCATCATCATCAATATCTGAACATACTTCATATTAGAAACATGATCTAATAAGAATATCAGGAAAGTACAAGGGTAAGTTACCCTTTAAATGTTACAAGGGTAAGTTACCCTTTGTTAGTCTTCTTTTCTTCTTAAGATCTCCTTTAGGATATCAAGCCTATTCCAAGGGACCTGATATGGTACCAATTATTAGAAATAAGATGACTAAGGGGGGGTGTGAATCAATCTTCAAAAAAATTAATTCATTTCCACTTACCCATACATAAATCATTTTAATAAAAATGTACATCTTAACAAACGTAAACATCAAATCATAAGAGCACGAAAGACATGAACATAACATATACATGGGAAACCTCTAGGGGTATAAAAACCATTGATGAATAAAATGGAATACAATCTTATAAGACAAACCTTAATCTTTAGTGAAGCACCAACTTCACATAGAGCACCAACCCCCAACTAGCTCTGTACCAACTCAGATAGGCTTTAGCAAACACCCATTTATAAGGAGGCACCAACCCCTTAGATGACTCAACACCAACTCAAAAACCTAATTTTTTATCACCTTTAGAAACCCTTATTTATTATATAATATATGATGATCTAATCCTTTAGATATTCACTCACTTTTTTCCCTCTCAAACTGGCCTTCAGTTTTCTTTGCTCAACTAACTCTCTTCATGGCTTTATTAGGTCTTCTGACCTTGATCTTCATACGTAAAACCTCTTTTATATATTTATAACACTTATATTATGGTTTTCATTACCTCTTTCTACTCGTAAATGATCTATATCATTAGCTTATATTATTTTTATCTCTCACACTTAAGATCCTCTAAACATTCCCTAAGATCACCCCAAAAAGGCCTAAATTACCTTGCTTTTATATAAGTCACTTGATCATATCCCTTTTAGTCATATCCAAATTCAAATCACTTAGGTTATATATGAACAGGTCTTAGTATATTAAAATAACATTATTTAATCATGAATCAATCAATATAATAGGTTGGCCATAAATCAATTATCCCTTAATCCTCTTTTAGGCTTATGGAGACCTAATAGGCCTTCTTAAAGTTGGCTAAGGGATATTAGATTTGAATATACAAACACCTCACATGGTAATAAAACATAATATTCCAATTTAATATCCCTTATCCAACTTCACTTTAGGTCTATAACACCTTTTAGGTCTAATCACCACTTGAACCCTTACTCAAATCACTGAATATAGAAGGCCTACACATATATAAAAAATCTATCTTGAATAATTGAGGCATATACTTAATTTTTTTTTTAAAACATGGAATAAATTCACATATTAAAAAACCCCATGATATTAGGGTCATAAAAAACTTCATATGATACTTTAACTCAGGGTAAACAAGCTCAAATACTTTTCTGCAAGAAGTTCACTCAAAACTGCCAACTGACTCCAAAACATAGTCAAGGAAACATGAACGTCTGAAACATGATTGAATATATTCAAGGTATTTCAATTCATGAAAAGGATCTTATAACATCCTCATAGAAACCTCAATCAGTCATATCATGAGATCTAATGAAAATGTTGGTCTTATATACCAATCTTCTGACCTTCTCTTTTACAGACTCTACTTAGTCAAATAAGCCATTATGGATTTAATGTTTCAATATATTAAAATAACTTCCAAGATTATTCATTTTAATGCATCATTCTTACATGAAAACACATCAAGAAACATCTTTTCACGTCTACCTGATTTCCTTACTTTCTACACCACTAGGTATATTAGTGATTGCCCAACTTGGATCACCAAATTTTCACACCTTAGATCTAAAACCTATCCATAAATCTAAATTAACAACTAAAAGTCTCACACTTTTATCTTCATCTACTTAGTAACTTTAATTTGGTCAACTATGTATGCTACACTAATTTTTTTAAAGATAAGTACTTTCCTATAGGGTCTTCTCACTCACCTATGAAACCAATCACACATAGAGATACCTAGGAGAGTTGAATTCAACCTAAAATCACTTATTTTATCAAATCAAACCATTTTTAGTTCTTTATAATAATATTTTCAACATCAATTCATAGTTAGGGTTTTGTGAGGGTTTAGACCATTTCCAATCTTAACAATCACTCATAAAAATTAGCTCCTCTTTCAAAAAACAAATTCTTGGAAATTTGAGCTAAAACCCTTCCTTATATTTCATGAACATCTTAGGTTCTCATGAAAATTTTTTACATGCCAATGAGCACTGATAAAAGCCTCTCAAGTAGACACACTTCATTATATTCACTTGAGAAACCTTGAAATACTTTTCAAGTCTTTTTATTAAAAACCTTGATCTAAAACTTTATGCACATAGTTAAAACAAATTGAATCACCTCTGTAAATATTCACCTTCTCATTCATGTTATATAAATTGATCTTGTTACATCATCTGGCCACCACTTATCTTCTTTCTTTCTAAGCCTTGGTTTGCATGTTTTATTATGCCTTGAATTTGACCTTCTATCCAAACTATAGACTCAACCTTACAAATATACTATTACTCAAAGTATCTTATGTATGATCAAGTAAATTCATACACTAACTCTTCTTTAAAGATTCAACATAACTTCTTTGAAACACTTATAGATATTTTATTTTTGATAGGGATATTTGTAGCATCTTCAAAGCTATAAACGTAGATCTTTGGAGCTAATATTTTAATAATTTTCAAGGTCATAAACACATTAGGTACATACTCAAACAATATCTCTCATGATAAAATACTATTAGGTATTCTTTGGAGCATTCTCATCTTTGTAGCTCATTCGAAACATCTTTAGAACTACTTACAGAGATCTTTAAAGCACATAGTGTTATATTTGGAGCTCACTCATTTCATCATGGCACCTATAAATACCATCTCACAAGGTCTAGATAAAGCATTACAAGATGATTTAAAATTAATATACTTACCTATACTCACTTATACTACTTCTTAATGACTTCACTCAAGATGACATTAGAACATTCTTCAACTAGTATTCTCTCATCATAGCAATAATACTCATTATGTTGATAATTAAAACTCATTATACACACACCTCAAGGATTATTTGATCAAGAATCTTCATAAGAACCTTTGAAATAAATGATATTAGATTGACATTAATTAAATAACCATACATCTTCATAATAATGTTTGACATCAATGACAATATTAAATACCAAAGCTCAACACTCATTGATAATGCTCAACAAACACTCCTTTTAATCAATGATAATGTTCAACAAGTGATTCATTATTTCTTTTCTTTATGTGATCATATAGTGACTCATTTTATCTCATCTCCATACCTATACCACCATGCCTATTACATATCCAATTTTATCCATGAAACTTGATAGTCTCTTCAAGAACCTTATCATCCTTTCCATCCTCTCTCACTTTTATTTTCCTATTCTAATATCATCTAGGCTTCTCTCTCATCTACTTGAGTTCCTTATCATTTCATCTTAACCCTTACTCTTTATTTTCATCATTGGTTTCCCTTGATTTTTGTTTAATCAAATCATAATATTTTATGCTTAGCTTACCTTAAACTTGCCACTTTATTTGGTTCACTTTGCACTAATGCTTGTTCATTTTATTTTCTATAATTCATGGCTTGATTATTATTTTATGCCCTTATATGTCCTACAACTTCATCTCCTTGAATTATTCAAATGGGAAACATGATCATTTTATTTGACATCTTCTTTGATTCCTCTTATAAACCTCTAGCTCATTTGTAATAGCTCCAATCTTATCTTTTCCTTGATCTACCAACTCTAATAAATCATGTTTATCCTCTTGTATAAATACTCTCCACATAAACTTCTCTTATTCATTGTGCTCTTACATAACTTGTAATATGTCTTATACTTGGACTCCATCTCTATCTTATTTTAATCTAGACACTCCATGTTGTAAATTATTTTGTATATCTATCAATATGTCTCTCTTAAGCCCTTATTGATTCATTCCCATTAATCATCTCTTCACCTACTATTCTAGGACATATTTTTTATTTTCTCCATCATTTATAACATGCACCTATTATGAAATATAGATTTTACATTGTGTAGATATGAGTATTTACTGAGAGGTAAATAGTAATTAGTTAGTTTGTTATAATATTGGAATATTATTATAAACAATATTATGATATTATTTTAGTATATATTATTATATGAAGATATATGGTTATGATTTATAATAATATATCGTATGTAGGTGTTTTGAATAATTAGCGAGATTTTGGTGAGAATTTAGTGGAGAGATATTCTCCATAAATATAGGAATAATGTTCTTATATATTTGTGCAATGTCCTAGAATGATTTAATTAATCAGAATCATAAAAAAATATTATTTGTGATTGAAATCTATCTCTATGTGTTCACTTCTATTGATTAGTGCATGAGTTAAATTTGTGTATTGGCTCTTTGAATTCACAATAGTGTTATCATAGCATGGTGAGATTCTGAGAAATGTGAGGGGCATTTACAATTTCTAGTTTCCCCATTGATGAGATTAGTTTTATGTTGTAGATTTTGTAGTATTCATTTTTCTCATCATAGAGGAAGTGTAGATTAGTACAACTCACCCTCATATTTGTAATCAACCACATTAGCTTCAAATAATTAAAAATGTGACACCATATGTTTTGGATTGTGGTTGGATCTATCACTCAACATTCAGATAAAAATTTGTTTGGTATTTAGTTTGCATAAGACTAGTTATCAAAATTTTTTCTATCATAACTTCTACTATATAAACAATGCACAATGTCTTCCATTCTGCCATCTAACATCTAGAAATATAATTTAAATTCATTAGACATCTTGATGATATATTTTTTGTGGTGTTTATTGAAAGAAAATACAAGTTATAAAGGTACATACTAGAGAATACCATTACCCCAGTGTGATAATTGAATATAGATCTGTTTGTGCTAGCTTGGATGATTTTGTATGATTTTAGGTCTATTGTGGCTCTGACTTAAAAGTTTTCATCATAAAACCTTACATAAATCCTATAGCCTACATCATCTGACAAGCTCATGTTGATAGATCTAACTCTTTATTTTCTTAAAGATTTGATTAGATTCTCTTCTAGATTATATCAGCGTCCACATCAAGATAGTCAACATCTACACTTCTGTCTCTTGCATGTACATCATGCACCTTCAAAATATGTTGTAAGTTCATATAAAACCATATTAATATAAAAAAAATGTAAATAAGTATGTTTTTTTTATTATTAATTTGGCATTTTATTTATTTAAAGTTAAGTTGTTTATTAAGGCATCAAAGTATTTAACCTATTATTAGTTTTTCTTTGGTAGGATGTAGATGTTTGGGTTTAGTTATTTTTTTAGAGTGGTCATAGAGTTATTGTAATAGTGAGTCATGATTTTATTAAGCTTTAGTTTGTGTCAAAATTAATTGTGAGTCATATTATTTGGTTTACTCTATATCAATAAATTAAGCTTCTAATGATAGCTTTTATAGATTGGAGTTTAGTATTAAGACGTTTTATATTGAGTCAATTTTGTTTATGTCAATAGAGTCTTCTTATAATCATTTTGGGTCCAAAATTCATCAAGGTTTCATTTTAATTTTAGTATTTTAAATTTTCAAAATAAAAAAATAAAAAAAAAATAGTTGAGAATCAAAATTTGTCAAGTCAATTTTTGTAAAAGTCAGTTTTTTAATGTCAAAGTTATCAAAGTTAATCTCATCTTATGTAAAGGACACATTTTTGGGTCACCTTGACGTCTTAAGTCAAATTTTTTATGTATCAATCTTGTGAGAGGATTTATCTTCAATAATTTTATGTATCTGAGCTTCAATGAAATTTCATCAACTAAGTAGCAACCTACTGGAGGCTGGAGGATACACGAAGGATGAGATCTTTTAGTGACCTCTCATCAGTCACTAATGATAGGGCCATACTAATGATGTGGTGACATTTTGTGTGGTGTTTTTTTATATTTTTCATTGTGTGATTTCAAAATAAGAATTAAATATTAATGCTTGTTCATGTAATGTAATATGTGTGAATTTTTTTGCACCACATAAAAACTATGGGGGAAATGTTAGGAAATCTACATTTTACATTATGTAGATCTGAGTATTTATCGAGAGGTAAATAGTAATTAGTTATTTAGTTTGGTAAAACATTAGAATATTATTATAAATAATATTATGATATTATTTTAGCATATATTATATTGTTATGATTTATAACAATATATCATATGTAGGTGTTTTGTATAATTAGAGGGATTTGGGTGAGAATTTAGTGGAGATATGTTCTCCATAAATATAGGAATAATGTTCCTATATATTTGGGTAATGTCACAAAATGATTTAATTAATCATAATCATAGAAGAATATTATTTATGATTGAAATATATGTGTGTTTGTTTAGCTCCATTGATCAGTGCATGAGTTAATTCTATGTATTGGATCTTTGAATTCACAACAAATCCAAAGCTACCAAATTTAATTATAATTAACCCTAATTCCCTTTTTTCTCACCTAAAAACTCTCCATCACCTACATACTCTTATTCAATATTCCCTTTCATTGTTTTAAATAATTCAAATTCTAAATTTGAGCTTCATACCTCTTGATTCCATCATCTTTATTCATTTCTATCTCTTTTATGCCTTCCATGAGGCATTATTCTTCTTGAAGATATTATTCTCTAAGAATCTCTCCTCTTTTAGGGTAACATATCAATTTACCTACATACATTCCTACCTATTCAACCTATTCTTCAACATAAGAATGTTGTTCATTTTTTCTCTCCTTCATGATTTCAACTTTTATGTCCTCAACATGGACTTCCTCTTTCTTCACTTTTGTATATTAATGCATACATGAAAATAAATCATTAGATTTATTAACATGTGGTTTGTTTGCCTCCACATTTTCCTTATTAGGTTGCCTTGACTCTGTGAATATTTCCTTCCTAATAAGGTGATGCTCACCTTCCTCTTCTATACCAACTTGTTCATTTCTCATGAACTTATTCATCTCATCCTTAAGCTACCTACATAGTAACTTCTTTTTCCTCTCACTGTCTCCCATGGAAATCCTTTTTATTATCTTCATGAATAGTCTTATAGGCCACTTAACTCTCTTATTCTTCATTACCCATCCATACCATTAGATTTCCTCTTCTTGCATGAGTTCCACCAAGAGATTTATCCTCTCTAACCTTTTATCTATCTTACTAATCTCTTCTTCAACATCTAACCCTTTTCTTTTTGGGTATCCCTTCTTATTTATCTCATTATGGTATTCTAGCTCAACCAAGCCCTTACTTACCTTTTCCTTCTCCATCTTAATCTTCTCACAAACAAGTATTTTTCATCTTACTTTGGTATCTCAATTTAGGTTTTCTTTACCTGGTCTATTGACACTCTTGTCTAAGTATTTTTCACCTTGGAAATTTAACTCTCATTTGGAGTCACTCTCTATTTTCTCTTCTTCTCTTGAGATTTTTATATCTCTCTTCTTAGGGATGATTTGTATACACATTATAATTTAAAAATCTGTCAATCATTGATGCTTTCTCTCTTGTAGAAACCTATTGATTCTCAATCTCTCTAAGTGCATGCCTTAAAGGGTGCATCAGGAAAAGGGTGGGTAGACCATTAGTGCTTCACAAGATTATTATCCCCTATACCACTACTTGTTATCAATCCAACCTTATCTTATATATTTTCCTAAGACTTATCTCCTTTCTTTCATACTCCTATAGGATTTAACCACCTTACTTAGCCCCTTCGTAAGCCTAAAACCCTTTTTCATGGTTTACATTACATTGTTGGCCCCATCAACCCTATATTCAAATTGATAAAACATGTTAAAGGTCTAGGTTAGCTCCTATATGACTTATACCAAAACCTAACTTAGTTTTAGAAAATAAAAATATATAGTTGATTTGGCCAACCCTGTTAGATAAATTTTTAGAAAGGTTTAGGGTTATATTTATCTATTAGTGCTTGGTAAGCAAGTGAATGGGGATACCATGATCGATGACACTAGCACTGGTGAGGATGTTTTTATTTTGATTTAATTTTTTTGTATAGGACACTATGTGTATTATGAATATTTTAAATAGATGATTTGAGATATATATGTGATCTCATGCCTATCTAGTTTTGATTTTTTAGATCCTGGAACAAAGAAGATTAGATGTGGAACCCTATGTATGGCTACACACCATGATATTTTGGATGGGGTGACAAAGCCATATTACCCCACCATATTAAATGATCATATGGTTCCATATATCCTATCCTATGCTATGAGGTAGTTATATGCATGTAGTGATGGGATACATCCACCATCATGGGTTAGAGTAGGAGAGGTATAAACGTAGTAGGCCTTGGCACAAGAGAGAGTCATGCACATGGTAACTACCATATAGCTTAGATAGGTGTAGGCCTAGGTGTCTAATTTATAATGATAGGCTTATAGATTAAGATCTTGAACTGGATCTTTGTAACACACTATTTAGAGGGGATAGTCATAGGCATTTATGGGTACCATGTTTAGGACATAGGATAGAGATGATAAAGCCAAACATTAGAGATAGAGCTATTATACTATGTATTTTTGATTATATTGAACACATGACGTGTGTGTGTGTGTGTGTGTGTGTGTGTGTGTGTGTGTGTGTGTGTGTGTGTGTGTGTGTGTGTGTGTGTGTGTGTGTGTGTGTGTGTGTGTGTGTGTGTGTGTGTTAATTTTAATATTTTGATCTCATGAGTTTTACTTGGATTTGGATGCATGGATATATTTATTTCTAGCACATGTATTTAGCTTTATTGTTAAGGGCCTAGATTGGCTCCTGGCTGACCTAGACTAAAACCTAACTTATTTTTAGAAAATAGTAATACATAGATGATTGGGCCAACCTTGTTAGATAAACTTTTAGAAACTTCCAGGGTTAGATTTATTTATCGGTGCTCGGTGTGTGAGTAAATGGGGAGACAATGATTGGTGACACTATCACTGGTGAGGGATGTTTTTATTTTGATTTAAGTTTTTGATATAGGAAACTAGTTATATTATGATTATGGTAGATAGATGATTTGAGATATATATATATATATATATATATATATATATATATATATATCTGTGTGATCTGATGCCTTTTTGGTTTTGGTTTTTTAGATATTTAAATAGAGGAGATTAGATGGGGATATTTGGGCATGGCTATGTACCATGATATTTTGGATGGGGTGTTAGAACCATATGACCCTACCACATTAGATGATCCTATGGTTCCATCTACCCTAGCACAAATAGTTTAGTTTATACTAGTGGGAGAGGTTGTGAGATATTTATAGGTATGTAGTGATGGGATACAACCACCATAATGGGTTAGAGTAAGATAGTCATAGGCCTAGCAGGCCCTAACATAAGAGAAAACCATGCACAAGGTGTCTACCATCTAGCTTAGATAGGTGAAGGCCTAGGTGTCTAATTTATAGGGATAGGTTTCTAGATTGAGAACTTGAATTGCCTCTTTACAATGACTATTTAGAGGGGATAGTCATAGGCATCTATGGGTAGTATGGTTAGGCCATAAGATAGACGTGATAAAGCCTAGCCTTAGAGTTGAAACTATTTTATTTTGTATTTTTTATTGTATTATATATATATATTGACATTTTGATCTCATGAGTTTTACTTGTATTTGGATGTGGATGCATGGATATATTTATTTCTAACACATGTATTTAGATTTTTTGTTAAGTGTCTAAGTTGGATCTTAGCTAACCTAGATCAAAACTAACTTATTTTTACCAAATAATAGTACATAATCGATTGGGCCTACCTTATCGGCTAAACTTTCAAAAAGGTTTAGGGTTAAATTTAGCTATCAATGCTTGGTGAGTGAGTGAATGGGGAGACCATGATCGATGAAATAAACACTAGTGAGAGATGTTTTCATTTTGATTTATTTTTTTGATAAAGGACACTAGTTGTATTGTGATTATGGTAGATAGATGTTTTAGATATATATGTGATCTAATGCCTATCTAGTTTTGGTTTTTTAGATCCTAAAATAAAGGATATTAGATGGGGATCCTTGGGCATGGATATGCAACATGATATTTTGGATAGGGTACTAGAACCATATGACCCCACCATATTAGATGATTATATGGTTCCATTCTACCCTAGCCCAGATAGTCCAATTTATACTAGTGGGAGAGGCCAAAAGGTAGTTACAGGCACATAGTGTGGGTTATATCCACCATCATGGGTTGGATTATGAGATTCACATGCATGGTAGGCCCTAGTATAAGAGAGATCCATTCACATGGTGACTACCATCTAGTTTAGATAGGTTTAGGCCTAAGTGTCCAATTTATAGGGATAAGTTTCTAGATTAATATCCTGAACTACCTCTTTACAATGCACTATTCAGAGGGGATAGTCATAAACATCTATGGGTAGCATGGTTAGTCCATAGGATAGATATGATGAATCTTAGACTTATATTTGGAGATATTATATTTTTTATTTTATAAAACACATGATATATATATATATTGAAATTTTGATCTCATGAGTTTTACTTAGATTGGGATGTGGATGCATGGATATATTTATTTATAGCACATGTATTTAGATTTTTTGTATATGATATGGGAAATTTATGATGAGTGTTTTCTTTTCTAGCATTATGTGATACACATGCATGGTTAAAAAGAAAAAGGACAAATGATTTTGAAAAGTATAAGCATTCAAAATAAATGTAATACACACTATATCATGATGGGTGATGTGTAAAAAAAAGATAAGAATAAATATAATAAATAAAATATGGTAAAAATGGAAAAATGTTTTTAAACCATGTAAAAGATTTACATGAAATTAAAACAAATAAAAATCACACTATATCACATTGGGAAGTATGAAATATTTTATAATAAAATGGAAGGTACGTAAAAATAAATGGTATAAAATAATAATTAAGTCAATCAATCATGCTAAATCATGTTGGGAAGTACAAAAAGAAAGACAAAATGTAAAATTAAATTAAATTGATCACATAAATTCAAGTTGGGAAGTATGAAAATTTTAAGAAGGTGGTTGTAATCATACATGCAATCATAAAATAAAAAGATAAAAGTAAAATATTAATGAAATAAGAATTAAACATACTTAATCAATATGGTAAGCATGTCAATGACATGTAACTCATAATCAAACACTACTTATGTCAAATTTGATGCATGTAATTTCATTTTGACTTGGGTATTGGAATATTTTGTGAGGAAGGCTTGGTCTTATCCATGGTCTTACATTGAAACTCACAAATGAAACACCAATGAGGTAGAAAAAATGTTGGGAATGATTTTAAAATATGGTTTTAATTTGATAATTTTTAAGGAAGTCCTAGTCCTATCCATGGTCTTACATTGCATCTCACAAAAGGAAACCTTAGGGGGAATGATCAGTTAACAAAATAATATTTCTTAAGGGGAAATATTAGGAATGTTGTAAATGAAAGAGGGAATGTAAAAATTATGACATAAGTATTTATGAGAATACCTTAGGAACATGAGGCATATTATGTACACAAGAGAGACACTATGAGTATAGTGACCATCAAAATACAAAGTATACTTGTTCACAATAAGCAAAAAGATTTATAGGTAAATAAGTGAGATATTAAGATCAACTCATGATTTTTATAGGAAAAAGAAAATTAAAATGGACCTACCTTCCCATATAATGTTCCCCATTCCTTAGGACCTCTTACAAAGTCATTGGTCTACTATGAATATTGGGTACTTATGTGAAAAAGCAAATAGCACTAAAAATATTTTTGTACTCTTCTTTCCTAATATACTAGCCCACCACACCCCAATTGACCTTGACTTTATCATGAGTCTAATTATAGATTTTGATCTTCAATTAGAAAAAGGCTATGTGCTGTGAATCACATCTTTTAGTGTGATTTGACTTTTAAAATTATTATATTGCCTTTTGTATCATTTCATTTTCTTTAAATGATTTGGCTTTTAAATTTTTTGGATTTTATGATTCCTCCTCCATACAAGTTTATAATAACCAAAATTAGTGATAGAATTGGTACATGTGAATGAGTTGTAGACTTTGATTAAAGGGATCTAAGTATCTAAAGATATGACTGACTAAACACTTAGGCTTACCTATGAACCAATATGTTATCTCAAGTTTCAACCATATGTATGAATAGTATGTGAAAGGAGAGAAAGGAATAAGGGGAGATCCAAAGTAGATCAATAAGACATGATTATAATGAGATGTATTGTTTTATAACTAAATTAAAACAAATAAAAATCACACTCTATCATGTTGGGAAGTATGAAATATTTTATAATAAAATGGAAGGTACATGAAAAATAAATGGTATAAAAAAATAATTAAGTCAATCAGTCATACTAAATCATGTTGGGAAGTATAAAAAGAAATAAAAAATGTAAAATTAAATTAAATTCATCACACTAATTTAAGTTGGGAAGTATGAAAATTTTAAGAAGGTGGTTGTAAGCATACATGCAATCATAAAATAAAAATATAAAAGTAAAATATTAATGAAGTAAGAATTAAACATACTTAATTAAGATGGGAAGCATGTCAATGACATGTAACTCATAATCAAACACTACTTATGACAAATTTTATGCATGTAATTTTATTTTGACTTGGGTATTGGAATATTTTGTGAGCAAGGCTTGGTCAATGACATGTAACTCATAATCAAACACTAATGAGGTGGAAAAAAAGGTGGAAATGATTTTAAAATATGGTTGTAATTTGATAATTTTTGAGGAAGTCCTAGTCCTATCCATGGTCTTACATTGCATCTCACAAAAGGAAACCCTAGGGGGAATGATCAGTTAACATAACAATATTTCTCAATGGAAAATATTAGGAATGTTGTAAATGAAAGAGGGAATGTAAAAATCATGACATAGGTATTTATGATAATAACTTTGGAAACATGAGAAATGTTATTTACACAAGAGAGACACTAAGATTATATTGACCATGAAAATACAAAGTATACTTGTTCAGAATAAGCAAAAAGTTTTATAGGTAAATAAGTCAGATATTAAGATCAACTCATACTTTTTATAGGAAAAAGAAAAGTAAAATGGACCAACCTTCCCATATAATTTTCCCCATTCCTCAAGACCTCTTACAAAGTCATCAGTCTACTATGAATATTGGGTGCTTGTGTGGAAAAGCAATTAGCACTAAAAATATTTTTTTTTCTTCTTTCTTAATCTACTAGCCTGCCATACCCCAATGGACCTTGACTCTATCATGAGTCTAATTATAGAGTTTGATATAAATTATAAAAATTATATGTGATGTGAATCACATATTTTAGTGTGATTTGAATTTTAAAATTGGTATATTGCCTTTTGTATCATTTCCTTTTCTTTAAATTATTTGGCTTTTAAATTTTTTGGATTTTATGATTCCTCCTCCATACGAATTTAGAATAACCAACATTAGTGATAGAAGTGGTACGTGTGAATGAGTTTTAGAATTTGATTAAAGGGATCTAAGTGTCTAAAGATATGACTTAAATAACACTTAGGCCTACCTACAAACAAATATTTTATCTCTAGTTTCAACCATATGTATGAATAGTATGTGAAAGGAGAGAAAATAATAAGGGGAGATCCTAAGTAGATCAATAACATATGATTACAATGAGATGTATTTTTTTATAACTAAATTAAAACAAATAAAAATCACACTATATCACATTTGGAAGTATGAAATATTTTATAATAAAATGGAAGGTACATGAAAAATAAATGGTATAAAAAAAATAATTAAGTTAATCAATCATACTAAATCATGTTGGGAAGTACAAAAAGAAAGACAAAATGTAAAATTAAATTGAATTGATCTCACTAACTCAAGTTGGGAAGTATGAAAATTTTAAGAAGGTGGTTGTAAGAATACATGCAATCACAAAATAAAAAGATAAAAGTAAAATATTAATGAAGTAATAATTAAACATACTTAATCAATATGGGAATCATGTCAATGATATGTAACTCATAATCAAACACTACTTATGCAAAATTTGATGAATGTAGTTTCATTTTGACTTGGGTATTGGAATATTTTGTGAAGAAGGCTTGGTCTTATCCATGGTCCTACAATTAATCTCACAAATAAAACACCAATGAGGTGGAAAAAATGGTGGGAATGATTTTAAAATATTTTTGTAATTTGATAATTTTTTAGGAAGTCATAGCCCTATCCATGGTCTTACATTTCATCTCACAAAAGGAAACACTAGGGGGAATGATCAGTTAAAAAAATAATATTTCTCAAGGGAAATATTAGGAATGTTATAAATGAAAGAGGGAATGTAAAATTCATGACATAGGTATTTATGAGAATACCTTAGTAAACATGAGGCATATTATGTACACAACAAAGACACTAAGAGTATAGTGGCCATCAAAATACAAAGTATACTTGTTCACAATAAGAAAAAAGTTTTATAGGTAAATAAGTGAGATATTAAAAACAACTCATGTTTTTTATAGGAAAAAGAAAAGTAAAATGGACCTACATTCCCATATAATTTTCCCCATTCCTTAGGACCTCTTACAAAGTCATAGGTCTACTATGAATATTGGGTACTTGTGTGGAAAAGCAAGTACCACTAGAAGGATTTTTTTATTCTTCTTTCCTAATATAATAGCCTACCAAACCCCAATGCAACTTGAATCTATCATGAGTCCAATTATAGAGTTTGATATTCAATTAGAAAAATGAGATCTACTATGAATCATATCTTTTAGTGTGATTTGACTTTTAAAATTGGTATATTGCCTTTTGTATCATTTCCTTTTCTTTAAATGATTTGGATTTTATGATTCCTCTTCCATACATATTTAGAATAACCAACATTAGTGATAGAAGTGGTACATGTGAATGAGTTGTAGACTTTGATTAAAGGGATATAAGTATCTAAAGATATGACTGACTAAACACTTAGGCTTACCTATTAACCAATATGTTATCTCAAGTTTCAACCATATGTATGAATAGTATGTGAAAGGAGATAAAGGAATAAGGGGAGATCCAAAGTAGATCAATAAGATATGATTACAATGAGATGTCTTGTTTTATAACTAAATTAAAACAAATAAAAATCACACTATATCACGTTCGGAAGTATGAAATATTTTATAATAAAATGGAAGGTACATGAAAAATAAATGGTATAAAAAAATAATTAAGTCAATAAATCATAATAAATAATATTTGGAAGTACAAAAATAAAGACAAAATGTAAAATTAAATTAAATTGATTAGACTAATTCAAGTTGGGAAGCATGAAAATGTTAAGAAGGTTATTGTAAGCAAACATGCAATCATAAAATAAAAAGATAAAAGTAAAATATTAATGAAGTAAGAATTAAACATACTTAATCAAAATGAGAAGCATGTCAATGAGGTGTAACTCATAATCAAACACTACTTATGTCAAATTTGATGCATGTAATTTCATTTTGACTTGGGTATTGGAATATTTTGTGAAAAAGGCTTAGTCTTATCCATGGTGTTACGTTGAAACTCGCAAAGAAAACACCAATGAGGTGGAAATAATGGTGGGAATTATTTTAAAATATGGTTTTAATTTGATAATTTTTGAGGAATTCCTAGTGCTATCCATGGTCTCACATTGCATCTCATAAAAGGAAACCCTGGGGGGATTGATCAGTTAACAAAATAATATTTCTCAAGGGGAAATATTAGGAATGTTGTAAATGAAAGAGGGAATGTAAAAATCATGACATAGGAATTTATGAGAATACCTTAGGAAATATGAGGCATATTATTTACACAAGAGAGACACTAAGAGTATAGTGACCATCAAAATACAAAGTATACTTGTTCACAATAAGCAAAAAGTTTTATAGGTAAATAAGTGAGATATTAAGATCAACTCATGATTTTTATAGTAAAAATAAAATTAAAATGGACCGAAATTTCCATATAATTTTCCCCATTCCTTAGGACCTCTTACAAAGTCATCGGTCTACTATGAATATTGGGTACTTGTGTGGAAAAGCAAGTAGCACTAAAAAGGATTTTTTTATTCTTCTTTCCTAATCTACTAGCCTACCACACCCCAATGGAACTTGACTCTATCATTAGTCTAATTATATAGTTTGATCTTCAATTATAAAAAGGATATGTGCTATGAATCACATCTTTTAGTTTGATTTGACTTTTAAAATTGGTATATTTCCTTTTTTATCATTTTATTTTCTCTAAATGATTTGTCTTTTAATTTTTTTGGATTTTATGATTCCTCCTCCATAAAAATTTAGAATAACCAACATTAGTTATATAAGTGGTACATGTTAATGGGTTGTAGACATTGATTAAAGGGATATAAGTATCTAAAGATATGAATAACTAAACACTTAGGCTTACCTATGAACCAATATGTTATCTCAAGTTTCAACCATATGTATAAATAGTATGTGAAAGGAGAGAAAGGAGTAAGGGGAGATCCAAATTATATCAATAATATATGATTACAATGAGATGTCTTGTTTTATAAATAAATTAAAACAAATAAAAATCACACTATGTCACATTGGGAAGTATGAAATATTTTATAATAAAATGTAAAATACATGAAAAACAAATGGTATAAAAAAATAATTAAGTCAATCAATCATACTAAATAATGTTGGGAAGTACAAAAATAAAAACAAAATGTAAAATTAAATTCAATTGATCACACTAATTCAAGTTGGGAAGTATGAAAATTTTAAGAATGTGGTTTTAAGCATACCTACAATCATAAAATAAAAAGATAAAATTAAATTATTAATGAAGTAAGAATTAAACATACTTAATCAAGATGGGAATCATGTCAATGATGTGTAACTCATAATCAAACACTACTTATTCCAAATTTGATGTATGCAATTTCATTTTGACTTGGGTATTAGAATATTTTGTGAGGAAGGCTTGGTCTTATCAATGGTCCTACATTGAAACTCACAAATAAAACACCAATGAGGTGGAAAAAGTGGTGGAAATTATTTTAAAATATGTTTTTAATTTGATAATTTTTGATGAATTCCTAGCCCTATCCATGGTCTTACATTTCATCTCACAAAAGGAAACCCTAGGGGGAATGATTAGTTAATAAAACAATATTTCTCAAGGGGAAATATTAGGAATGTTGTGAATGAAAGAGGGAATGTAAAAATCATGACATAGGTATTTATGATAATACATTAGGGAAAATGATGCATGTTATGTACACAAGAGAGACACTAAGATTATAATTACCATAAAATATAAAGTATACTTGTTCACAATAAGCAAAAACTTTTATAGGTAAATACGTGAGATATTAAGATCAACTCATGATTTTTATAGGAAAAATAAAAGTATAATGGAACTACCTTCCCATATAATGTTACCCATTCCTTAGGACATATTAAAAATTCATCGGTCTACTATGAATATTGGGTACTTGTGTGGAAAAGCAAGTATCACTAAAAAGATTATTTTACTATTCTTTCTTAATCTACTAGCATACCATACCCCAATGGACCTTGACTCTATCATGAGTCCAATTATAGAGTTTGATATTAAATTATAAAAAGGAGATGTGTTATGAATCACATATTTTAGTGTTATTTGAATTTTAAAATAGGTATATTTCCTTTTGTATCATTTATTTTTCTTTAACTGATTTAGCTTTTAAATTTTTTGGATTTTATGATTTCTCCTCATATGGATTTATAATAACCAACATTAGTGATAGAAGTGGTACATGTTAATAAGTTATAGATATTGATTAAAAGGATCTAAGTATCTAAAGATATTACTAACTAAACACTTAGGATTACCTATGAACCAATATGTTATCTCAAGTTTCAACCATATGTATGAATAGTATGTGAAATGAGAGAAAGGAATAAGGGGAGATCCAAAGTATATCAATAAGATATGATTAAAATGATATGTATTGTTTTATAACTAATCACATGGTAAAGAAATATTACTAAGATGAGTAAGGTTTTTATAACCAATTCAAAATAATAATAATCCAATTTGTTGAGATATGGCATCAAACAATGATTAATAGAAATAAAGACATCCATAAAAGAAATGAACTCATAAATCCAAAATCATAATGAATAATAAATTGAAGGAGAACCATGTTGTGTTCATAAATATTGATAAATTTGTTCACAAATATTATCCATGACATCTAAAATGTCTTTATGAATTTAGATCCTAATGGTAGCCAGAGTCTCATGTATCTTCATTAAAAGTTGTGTAAATACCTCTCTCTAAACCTCCTCAATAGAAAATGGAGGTGTAGTTAAAGGATCATGCTCATGATGGATCTTATTCATAGAATACTCAATAAGGGGAATATATGTCAAAATAGGAATGGTATATGTTGGACAAGAAGGTGGCACCATCGGTGGAGAAGGAGCCATAGGTGGGGAAGGAACCACAGGTGGGTAAGGAACCACACATGAAGAAGGATGAGCCTTATTACATGGGAAAATTGTGGGAAGAGGAATAATAGGAACAATAATCATCAGAATGTGATCATGAATGTGATTTTAGAGAATGAAACAATGATCAGTATGATGGGTACTTCACTAGTGCCAAAGACAATATATCTCCTCATATTTATGTATATACTCAGGTAACAACTTGGGAGGGGATATAACCTTATCTTTAGAATGAGAAATAGTAGGATGTAATGTGTCAATATATTAATATATTGCCAAATATTTTGATAATGGGTAGAAGAATGACTATATGTGTTATGGAAGTAATAAATAATCTTATTAGTAGACTTTGGGGTCTAATAATGAAAGAGGTAGAAGCATAAGCTGAGGGAGGTTAATTTAACTTGGTTTAATGACTAAAAACTTTATGAATATCAAAATAAGTTTTATTGGCCAATTAAATGGGCATGGGATCAAGTTGTGACAAAGGAAGAAGGCCATTACCAAGGGAAGATGAGGTAGGTGTAGAGACTAGGCTAGGCTCATTTGAAGGTAAATCAAAACTATATATAGGATGGGGCTCAACTAAAGGTATCATAGGAGTAGGAACCAGACTAGACTTAGCTGAGGGTGAAGTAAGATGCACAAAAATCTTAAGAGTAGTAGATAACATCTCTAGGGGAAGCAAACTAATAATATCATGGTATTTAGTAAAACTATAAGGACCAGTCATGGCATGATCCATTATCATTATTTTAAGAAGACCTACTAAAAATAGAGGTGTAAAATATGATCACTCCATCTATACCTTGTTAAAAATATGAATAATACTAGAATTACACACTATGAAAGAAGAAACATAATAAGACAAAGGAAAACATTGAAATAAAGAATAATGATATCAAATAATATTAACATCTATAGCCTAGATAATTCCTCATAGAAATGTATCATTTAAAGTATAAACATCATCATAATTAGGGGTATGAAGGTTTATGGTATAGTTAGGTATGATCTTATCATCTTAAGCCACATGATGAATAAAATTTCTAGTCTTAGTTAAGACCACAATTATATAATCATGTGACTTCAAGGATGGTGGAAGATACATGATAAGATGAATGGATAGATCCAATGTGTTAATTTTGAGGTTGATATAATCTATTTCATCATCATTATATTTAAATAAGTTAGGTGGTATGTTCCTAATGAGTTCAAGGTGACCATGATAATCTCAGGTAGAATTGATAGGATATTTGAAACATTGAGATTTCCTAAATGAGATATTGGGAAAGGGTTCAAGGATTAGAATTTTAAATATACCACATTCTTGGAATTATTCAAAATTTTAAGGGTTTATGTCTCCATGAATCTCGTAGATAGAACCATTAAGGGGTAATTTGACACATTTGTAGGTAGATGAGGTGAAAAGCCTCATACGATGAGTTCAAGGTATACAAAGAAAGATGTTATAAGAAAGGGGTAAGTTAAATATCATAACTTTGATGCCGGTGATAATAAGAGGGATGGTAATAGGTAACCACATGAAACCTAAAGGAGGCATTTACCTTATATCATAACCTTGATGTGTAATTCATGTGCATTCAAGATTGTACTCATAATATCTAAATTTTTTAATGAAATCAAGGGATGTGACATAAGCACCTTAACCCTCATTAATTAGAACATACTTAATTGGATATCATCAATTTGGATATTAATAAATAGTGGAGGATCATTTACATGAAGTAAAATCTCATCAAGAATCATGGAAGTAATATGAAATTTAATGGAAATAAAAGTGTTCATTTTTTCATAAATATGTATGGACATATATTTGCATTATTTTAGTATACTATCTTTAGACCCATTCAAGGTAGCTTTGTGTCTTGCTACGGGATGATGGAAGATGTTCATTTTAAATAATAGTTATATCACATGGCTGTGATGATGGGGATACGTTCACATTAATTAAATAAAGGGTATTTGATAAGGGAGATGATAAATTTATGCTATGGATCCCATTAATCATAACCCATAGGGGGATTTATAGATAGAGTTGTAGGAGCTCCTAAGAAGGAGGATTAAAAGTGCAGTCAAACTTATGTTGTTAAGATGTAGTTTGTTTAGTTTGAGGACAAATAAGTTGATTGTATTTAGATGGTGGGATAGTTTATTTAGGTATTTATTATGATTGAGTTGAATAAATACTATTATAAGGTTGGGTAATGTTGTTTATGTGTTTATATGTTGGTGGAATGGTAGAGATAGTGTAAGAGGTATTATCTAGTTGAGATGTTGGAAGTGGTTCTTGGAAAGGTATAAGATCCTCTTGACCCAACTCCATTAGATGACATGTGGAAGAGGCTTAAATGACACAAAATATTTGTGAGGTTTGGTGTGTGTGGGTGGGATTAACATCAATAAAAGTAACTACCCTTTGCATGTTATTCATATTTACCACATTTTATTCATTGGTGAGGCCTATAAGACTGTCAACATTATTTTAGAAGAAGTAGGCTTGTCATTGCTATCTTAATGATTAGGAAAATGATATTTATATATAGAAATATGAGCATTATCTTGGTTTAAATCTTGATTTTTGTTTTGTATTTAGTGAGATTTAAATGATGTCATATGATTGTTGGCACTTATGAATGAGTGATTCATGATCAAAGTTTGGGCCAAGAAGAAAATCCATAACTATATTATGTAATTATATACAACTCTCTTGAGAGTGGCCCTATCTTACATGAAACCACCAAAATTTGTTCAGATCATACCATGATTTCATAAGATGACTGGGGTAAAGATCTAATGGTAGAATCATGGGAAGAAACTTTTGAATCTTGAATAAGGGTAATGGTTTGTTAACATTAATGTTGTTTGGTTGGGAAAATGTAGGATTAGGAGTATTATCTGGAGGGGAGCATGTTCCAAAACATTTTTGGGAGAAATGTCTTGAGTTTTATGAATAATGCCATAAGTATCAATGACACCATCATTAGTACCATGATAGTTTTTATTTTTAATGATCATGAGTTCCCATAGGAGGTTGGGATGGTTTGAATTGATGAATGAGAAAATATTGGCACTTAGTTTGGTCAAGGGCTTCTTTGAAAGTTATTGGAGAGAGATTGCTAACCCGATATTACAACTTGGGGTAGAGAGCATTAGTGAATAGATTAAAGATATTATCACCTACCATGTTATGCTCACATGTACTAGGCAAGTTATTCCATGGTTTGATGAAATCTTGTGTTGTTGTGATTTAAAATTGATTAGAATTGATGAAGTGAGCTAAGGTATTCTTAGAAAGATCACTAGTTTGAAATTCTTGTATGAAAAAGTTAACTTGATCTTCCAAGCTAGTTATACAATGGGATTTTAGTTGATTATACCAATATAAATCATATTTATAGAGTTTTATAGATAATAACTTGGTAGCAACAAAGGTATTAAATTTGAGCCAATCATTATAAAATTTTCAAATGTTTTAAAATGTAATGTGGGATCAATGGACTCATTATAAATGATGGTAGGTGTGATACCTCATATGTAAATATTGGTAATTTGAGGTACAATAAGTTCATTTTGGAGATGTTTGATAATTTTATTAATGAGGGGTGGTTGAAGAATGATGTTACCATTGGAATCCCTAAGGGGGTAGGAGAATTTGTATTTTTCACACCCCATAAAACCTATTGGGGTTGATTTTAAAGGTGAAAAAAATGATTTTACATCTACATCATTTTATTGGAATTATTGATTTGAAAAGTGTTCATTTGGTTGAGTGTTTGTAATAAGAGTTGATGGGTTTGGGTAGTATTTTGACTAATGTGTGTAGCATGTGAATCATTGGTATAATTATTATTGGATTGGGTTATACTATGATTAGTGGCATGCATGAGACTACTAACATGAGAATAATTTATAGAAAAGGAATCACTAGTGGCATGATTTGCATGTGTAGAGAAATAGTCACTAATGTAATCGTTAGCATTGGAAGAAAAAGAAGCACTAGTAGCATGATTAGCATTGGTATCAAAGTATTTAGTATTAGATTAATTGAAGAGAAGGGTTGAATAGGTCATATAAAAATAATTCATGGTGTGGAAAGGAGTCAAAATAGAAGTGAAAGGTTGATAAGCAGAGAAAGTTTCACCCCAAATCTATGAGAGAATGTAGGGAAGGGTAGAATAGGTTCTTCTACTTGATCGCTTATCAAGATTATAGATGGTTTAAGGGTCCTTTCTTCTATGTGGAGAAAATTAACTAATGAATAAGATAATTTTAGGTGTGTACTCTAATTTAGGCTCATATTCTAAAGATAATATAGGATTATGAACTAATGATGAATGAGGATTCCCATAATTGGTAGTGCAAGTGGCAACATGTGCATTGATTTCATCTAAAGTGGAAGCCATAAGCTATTTTTGGGGAAACCTATTGGGATGGGTAAGAATCATCATTTTTGTTGGATTAAACTTTGTATTATCCTCAAATAGGAAATTCATGATGAGAAAAGGAGGCTAAAGAGGTGATGAAAAGAAAATTCAAAAAATAGGATACAAAACTGAATTGGTTGACTATGTTCTATAAACCAAAGAATAGAATAGAGAAAAAGAGAACACAATCATACAAGTTGACTATATACTACTAAATAAGGAAAAAGACAAGAAATAAGAAGATATAGTTAGATATATTAATGGTGTACTACTTAAATTGGGACTGAATAGGAAGACAAAGAGACATAATCAGAGAGGTCTATTATGTACTCTAGGTAGATAAGGTTAAATAGTCTGTAAGATACTATGTCGATAGAAATGAGAGTTATAAAAATAGAAAAAGGATTTGAAAGATAACATCTAATAGATTTAATTTAAGAACATGAGTAATTCAATCAATGTGATTGATCCAATTGGAACATATAACACAAAACTTGCACTAATTTTGGCTAATGCAAGTTTTGTAATATAAAATATAATGATCAAAGAACAAGAAGTAATTGGAAAGAAAATGATAACTAATTGGTCATTCCTAAGTGTTATTAAGTTATAATTAAGTTTAATTTTAATGTTATTGGGAATTTGGATATAATGTGGAATTAGAAATCATTTTAAGGTTGGTTTCAAGAAGTTCTAGGTTGAAAGGGATCTATATTGGTGATGGTATTGGCTTGGTATTGGGGTGCCTACCCCCTCACTTCAAAATATTACAGTGATAAGGGTGTTGGGTGCTTTTTTGATATATACCATTAACCACATGTTTATACTTGGACAAAAAATCAAGTCAACTTCCCCCTTGGTGATGAAATCCAAGTAGACAAATCTTGGGAAGAAAACCATTTAATGTTTTTTGTGTGTAAAGTGATTTGCAAGTGTGTCCAAAAGATAAAAAATAGTGTGGATAAATTGATAATTTAATAAACCACCCAATTAATATATGTTTTTTACTCTAATCATGCAAGAAAATAAAAATAAAGGTGAATTAGTCACTAGTAAACAAAGGTTAATTCCTTGATTATGAAGAGTATAATATCGAATTAGGTGACACTATATGCAAATAGTGCAGAATAGAGTTGACTCAATCACTATAGTTATGCATAATTAATATCTATAATAACATAGTCAAATATTTTGACTATGTATTTCAAGATAAAAGATAGATTAAAAAATTGTATCAAGCTGGTCAACCTAGTTGGTTGTAGGGGTGTAGTTTTATAGACTACAAACTTGTGAAAAATATTACTAAAAAGGAAGAACTAAAATGACATAGAGAGTAATAATTACCTTTATGGGTTTGAATATTTTTTATATTGAAAATTTTTATGCTACGATGCTCAAATTTTGATTCAAAAAAAATTCTAAAATAGTCAACTAGTTTGATAGAGTTTACAAAACTTATGTACTGAAAAACAAGTTGTGAATATAGTCGATTAGATTGACTATCTTTACAGACCCATATGATGAAATAAGAGAATTATGAATAGAGTTTTATAGTTTTACAATGAATTCAAATATATAACTAAAAAATAACAATGTGCCAAATTGATCAATTTAGTCACCTATATTTGGAGAAGAAATACACAAATATAATAGAGTCATTTTGGAGTGATTTTGTGTTAAACCTGAAAAAACTATTAGAACTATATTGATAGGTTTAATACAATACTAAAAAATAGAAATATATAATATAATGATACAATTAAAGTATGAAATAAAACCTAAAAGTGTTTGATTCACACCAGGTTCACTAGAATGTATACCAATGGAAATACAACTAATCTATTAATCAATCCTAGCTCGAAAAAGATAAATCCTACTTACACTTCCAATTGTTGATACACTAGATATTTGGGGTAATTACCAATATGGATCTAATTCCTAACCAAGGGATCTATTACCACAATAACATTAATAGAGAGGGTTCCAAATCCTCTACTCAATAAAAACTATGCAATAACCCTAGTTAGGTCCTATGTTTTCATATTCACAAATTAAATGCAAAGGAAATTAAAATATAATCTAGTGTGCACCAAAGCTTGTAGCATAAAGTGGGGGTAATAAACATAAAAATAAAACATCCATAAAAGATTTATACTCATGTCAATGTATAGGAAATCCTAATACATGTGAGAGAAGTACAAATTATAATCTATATACTCTTACAAAGGATGAACAAAGTTAGGAATACTTTCCTTTGAAGATGAACCTGCTGAGCCTCAATATCTCCCTTAGCCAAGGTTTTTAGTAAGAGGTTATTGTGTTATGTAAGGATAACAACGATAAGTTATCTCTAAGATACACAAATTCTTTATGCATCTAAAAGACTTCTCCATAAGACAATATATTTATCTCCAAAGAAACTATTAAAATACTAAGCTATTTTCCTCAAGTAGAATGTGGATAAGAAAATGTGCAATATAATAATCTTCTTCTCTTATATTCCTATCATAAATGATAGAGATTGATTTTTGTATATAGTTGAATATAACCCTAAACATTTCTAAAAGTTTAGCTAATAGAGTTGTCCCAATCAACTGTGTATTGTTATTTACTAAAAATAAGTTAGGTATTAGTCTAGGTCAGCTAGGAGACAACTTATACCCTTAATGTGTTTTATAAATTTTAATATAGGGTTGATGGTACTGATAGTGTAACATAGACCATAAAAAAAAATTAAGCTTAGGAAGGGGATAACTAAGTTAGTGACAACTAGGAAGAGTGTGCAAGAGTGGAGATAAGGATTAGGTAAATACATAGGATAAGGTTTGATTGATATCAAGTGGTGGTATAGGGGGAAAAAATCCTAGGAATCACCAATGGTCTACCCACACCTTTCCCTATGAACCCTTTAAGGTGTGCATTTAGAGATATTGAGACTTGATGGGTTCTTACAAGAGAAAATGAATCAATAATTGATAAATTTTGAAAATATTATGTGTATACATGATCTACCACAAACTCTTACCTTTTTATTCCTTCAAACTTTTCCTCATATAAAACTTAGATTCATGAAATATATAATAGAAACCTTCAACAACCTTAAACAATATCCTAACATATTCAAAAACATGAATTATTATAAGAGATTACCTAATATGATACCACCTATGTAGTGGTTTGATCCCTATAATGTTCATTTGCATACACCTAACTTTGATTCTTGCATTAAATCCATTCATTCATCTCTGACTTGTATTTATTGATGTAGCTACTATTCTTGAAATTTTGATCTCTCTTTATCAATTTTTCTCTCAGTGGGAACCTAAACCTATTTGCGTGCATCTAATCCTCCTTTCTCTTCTCATATCATCCATCAAAATCCTTTACATTCTTTCTCTTTTTAGTACATCACCATCATCATTTCATCCATCATCTTTCAAAACTAAACTCTCCATCCTTGAATAAAACTTATCAATCTTTGATGTAGGTTTGTAGGCTTATGTTGTATATCTCTGACATCTACCACTTATATCTTTATGATTTGCTTTCTTGATTTGGTACTTTGTTCTTTTCTTACTTTATTTGATAAATTTTTGGTAACCTAGTCTCTAAAGCCTCTTGTATGCATTCAAACCTCTTTGTTTCTTTTAAGAAACATAAAATTCATCATTATCTATCCTCTCACTCCCTTAACACCAATATCAATCTCTGCATATCCAATTTCCATAATCTCATTCACTCTTCTTGTTTCTAGTTTGCTTCATCTCACTTTGTTCATAGGTGTAAAATATAGCCTATATATTGTTCTTATGATTATTTACTCATATTTTTGGGTTCATATGACATTTTACCTATAATTATCAATCATAATACTCAACCCTAAGATTAAAACTCTCCAAAATTCAATAATGTCTAACTTGAAGGCTTATTCTTAGTATCCCTCCTAGCATACATAGCTTCTTGGTTTGATCAATTGGAAAATATTCTAATCAAACTAAGACTATTTTTTATACCCTTTATCTCCTTACATCTTCACACCAAATTTTAATACTCTACTCATAATTTAAATCTCTTATCTCAATACGCACTTCCACTAATTAGGTCTCCTAGGCCTAGTTCCATACTATAGAATGAAATGCCATACAAGTACATACCTTATCAACTCAAAAATAAAAAAATATTGTAAACAATGATAAAATACATTAGATTAATAAATTTAATCCATTTTTTATGGTGGAGTTAATAGATATTTGAATTTCATTTTCAGAACCCTAAGTCCTTTATCGACAGGCTTGTGCTATGATGAGAGGGTAAAATAATGCAAATTTTAAAAATTTTGTACCTAAATGAAAAATAAGTCATTTTTAAGTCTTCCATACCTATCATCACCAATTACAATATTTATTTGGCTTTTATCAATCTTCTTAAGGCTTCCACACATAAATTTACAAAATTTTGGACATAACTACAGGATTGTGTTAATTAGTTTCAAGATACACAATAAGTATGGACCCTGAATCATTTATAATATTTAAAAATAGATAATACCATATCTAATTGTAATTATAATATAATATCAAATTTTCCAACCCACTAAATGAAACTTCAAAAGAAATATGTTTTATCTTCTCTTTTGATTGCAGGTTTTCAATTGTCTATACCATCAACTACAAGGATGTATGACACTCAAAATGGATAATTTTTAACAAATAAAAACTCCCTAAAATTATTATGATAATCATAATGAATAATCATTCAAACAAATATAAATAATATATCACTTGCATAACAAGATTGACTGTGCGTGGGCTAAACTACCTCTAAATAGACTGGGTGACTATTTCCATTGGCTTTGAAGATTTTAGTGGATATTTGGCCTTATAAAGTACTAAATCATAAAAATAATATGTTCTTCATAAATTATTTGATTCAAAAAACCACTTTTAACACCTCAACACTATTTAATGACTCTTCAATAAACACTATGTTGTCTTTCTTCATGTCTATACCTAAAACAAAGTCATATTTAGACAACACATAATATTATCAAGTCAAAGAGATAAGAATAGGAGATAAAAAAATATATAAAAAATATCTTAAATCACTCCTTTTATTCATTCATTTCATTCTCATATATAATCATATACATAATTTGGGAGGATGGTTGAGTTTATGTAACATTGAACTTTTTCCTCTTTTCTTAGACTCTCCACCTCTCTTGAAGATATCCTATTATACCTTCTTACTACTTATCCACCTTAAAATACATGCAAAACAAAATATAAAGTATTTAAAACATGTAAGTCAACATATTTCCTTGCCAACCCCATGTAGGGTGGTAGTTTCAACATGCATGATTTTCCTTTCTTTTCTTAGATTATAATGTTTTCCATAAATTGCACATTTAATACCAATTACACACATTTATAGGACTAATAGTACCAATATATGACCTTTTAAAATAATTTATTAACATTTACATATCACATCAATCTAAACTATCACTTCAAAAAACATAGTTACAAGTTCAAATATTCAAATCCCACTTTTGGTAGGAAAACAAAAGATCTCAAATTTGAATTCTATACATATCTAGGACTTATAATCAATTCAACCATCCCCTATTATACCTATATCACACATAATAATCAAAATTTTAAACTAGCTAGTCCTAAAAGGTGATTCTCTTGCATTAAACTACCAGTCTAGAAACATTTTCATGAGCTCCTACTCATGCATCATTATTACTATTATTAAATAATTAATCTTACTTAAATATTATGCCACCAATATTTCATATATTTGGGTATGTTTTTGACCCCCACATCTTAATTTTCATTCATTTTTATCTTATCCATCCATACTTCAAATAGAATCAAATTAATAAATAAATCAATTATCCTCTTATGACTTTGAGGCATTGTCCACTTCTCCTTGTTTGTATATAGCTCATGCTACCAAGCATCATAATGAGTTATGAATTGATAATTATTCAACAATGCATCAGTCACCAACTTACATTGTCTTTCAATATTAGTTCATTTGACTTATGTAATTACTACCTTAACTTTGGAAATATGTCTTTCTTGTAGCTTGTCCTCTTTTACTTGATTACTCCTTGCATTTATATTTGTTCTTTCCTTAAACACCATTGCTTTATACCATAAGTCTATAGTTTCTCTAATTTCTTCTTTCATCATCTCCTTATACATCTTATGAAGATCAAACTTAGATTCATACACACTATAATTTAACTTATTATCATCATACCTTTGCTCTTTTTGTTGTTCCTCATACTCTATGGTTGCTTCTTTGTCCTCTTTTGCATGATCTTGAGTGAGGATCATTGCTTGCTATTTCATCATAGGTGACTAATTTCATTATTATTACTCAAGTATTAAGTGTCTATATTGATCCTCCCCTTCATATTAGTTTATTTTGAGCACTACTTGATCAAGTAGTTCATCCTCTTGTTCTTTTCCTTTATCATATGGGAAATTTATGGCCCAAAATTTTCTTGGTCAGCTTGTACTCTCATATCTATATAATCTCATCTGTATGCTCCTAGTTTCCATCACTTTCTTATCTTTTCAAACCACTAAAATTGAACTCATATGAAACTAGGCCCCCTAATGGTGACCTATAGCCTTTATTAACAAATAAAACTCTGTCATTATATTTTATTCAATCTTTAACTCAACTTCAACCTTGATCTCTTCTTCACTTGCTTTCTTGTCTTCAACTTAATTGTCTACCTCATCATTCTTTCTTGGTTGTAACTCAACTTGGGAAATCTCTTTGGTCACCTATTCCTCTTGGCTACTCTTTTTTTCACCTTCTTATTCCATCTTTAGTTTCTTGGCATCCTCCAATTTCTCTCTTGTACTCATAATCATTTCTTCATACCTTGCATCTATTTCCTGCTTCTTGGATTTCTTACAACTATCTAAGTCATATTTTTCGTTATGAACATTACACATTTTCTCATTTCTCCACTTGAAAACACACATAAGTCACTAGTTTGAAAACTTTGAGGCTCATATGCCTCTCTTTATGCCTCAATCATTGGCATTATTCCTCCTTGCTACTTCTCATATTTGACTTCATTTTCTTATTCATCACTAATATCTATATCCAATGAATTCTTATTTCACTTTCTCCATGCTTATTTTATTTTTCCCAAGGTTCTAACCATCTTCTTCCTCATGCATATTAGGTTGTTCACTCATTCAAAACCTCTTCATATATCTCTTGAGTTGCTTTCCAAGAAACTTCTTCTCTCTTTATTTTCTCATATATTTCCTTTTAATTCTCTCAACAAGTAACCTTATAGGCCATTAAAATTTATTTCTCTTAATGACCCATCTATACCATGGATTCTTTTCTTCTTGTATTTTCTCTATCATGAACATAAACTTGTTTAAATTCTCTAGGCTATACCTCAAAGATCTTATTTATTTTTCACATTTTAACTCTCTATTTATATCATCATCTTTAATTTTCTCCTTGGGAAAACTCATCTTAATCATGCCCTTCATTCTTGTCTTCTCATAATCCATTACTTCATTATAATTCTTTATAGATTGCCTCTTTTTTTTCTTTGGAACCTCACTTAGGTACTTTATTGGTCTTCACTTGAGGCCATCTCTTACCTTATTATCATTTGGGACTTATCTTTCACCTCTTTGTGCACCTTGGTAACTTCTAATATTTGCATCAGCTTATTCTAACATTCATCTCTCTTCTTTTTTGTTTACACCTCTCTTGGGCTACAGTAGTACTCATTGGATTAGAAGGCCTAAAACCTGCTCTTGTTCTTATAACTCCAAAAAAATCCTCTTAAATATTTAAATACCTAAAAATTCATAAACAAATATAACTTCTTGCCTTAGTACCTTAAGCTTATTCTAACTCTATCTTCTTTACTTATATATGACTTCTTCCCTCTCTATACTTTGGTTTCTAGTCATGCTATCACCTTAGGGTTTAGGTTTAACCATTAAACACCATTCCTAATATTAGATTATTTCCCTAGAATTACAATTTTTTCCACTTACCTTGGTATTTTGTTCACTCTTAAACCCCTCATAGTCACCATTTTCTTAAATCTTATTAATCATTCCTTTTAGTCCTTGAAACATACAAATCTTTTAGTTTAGAACAAACCATAGGGTTTCTTAACAAAGAAAAACCATTTTGAGATACCCTTTACCTTAATGTGATTCACAAAAAATTATATATCCCAAATCCCATAGGGTATTTTATTTTTACTTACAACTTCCTTGCTAATTAGGCCTCTTTTTGGCCCATTAGCTTACCTACTATGGGATTCTATACCAGTACATATTGTACCACCTTAAAATCATATTAATATTTTATAAGACATAAAGTTACAATGAAACACTAATTTTGAAAGAAATATTAGGGTGGAATCTCTGAATAATCAAGTTTTAACTCAAAACCCTAACTCAATCTTATCATAGGCCTGTATATGCCAAGAATCTACAAAATGGAGTATAAGAAGTCATATGTCACTTTAAACCAAACTAAGACCTAGAAAATTTTTGTCCAAGTTTGCAAAACCTTTACGAACAATTATTTGGCCTTGATCCATCATAATATACTCTTTAAATGTAAAAAAATAGAGTTTTAGGTTATTTTAGTACTATGTGATAAAATTTAGGGTCTCTTATATTCATATTATAGAATTACATACAAGACTATATGAATTAACTATACAAAGTATACAAATATGGATTGAGGTTCAAACAAATAATGGCATAAAAGGAGTCAAATATTGAAGAAGAAAATAGCTCTGCATTAGCTTACAAATCTAAAAAATGTTTTCATGGTTCTTGATTCCACAATTGATCCTCATATGGCCATTAACCTAAAAATTAAGACCCCCTTCCATATCTAAAAACATAAATCAAACTCTAATCAATCACTCCTCAAATATTCCATTTTTCCTCTCTTTAAGGTCTAATCCTTGTAACCTTTGTTCATGAAAACCTAGTAGGTTTAACCAAATTATAAATATTTTGATCAAACTAAATGAACTTTTAGATACCCTTTATCATATTACAACTCTACATAATGTTTTATGGCCCAAGTCTTAGTGTAACCATACTAAATCAACTAACCTCTTCAGTAATTAGGTCTCTTTAGGCTTAAATCACTCCCACAATCATGTATACCATATTGTATAGTCTTGTAGAAGTTTTAAACCTCATTAATCCTATATATCATGATAAATTACATATGATTCCAAATTTTCATGATTTTTGGCTAGTTGTAATGCAATTTATTCAAGATTCCATTTCTAAACCCTACTCTAGTTGTTGATTGGCCTGTGCAAGGCTGAGAGCAATAAAAGGGAATATAATGAGTTTAACATAATTTCAATAGATTTTAAAGGTTTCATAAGGTCTTACCCACCTTTATTAAAATTATACCATAGTTATTTATTCTTGAACCATCATAATATGTCTCTAATGAGTAAGTTAACAGAATTTTGGAAATTCCTATCTTGATTGTGTTTGTTAAAATAGAAGATTAAATAGACTCTTGAATTCTAAGTGAAGTATAAATATTAAAAAAAAATCAAAAAATCAAGATTAATTTCCTACCATTTTTTTCTTCAAAACCATTTAAGAATCATGTAAACAACTATCAAAGGTG
Source organism: Torreya grandis (assembly GCA_037957365.1). NCBI lineage: Eukaryota > Viridiplantae > Streptophyta > Pinopsida > Cupressales > Taxaceae > Torreya > Torreya grandis. Next base: position 478,696 of record JARHVA010004380.1, read on the forward strand.
CATTACATACTAAACCATCTTGATTGTGTTAACTCATAATCTCTCTTAACTGGACTATGCTATATATGAATCCATCATCATCTTGAAAGTACTGATAATACACAAATATATGATAGTTAACCACAATATAACATTTTTAAAATTACATGAATCTCATGAAACACACAAATGCTCTTTAAACATTCTTTTTTTAATAATCACATTGCACACCAAATAATTATACACATAAATTTGACAAAGGTAGGCAGAGTTCCTCCATGTTTGATCTTTATTTACTCTTCCTTAGACCTATTTTCTCATACCAAAATAATAATATTCTCATACCATTCTCAACTCTTATTCCATCATTTCCCCACCTTCTTATTATGCTAAACATATAAACAAACTCCTCGTTCCTTCCAACTCCATGCAAGTGGCAATTACAACTTATCTTTTATTGGATCCTATGGTTCATGACCATTAATTATACATTGATACATCATCATAAACCTTATTAGGACCTTATTTGATCCTTCTAAAACATTTAACAACCTTTTACATTCCACACCAAACCTCAATACATCACTTAAAATCTTTTTCTAAATTCAAAATTTCAAATTAGGCTTTTTGGCAAGAAAACCTAGATAACTATGAAACACACACTCTCAAAGACTTATAATGACTATAACACCACATAAGGGTCCCTATAATACCCCTAATGCTTAAAAAATACCAAAAATGGTCATATGTAATTTCTTAAACCCATTTACCTACTTTTTACCTTGTGATTCCCTACATCATTTCAAACCCCTTCCTTGTTTATAAAAGGTTTTATCCACTTTTGTAACCCAAAATTAAGCTTAAGGGGGAGTGTTTGAGAATTAAAATTAATTTGGGTCCTTAATATAGGTTTTTAGGCTTATCCTAAGTATTATGTGTGTGTGTATTTACTATTTTTATAAATATTATTTATTCTACCCTTTTAATGTGTCACTCACCTCTTTAGTCCACTTGTTGTATTTAGAGTTACTTGCACATAATTCCTCTCCCCCCATATGGCACACACATTATCATTAATTGTAATATGATTAGGCACATATGTTGGATCATGTACTTATAACTCATTTTATTTCTTATCTCTTTATAAAGAGCTATCATATCCCTTTATTTAATACTCACTAAAACACATCTTTGTTGATCTAGTCTTTCTCTTGCATGCTCTCTTTTAATAAGTCTATTCTTCTCCTAAATTCATCATGTTATTATAATTATGGATTCTTATTGAAATATTCTAACACTAGTGTGGGTTTTTTCACCATTTGATGGTTTCCCCACTTATCATATTTACCTCAACTTTGTGGTCTGTGATTACTTCAAGGTAAATTTGTTCCTTATTTTTTTGGATTATTCAACATTTAATTTGATATTTAACATAATTTATATCATATATTAAATGTATTATGCTAATATATGCTAAAATAGAAATTACAATTATGATATATGTTATAATGATAAAGAAATAAGTTACTTAACTAGTTTTTATGCTAATACAAGTCTTGATCTAGAATAGACATGAAGTATACTAGAAGAATATTGTATAATAGTCACCAAATTTTTGATTAAGTGCCTCTATAGCTATGAGCACTTGTGTCATCTTGGGATGGTTAAATTTATGCTAGTATCTGGATTAGACATAGGTGTCTAGTATAGAATAATCACTAAAATAAGATGTGACCACTTGGATGCTTTTGGATTTATCATCACCTTCACTCAAGTACACTCAAATCTAGGTCATGGACTATCACTCCTCGTCAAATTATCAAAACCCTAGTTCTTCATATTCATAGTGGTTGTAGGAAAAAAATTATTAGTGGGCACATAGTTTTAAGCTATCCTAAAGACCCCTCTATTAATGAGCACTGCCAATACAAATAATAATCTAAAGGGGGCCTCAAACTTATGTATATATCCCATATGTATTGGATTATGTGTGAATTATGCAATGTGTGATAAGAAAGTATAATAGTGACCTAGCTTATAACTTAGAAAATATATCTCTTAGGATGCTCATTCAATAATTGAAACTTGTAGATGTGTTTTCCTTATTATTGATATGGAAATAAGAGAAAATAGGGAAGCTTTACTCAATTGAATGCTCTTTAAATGATCTTTTATATGCATCTAGGTCTATATTAGGTGAGTCTAGAACAAGGAGTGATTGTGAAAATATAAAACTCCTATCAAGAGAATATATCACAAATATCACTTAGGTTGACCATTAAGATAAATTTCATTTTTAAATTATATGACATTAGAGCACTAGACACTTTCATGAGTAAGGACACTTATGTTGATGTAGGCATCTAACTAGGATTCAAGAGTCTAAGAATGTATAAAATTAAGTGCAAGTAAAAACTTTCAAAGATATAAGATAAGTAGGTTTTAACCATTTTAGGCAAGATAGAAGGTTTAGGTCATCAACATAAGACTAGTTGGACTAAGATATAGGCCAAGGGGAATAAGAGATCATATGAAAGACTTAAAGAAATGGAAAAGGTCTAGAACTAAGAGGAACATCCAAGGTCTAAGTTTTCAAAGTGTACAAGACTAAGGTTTTATATTATTCATAAATATCATATACATTCCCTCCCCACCCCCCCCACCCCCCCCAATTTTTTCTAATAATGAAATTTTTATTTTAAAGGAAATGAATGCATTCTTAGGTGTGTATAACACACCTTGACTTTTCTTGATTCCAAATTGATTTATTTACTGGTGACTAACTTGCAACAAATAACATTTTATAATATATAATCATTGAATATAATAAAATTAAAAACATTTAAATGGTTGAAATCAAAAGAGAGAAAGGTTTATAATTACACATATGTATCGATGCAATTGTCTTGCCATTTGGCAATTTCATTTGAAAGATGTATCATTATAAATCATTGAAACTAAGATTAGTACAATTATAAATCTATAAAGTGCACATATATAAGGAGATAGAGAGATATATGTATGAAGTCCCATGACTCAAACCTTGGAGAAAAGGTGGATTTCTACCTAGAAGTTGACATTAATTCAACCATGCAACCCAATCATCCTTATAATTTAGTGTGTGAATGTAAACCAAGTTAACTCACACTATCAAACTAGTAAGGATAAATGACACAACAAATTCCAGCCTACAAACTTGGAAATATTGAGTGATTTAATCACCTCAACCTTATTAAAAAGTGAACCAACTACTCCAGTAGATTGGATTAGTGTAGTCCATAAAATTCCAACCTAATGGGTGGTGAAAATCCTTGAAATGTTCTAAAACTAAAATTGATTTAGTTGAAAATGTTTTGAAACTAAAATTTATTTGATTTTACAAAATTAAATACACATTTCATATCATATGAAACTTAGGTATTTATCATTCTAAAACTATGTATAAAAATGTTACCAATGTATATAATTCTACCATAATAGTATATATGAATCATATAATTGTACAATTTGGCCAATTTGAAACTATGAGTGGAAAAAATGATTCTAAATAATGCCCCCACTATAATTTGAAACTTAAAACTAGTATTAATGCTAATGTTTAGGACATGTTTCTAAAACATTCCCCCATTATAATTTGGAAATTTTGAATACTAATTAAGTGTGAATAACATGTTTCCAAAACATGCCCCCACTGAAATTGAAAAATATGAATGTGTGTAGGCTATGCCTATATGGCATTTCCCCAGTGATTCTAAATTTTCAAATGTGTATAATCCATGATTATATGACATTAACCCACTAATATTACCCCCTTTGAGGTGAGTAAAGATAGAAGATAATATTTACCTCACCTCAAAAAGATAAGATAACCATGTACTATGAATGAACCATGTAGCATATAGGGTAACATGTCTAGGTAAATGTATAATTGAATTGCATATAATGTGATCACATTAAGGCCTAATATGCATGATAAATATCATTACAACATCTAGATAGTACCATTAAAAGATAAAAAAATAAACCAAACACATACATAAGACTACTCAAAATTAACACTAAATGGTCCAAAGAGACCATAATTAAGGGGTATGTTCAAATGAAACACAATAGAATGGATATGACTTAGTCAAATATTCATAAATAAATAAATTACATACTCAAATGTTAACATATAACAATGAATTCCATATTAAAATTTAAAAGAATAAAATAAAGGCATGGGGGCGATAAACAATGAAACATATTCAAATGCTTAATAAATAAGACAATAGAAAGGAAAGACACTCAATGAAGTATATAAAAGAAAGCATAAATAATAAACATAAAAATATCATAGTATCAAATAGATCAAATGTGTTAGAAAAAAAATTCAAGTAGATGGCATATCAATACACATTGTGAAATATATAAGCATGGATAATGGCATGTGTACGTACACATATGAGCTCAAACATGATAATTTAAAGTGGCCATATAAGGATATAGCCTATATTTATCATGATCAAATAAGGTTAATGCCCCTAATGTCATAGTGATGTGATAATATGTAAATTCCAACATCCATAAGTGCATAGATCATGTGTCTATATATGCCTATATCACACTCAAAAGTATGAAACACATGTAGAAGTAACTAATTTGTTATCGATCAACATGGAACTAACACATGGATACCAAAGAGCCAATATAATATGTATATGGATAAAATATATTTTTTTTATTTTTTTGGTATGTATTTGGAATATTATAATACTCTCACGTAATATATTTACATAAGTGCATGATGCTCATTTGGATTTTTAGATTTTTTCCTTAAAGTGTATCAAGACAGTATATGCCTTTCCCAAATTTTATATAACTATAAATGGTCCCAACCAATTTGGTTTTAACTTTGATTTATTTTATTTTTATACATTAGTATTATTTTTATTTTATTTTAGTACCGTTTCACCCACAATAAAGTTGCATGGCTGAACCTTTTTGTTATATGTTCACTTAATGCAATCTTGATAAACTCATAAGTGTTTAGTAGTTGATGTGCATTTTTCACTCAATTATTCTAATTTATGCAATATTTTTTCATGGTATTGATTATATTTTATGATGTATTTGATATAAACATGTAAGGAAGGTATCTAAAGATAAATTAGTAAAATTATCTCTATACCATATACCAAAGAATAAGGTGTAGCTTGGGTATGTGTATGAACACTAGTGCAGTATGCCCATAAAGCATACACCATTTTTTGGTGCTATTCAATGGAAACCAACTTGGGTTATACCTTCCCTATATTTCTTGTGTTACCTCACTATACTAAATTTTATTTGGGTCGTTTGGAAAGTGATAAATGATTGTGTTTTATCCAATATAACTTCTTCCATGGAATCTATTTTTTGGCTTTTGTTTTCCTTAATCTCAGATAATTGGAATGATTTTCATCCTAAGGACAAGGCTAGTTTATCCCCTATTGATTATTCCATTTTCCACTATTGGAATCTCTCTTAGGTTGTATAAATTTATAAGTCTTTGGCTATGAGATGCTCAACTAAGTGGTCATTCCTCCTTACTGGGTGGATGAAACTTAACTTTGATGGAGCCTCAAAAAGCAACCTAAGTAATGTAGAGGGGAGGTGTTATTAGGGACCATGATGGGAAAATGATGCTACCTATGCTATACCTTTAGGACACCAAACTAACCATTTAAATTAATATATGACAATGATTTAGGGCATATAACTTACTACCTGATCTTGCATTCCTAAGTTGGTTATAGAGGGAGACTCCCTTAATATCCTAAGCACTCTATTGGGAAAAATCACCCCCTCCCACACCATTAAGTCCATAATCAATGATGATAATTTTATTATTTCCACCTTTGTTGAGTCTTCTATCATCCACATCTTCCATGAAGGTAATACTATTTTTGATTATTTATCCAACTCTGGGTTCAGAATTGATAAGCTGGTCACATGGGATGGATCTAACTCTATCCTAGGCCAAATTTTAAATATCATTAAAAATAATGTCATAGATGAGTCTTAATTGTTATATGAGTCAATAACACATGGTAAATTTAATTTAAATTCTAAAAATCCCCTCCCCCCTACAATATTATCATTAGTGTATCATAGGCTACAACTTCATTTTAAAAATTAATTATATCTTTCAAGTTTTAAAGTCACAAGTTGAGATTTGAATTAACCCTAATCCTATTTATAAAAGGAGAAAAAAGTTCTAAAATCAAATGGGGGAAACTAGGATTGTTTGGAAGCTATTTTGTGTGTTGAAGTTCAAGGGAACAAGAAGGTTTGGAAGAAAATTTGCAAAGGTGGTCTCATAGAATTCATTCAAAGGATTAAGGGAAATGATTAAGAACTCTAAAAGTATTTTTTTCTTTCATATAATAATAAAAATACTAGTATGAGGGGTGTGAATATTATAGTGTTTGAAAAAAGCATTAAAGAAGTGGTTGGGATGTCATATGATGGGGTGACGGTTTTTAGTGATAAGAGCCACAAACTTGAGCTAATTCATAAGTTTTTTCAAATGAATGTGGTATTGAAGATAGATTAGAAGGGATTCATATAGTAGGATATCCCCTTACATTGGATAGAGATATGTCTATATATAATGAAATATTTAACCCTTAAATGTAAGTATACAATGATTTTTATAGCATTTTTAGGATTCTCAATCACTTATGTAGCTATAAGATCATCTTCACATTATACCTTTTAAAATCCTTAGAAGCCATAAACCTAGCCTATCATATTAGTGATAATAATTAAATAGTCCACCATGGCCTCATTATTCTACATATTCAATATGGTGAGACCATGAATGGGAATACTATCCTCCTTACTAAAGATACCTCGACTGGTGACACCCTTATTGAATACACCCTGACTAAAGACCCTTTTAAGGATGAATTTGGTATGTCAAAGAAAGAGGAAGGATCCTTTTCCCATGCCCCTCAACCCTTCTACCTCTATTATAGATCCATCAAGTCTCCCTTCAATCACTCCACTATTTTTTCCCCTACCTCCACAAACAAAACTCTTAGAACTATTGTCATATCCCAAAAAGAGAATGATGGATCTAGGAGCATGGAAACTTAAAGAATGGTAGATATGAACATAAAATAGATAAGGAAACTAGGATTATTTTTGGATTAATTGGAAGGTATAGGGAGGGCCATGGCCTCTCTCATTAAATATTGGAATGACCTAAAAGATGAAACTATTAAGCTTAATCAAGAACTCAATAAATAAAATGAAAATAAAGTCCCTTTGTTAGAGAAAGAAAGCAATGTTGAGATGGTATAGGAAAATAATGAAGACAATTAGCCTATTCTTAAAGTCAAAAGGAATATTAGAATCCTTCAAAATAAGTCCAAATAGGCTCTCCCAAAAGGACCCTACAAACAAACCCAAGGTACAATTAAAAAAGGAATTATTAATAGTGAAGATAAAGGAGATAGAACAAGTTACATCAGAGGAGAAATTTAATTCTAAAGAACATCTTATTTAGAGCTATTTTTTTAAATGTTGTTTTGTCTTATTTTTTATTTTCTTTTTGGAATACGTCAGTTTAGCTAAAAAAATTCTATTTTGTAGCCTGTGGGGTTTTATTTTTTTATTATAGATATTTTCTTGTTCTAAACTTATGGTTTTTGTAACCCTATAAAACTAACTTTATTTTACCTATCTAATAAAAAATGTATCTTGATAATAGTCTTATTAGTTGCCTTTGCTTGTCCATTACCATGTGGGTAATAAGGTTTATAAAATGTATGCTTAATTTTATATTTATTACAAAATTGTTTTATTATATTATTTTTAAATGAAGATCCATTATCAAAAATAATAGTTGAAGGTATGAAAAAATAGGAAATGATATAGGTCATCATGAATAGTTTTAAAGAAGTGGAAATTGTTTCAAGTGTGTGGACTTCTGTAGGTGGAGGATTTTTATAAGGCATTTTTACATATGTCATCCCCTTTAGTAAACTAGAGTTGAATTTATTCCATCCATTTTTAAAAATATTATGTAAATGTTATTATGAACTTGTGTCCACCAGAGGATACCTAATTTATCTTTCCAATCAATTCACAACCCCATAAGGAAAAATACTAGGGTGAAATAATTATTGTAACTTATGTGATGATGTATGATTCAAAATATTATATTTATGGCCTTGTGAACATAATTTTTCATGTTCTATACATTCTTATTTCATGGTGGGCTAATAATAAACTTAGCCTAATAGTTTTTGAGACATGGCTTGTTTATTGAAATGCCCACCACACTCATTGACATGCATTTATAAGAGTGTAGTGTAGTATTCATCATTATTTAAACATTAAAGTATTTATCCATAAAAACTTGGTTTGAATAAATGATTTCCAATAATAAAATGACAAAGTGATTCACATAGTAATTTGTGTTTATCATTCTGCATAAAGTGGTATGGTATATAATATTGATAGTGTACATTATAGATATCATTATACCTTTCTTTTTTTTGGAACCAAAAATAATAGCATGAATGGACTGAGCATCCATTTTATGAAAATAAACAAAATGATCCCATAAATATTGTATGTTAAATTTTTTATGATCATCATTGCTATCAAAATTCATCAAAGATGTTGCACTTTCCATGTCATATACACTGTGATTATCTTTACGTGGAATACTATCAATATAAAAAGTATCAAACATCTCAGTGAGTTTATCCACCATTTATTTATATGGCATAATATGCTCTTTTATGGTCTGGTAATGATTGGTAACTTGATTAATAACCAATTAAGAGTAACCAAAAACTACAATGTCCTTTATATCAATCTTGTGTGTTATGTATCACCCTATTATCAAGGCCTCATATATATATATATATTTTGGTAAAAGAAAAGGATAATATATAGGATAAAGTAATGTATTCCCATTGAGGGTGTGAAATATAGTGATGGAACCCACCCTTGTTCTACATAAATATCCATAAAAGAACATTGTTAATTGATTGGAAGATATAGTATATGCCTTCAATTCATTACATAAATTTTTGGTGAGTGGAAAAAGTTTTAGTGAGAGAGATAAAACTAATTGGTTAGCTATAGCTTGACATTTTAATGACTTTAGGGATATAAATTTATGATTAAACTTGATGAGTTTCATAACCCATTTTAAAATGTGGTCAGTTGGGTGTGTTTTTTTAGAAGTAAATTTAATGGATATTTTTAGTTTATAACATAAACCTAGTTAATGAGTAGATAATTTTAGCTATTTTGGGTAGAAAAACCAAGGCTAAACATAAATTTTCCATTGCTATATATTTGCATTCAAAATTGACCAACTAATGACTAATGTAATATATTGTGCATTCTTTGTGATCATCATCATATTTTACTAATAAGGCCTCATGAATGGATAAGATATAAATAAGTAATGATCTATTTAGAATAGTAGGTATGAGTACTAGTGGGTTTAATAAATATTATTTTATTTTATCAACACTTTGTTGACAAACATCATCCCATATAAATTTTGTGCCCTTTTTTAAAAAATAAATGAAATGAACTATTTTATCAACCAATTGAGCAATGAAACATCTAATAACCTAATTTTTTCCTTTTAAAAATCACAACTTATTTATATTGGTTTGTGATGGAATTTTAGTAATAAATTTTACCTTTGTTTAGATTAACCTCGATGCCTCACTAAAAAATAATTCACCCAAGGAGATTTCTTGAAGATAATCTAAAAACACATTTTTGGGGATTTAATTGAACATTAAAATTTCATAAGCATTCAAATATTTATCATAAATAATTAGCATGGTCTTGTGATGTTTTAATTTTGAAAGTAAATCATTGACATAATCCTCAATGGTCTTGTGAATAAAAAAATGAAATATATGAGTCATGTTCCTTTGTTACAAAAATAAAAATGAAATGCATGATTGCATAACAAAATGTGCCCCATGGTCTAGTAAATTTTGTATTTTCTTGATTATTGGGGTTATTTTAAATTTGGTTATATTCTAAAAAGTCATATATAAATAAAAATATATCATATCAAGTTTTATAATTAATAATCCTATCAATATTAGGTAATAGAAAATCATATTTTAGACAAGCCTTATTTAAATCATGGTAATTAATGCAACATTGAATATCACCATTAGGTTTTGTAATAGGTACAATGTTGGACACCTAATTATAATGTGAAATAGATATTATAAAGTGTGTATCTAAGAGTTTTTGAATTTTATCTTTTACTAATAATTCCACTTTAGGATGCATCTCATGAATCTTGTGTTTAACCAAATTTGCATCTAGGTATAATTATATGTTATACATTACCACCAGTGGGTCAATACTAGGCATATTTGAATAATCCCAAGTAAAAAAATTATGAAAAACATGAAGGAATTACCAATAGGATTTTCCTTCATCATCTTACATCATTGTAATAAGTAGCACCAATTAAGGGTCTTGATCTATTTTATAGTTATATTTAATTTTCTATTCATTTAAAAAAGTATATATCTATGTGATTAATGGTGAATTATGAATAGTGTTTAATGTATCATATTAGACATTGGTATCATCAATCTCACCCAAGAAAGCATGATCAGATGTGGCATGAGGAAAATTATTCTTATGATAGAAGGAAGGGATCTTCACATGCCCCTAAGCATTATAATAATGATTCATCATTAGAGAACCCATCCGATGTAAAAATTTATAGGGAATCATTCTCATCAATCAGGTGAGGTTTAACCGATTAGAGTTTAGTTGTATAATTATGTAAACATTTTATTTTTTCCTTTTGAAAATAAGTTGTATTGTGAGAATTATGCTTTTGACTTGCATATTTTTCTAAAAAACCAAAGCCTTGATATTGTGTATTATTTTTAGGGGAGATAGGATGAGTTATGCCTTTCTCATTTTTCCCCAACCCTTTTTCTTTTCACCCATATTTGAGTAAATATCTATGATGAAAACTAAGATGGTAGGATTATATGAAGAATTATCCATTTATTGGATCATTGTACAATGTTTGAAGTGATTAGTATCCATTACAAGTGTAAATGAATCTTTTATGACATAATTTTAAGTATGCACAAAAATTAGATAGAACTACATAATTCTCATGTATTCAATGTTGTCCCAAAATAATGTTATAGTTCAAATCATTTGGCATAACCTAACACAAATTAGGTAATGTGTAGGGACCCATGTTAATATTCAATGTTATTTGTCTTAACAATTTTCATGAAAAATTATCAAATCCTTTGATACTCATATTATATAGTTCCAAATATAAAGGTCAAATGCCAATTAAGGAGAGAAAGGATATGTTAGAAATGTTGAGTCTTGAAACATTATCCACAAGAACTCATTTTACCATTTTATTATAAACACAAGCTTAGATATAGAGTGGAAAATAAATATTTATAAGATGTTGATGTGGTAAATCCTCTTTTTCAAAGGACATATTATTTTCAATCCATTTGATGTAATCTAAAGCAAAATACATAGATTGTGGTTTCCAATTTCAAGGTAATATGGTCATACACAATGCATCCAAATGGACATCCTTGTAATGGGATGAATAGTTTTAATATAATATCCTTATATTAGGTGGTAACATGGCATGGGAAGAGTGGTTGTTTCATGCACTCCATTTGGTTCTTTGTAGTAAAAGGTAAAATCTCATTATAAACATTATAAAATGAAGGGGTATGAAAAAATTCATTGGATTTGTAATAAATAAATTCAGAACCCCTTATGAAAAAATGCATTGGAATTGCAATAAATAGATTTGAAACCCCTTATATATTGAATATATTTAATAATTCATGAGTCATAATAAGTGAAAACCACCATAAGGTATTGTAACATGAAATAATTAATATAAATATCCATAATAAACATGATTTTAGGAAAAGAAAATATGATTATTTGCAAAAAAAATCTTTATGGAAAATAAATGACCAAGGTTGTAACATGGAAAATATAGGCCTTGGGTTGATCCTTCAGTACTTTAGACCTATAGATGTGATGTCCCTATGAATAATATGGAAATTTTATAAAATAGGTAAACTTTGCTTAATTGAATGCTCTTTAGTATGAATATAGGCATGTGCTAGGTAAGTTTAGAATTTGGAGTGATTTTTTATATATACCACTCCTATTAAGATAATATATTTCATAATATCACTTAGTCTAAACATTAGGATAAATTTAATTTGTAAATTGGATGACTTTAGGGTACTAGACACTTGCATCAATTATGGATACTTATGTCAACATATGCATTTGACTGGGATGTGTCTAGGATGCATAAAATTAGGTACATGTCTATAAATTTCAAAGTTAGAATATGTTAAAAGTACAATCATTGAGAGGGGGTTAAATCAATGATGTAAGATAATCCAATTCAATTCACAACTCTTAAACATTCAACATACATCAACGCGATTAAGCAACATAAACATGAAAGCACATACATCAAATCATACATAAGAGCATACATCACATGAACACATCATATATATGGGAAACCATATTGGGGGAAAAAACCCACTGAACCCTAAAATATGGACTCTATTCCTATAAAACAAGATCCAAACATTTAGATGAACATTAACTGATTAAGGAACACCTATCCCTTAGTTTAGTGAGACACCCATCCCAAAAAGAGGAATCAACCCCTTAAGAAACCAATAAACCACTTATCTACCTTGAATAGATAATATTAAACACCTATTTATACTCTTAAATTTATTATCACCACCTTTTTCAACACTCTTCACCTCTAATCTCTCTCAAGTTACCTGTAGGGCTAACTTGCTCAAACTGCCTCTTTTAGGATCATTAAGTCCAATGATTTTTGTGTCCTTTTACATAAACTTGATTAGATAAACATGTTTGATATTTTTCACACTCTAATGGTCCTAATTGACCAATTCATTCTCTTTCCAAGTTTCTATTCTTTTTTTGAATCCACATAGCCATAACTAACACAATTAGTCCAAATAAACCTTGTACTTAAACCACTCTCTTCCTTTAACCCATCTTGAATGGACAAGATGATTTAAATATTTGAAAAACACTTAGAATATGTTGATACACATTTTACATGTGATAAACACACTCTTCATATGTCTATCATTACCTCACTATCACTAAACCACCATTAGGTCTTGGTGAGACCTAAAACACTTAGGCCTTCATACTCACATGTTACATGTGAGACTAATTGGAACACCTTCATATTTTACCAATTATTTAAACACATAAAAAATATCTATAATATACCTTTTATTAATCTCATATTATTCCATGCCACATGGAACAAAAACTCAATACTTGAATCTACCAATTAGGTCTCCTTGCTCTTCAAGTCTTCATACACAAAAAACATAGTCTCAAAATTTTGAAGCAAATATTCAAATATTTCACATATCTATATGATTATATCACATGGTTGAAATCTTAAATACCTATAAAATTCTTCCATTTTATTTATACACATCAACATAGACTCTAATCACTCAAATCAACTTTCTCAAAATGATAACTTAGATTTGGTCACACACAATTAAAATATAATCATACTATTTTGATTCTCCTTATCTGATCAGGGGCATATCATGATAATAAATTCATTATTATAATAATTATAGAATATATCCATAATTATTTTATTCTTTAACTCTTCTCATAACACCTTTAATTCACTTCTACAATATGGTCACTCAATTTGCTAGTACATTCACCTAAACACAACCAATTTATAAGTAATTATTCACACTGAAGATGGATTATTAAAACCTAAAAAATCCATGTAGATAGTATTAATGGAGTATAAAAAATTATAAAATATTTATTTCATCTTGAAACATCAAAAAACTATCAATAATAACTCAATTATCCTTCTTGGGTCACTTGTAAAACATGGTCAAACACACAGTCAACTTTGGAGCTCAATAACTTTGATTATATGAATAATCAAACCTTATAACTAGTTTATATGGATGCAAATTTGAGTCCTTTAAATTTTTTATTTTAAATCACTATGAAATTAATCTTGGATCAAAATATATATCTCAAATACTATAGCCTAGTTTTCCTTTGTTAATTTGAAAATTCAAATTCTAACGATTACTATGAAAATGCTAAACATAAGACACTATGAATTCATATCATGATCCCTAAAAAATTTGAAAAAATACACTCCATTTATCTCCTTTTTAGTTTAATATTATTTACCTTTAAATTCTCACCATTTATCTTAAATCTGAGCTTCCATGATTATGCCACTTGGTAGTTCTACGTGCCTTCTATGGACCTTGTACCATTCTTACAATGAGATTCTACCACTTAGAAACCCCATGTACATTCTAAGCACATTAAATATTTGACTCAAATTTATTTCCTAAAATTTTAATCCATACATGTAATCTTGACTATTTTACTCAATATGCTTTTTTAGATCATAATCTGCACGATCATGCACTCACTATTGATCTCTATCTGATAGGTTTCACACTCACCATTAGATCTACTACTCAAACTCCATGATTATGACACATGTCACTAACACATGAAATATTAAATATTTTAATTTTAACCATGCCATTGGATCTTTTTCTAGTTAAATTAATTTCTTACCATTAGATCTATGATTCGATTAAACGCTCATCATAAAACTTCAATAATGCAAATTTGGCTAAGTATGGGAACTTAGTGAACTCTACTTGAGAAGCCAACTTTACACTTTAATAAATTTTGATATGATCAACCTCATAACCTAAAATTTGAAGCACATGATCACCTTTCATATGATAATACATCCATGTATCAAAATTCTCCTTAAATATTCACGCATGTGAAATATGATGTCATCAATCTACTCACTTAGGTTTATCTATCAAGATGATTACTTGAGCTTAAACATTCATATGACTATTCTAATGAATTTTATTCAATTTCATAAGCACTCCAAGCAATCATAACACCCCATAGGGTATCTTTAATATGTCTCATCCATCAATTTCCTCATTAAGTTAAACACTGTCTAAACCATCAATCTAATCACTTTATCATTAATGCACTAGTACCACATGATCTCTTTGACATAAATGGAAACCAAACATCAATTACCATGATCAATAGAAGATAGATAGGTTTTAATAATTTTGGGAAAGATATAAATATTGGGTCATCAACATAGGACTATTTATAAAAATATATAGGCTAAGGGGCATAAGAGAGAATAAATGTGAGACCTATAGAAGTGGGAAAGGTATAGAACTAAGAGGAATGACCAAGGTCTAATTTTTAAAAGTTTAAAATATTGAGGTGATATATAGTTCATAAATATCATTTACACATTAATACCATATATTTTATACCTTTTTCTCCCTTGTATTATATCATCTAGCATGATACATTTTTAATTTTATCTTTTGACATTTATACCATATCAGCCTAGATGATACTATACTATATTAGCTAAAAGGGGCATACGAGAGAATAAATGTGAGACATGTAGAAGTGGGAAATATATATAACTGAGAATAATGACCAAGATCTAATTTTTCCAAGTGTATAATATTGAGGTGCTATACAGTTCATAAATATCATCTACACATTAATACCATCTATTTATACCTTTTTCTCCCTTGTATTATATCATCTAGCGTGATACAATTTTAATTTTATCTTTTGACATTTATACCATATTAGCCTAGATAATACCATACTATATTAGATAACATATATGTGATGTCTCAAACACTATTTCTAATGAAAATACACATCACCATGTTTAATGTTTTAATTAAGTGTAACATTTGGTGGAGACATTTTTAGTAGACTAAGAATATTATCTATTTTAAGATGAAGTGCATATGATATTGTTGAATATCTTGAAAATTTATTTAAAAATGTGTAATCATCCCATGGAAGAACAAGATCACTTAGGATTAGTATATGGAGGTGGTCAAGTATCCATGGTCAAAGTTGGGTTGCGCATCTTCTATTGTGATAAAAATATTTGATAATCTCTACACTCTTTAGGTGAATACTAGATACCTTTTAAATATTATAATATAGTCCTTCTTCTTGGGTAGGTGGGTGTGTTCTTGTTTCTAACATATTTATAGAATCATATTGGGGCTTATCTAGTACCTCATCAAAAAAATCATCACTATAGAAGCATAAAATTGTTGACTTGAGAACTTCATTTTTATTGAGATATCTCTAGTGTGATCAACATTGGTGTTGTAACTAACCATAAAATTTGTGTAATGAACAAAATGGTTATATTATTTACTTATGAGTCCTTTATGTAGGTCATATATGTGTGACAAAAATATCTATAGGAAGTGAACTCAATGGATCATATAATCTAGCTAACTAAAATAGTCCAATCACGGATCTATCCTCAAGCATGCTCCAAAGAGGCTCAAAATTAATGAGAGATATATTTTAAGTATAAGTTACTTTAATCTAAATATCAAACCTTTGGACATAAATTGAAGGGGGTAAAATGTCAGACAAGTTAAGAGGAGAATTGAATCAAATGATATTAACTAATTTGATACTAGAATATTAATATTTTTTGAAAGAGAAATGGATAGAGGAATGGTACCTGATGATTTTTCACATCCTTCACTTGGCATAATCAAATAATTATAGGTCATCAAAGGTGTAATAATCATCATTATCATGGGTGGTAATATTTATATTAGGGTATTATATCACTATGTCACTAGAGTATTCATGAGAATTAAGATTCTTAGGAATGACCATAAACGTGGGAAACTCATCATTAAAAATTATTGTAATAATGAGGTTACAAGGTGGGAGGAAACTTCACTATGATGCTAGAGGTGAGATATGATTTTTTTAATTTTTAGGTTACTCTCATAACACTCATCATCATAAAAATATAGGAAGCTAGGTGGAATGTTACCCATAAGCTCAAGGTGACCAATATAATCTATGAGTTTATGGGATAATTAAAATTTTGATACTCATAGAAGGGAATGCTAAGTAAAGTCTCGATGGTTGGTATTTTAAAGACACCACATTTTTAGAATTATTAAAATTTACAAGGATTAGTATCACCTTCAATATTGTATATATCACCCTTGTAAGGAAATTTTATGCATTGACATGTAGAAGAGGACATTACCCTCTTACAATGAGTTAGAGAGTAGCCAAAAAAAAATTTACATGATATAATAAAATTTAAAATCATAACATTGAATTTAACCATGCTAGGCATTACTATGATATGAATTCAAATGCATCATAATGGATGCATTTATATTTTATGGTATACTTGGCATGTTCTTTAGTTAGATTTAATGTTACATTCTAAGTATATTAAAGCTTTGATGAATTCTAAGGAGGAGAAATAGGTGTTAGAGCCTTGGTCTACCATGGCTTATTTTTCCCGATTGTCACCAACTTGGATATTAATAAACAATGAAGGATCATCTACATGAAGTAATATTTTGTTTAGGATCATATATTTTATATAAAAAAATTAATGAGTGATGAATCCATCATTTGATTAACTTGGATGGACATAATTTTTCATTGTTTAAAAAATTTATCCTCAAACCCAGGCAAGGTAGCTTCTTGACCCATAAGTGTTGGTCAAGGAATATTCATGTCAAACAAAAGTACATAAGTATGTTTTCATGATGTGGATAAGTCCTTATGATCTTAAGGAATGGAATTTTGGTTGGGTACTTAAAAAATTCTTCTATAGGATCACATTTATAAAAACCATTATTAACTACATAGAATTGTGAAAGTTAATTTTGAAATGGATCAATTGTAGAAAGAATTGATTTGGACTGAATTTGATTTAGAATCAAATTGTGTAATCTCAACACTATAAGTATAGTTTATTAAGGTTGATCTAATGGTATCAGCTTAGTTGATGGAGTTGTTTTCATAGAGACAAAAAATAGATTGTATGATCCCATCTAATAAAATAGAAACATAATAAATGGTAGAGATAAACTATACTAGCATGGGTGATATAGTAGAAACAAAACTAGTCAATGAAATGTATCACCCTAACTGATATAATTAGTCCTAATATAGAAATAGAAGACTATATTTGTTTGGTTAGTATAACTAGAACATATGTTTATGAATAAAAATAATACATCAGGTGGGCTAATATAGTTGTGAAGGTAGGGAACTACATTGATTTATTTGGTAAAGTTATGAAAAAATAAAATTATATTGGAGTGGTTGATATAATTAGGTTATTTGAAAGTAAATAAATTATTTCCTCAAATTCAAAATCCACAAAAATATATGGAAGGTTATCCTAAATTGTGTTATAAGTGGGATAAAGAGTACAAGTCCAATGAGGATAGGGATCAGTATAAGATACAATCTACTTCATGTTTTTCATATTGACTAGGTTTTCCTTATTGTTATAAGAACAAAGATTAATCATGGTTTCAATAACATTGGTAGCTAGTGGTTGAATTGTATGATTTTTATTATTAGACTGTTTATTTTAAATATGGTTTGGAAGTGAATTTGATTAAATGGTAAACTGATCATTGTCTTGGTGTAGTGTAACATGTTTAACCTCAAATTCATGAGCCTTGACTACCTTATCATAGGCTTGGTTCCATTCTCTAATCATGGCTTCATGATAAAAATTTTGACCAAGTAATAATTCAAAACCTAAGTGTTTAATTTTTTTAAAATTCTTTTGGTAATGACCCTAATTTTCATGGAAATCCAAAAAAAATTGGGTCATACCAATGTTAATTTTTTTGATATAATGTCAATAAGATTATTATGTATGTGTGAATTCTTATATCTTATTTTTTAAGGTCACACCATAGTACATAGGTTATGAGGATATAGGTAAAATGGATTTCACCAGAGATATGCATGCATAAGATATCATGGATAGAAAAATAAACATAATATTTTCTCTTTTATCACTTTATTAATGTTTTTCTTGCAATGGCTTGTTGACACATCAATCTCCATGAGTGCATGCTTTAAATGGTGCATCAAGAATGGGGTGGTATCATCTTGTGGCACTTTTAGATAGATGTTGGTATACACTCATATTACACCATCATTACTCTTTATCTAACTTTCTCTAATTCTATATCCATATATACCTTTTATCTACTTTTCATCCATATTTGTTAGCCTATATATACCCTATGGTATCGACCTAGCCATTACCATATGTTTTGTGGATTTGTATTTATTGTACTCTATATTATAGCCTAATATAGTTATAGTTTTATCTTTTGACATTTTTACTACATCATCTTGGCTAATAACATATTATGACAATCAACATCTTCTAATTATATTGACCCAATTGATCCCATCAATTTAGTGTTTAAGGTTGTCTTTGGATATTGTAACAATATATATAGATGTCATATTTTATTCTAATAATATTTATCACATTCATCTTCTCTTTTTATATTCACATTTCTAATATTAATTATTATTTGGGAGAGTTAAAGGGTTTATAACCTTATCTTTGATGTCATGTCTTGTGGTGTCATTGAAACTCAATAAGAGCGGTCTTTTTAGGTTCCTAACTAAGTATATTTAAGTATTAATACAACCATTTAAGGTATACAACCTATAACATCTCTTGCAAAGGACCACTTGATCCAAAGTATGACATTTAAGAATTGATAGATCCACCCAAAGGTAATTATTTATATCCCTATGCTCTTTTACTATATTTACTTATTATATTAGACATATGTTGTTTATTTCTTTATGGATGTATATGTGTATCCTTGCTTAGACTCTTCATTATACCAAATAAGTTGGTATAGATATAAGGTTATTTAGGCTTGTCATTCATTACCTTAGGTTGGATAAACCACTATTTAGTTGACCATTGCACCTTACAATTTTTACAATCACTTACCCATCATTTACTTCACTTGTACCCATTTAAAACCATTTACTTTACTTGCATATTTAAAACCATATTTACAACCATTTACCTTTTAATAGTTCTAGTAATAGTTATAAATTTATGTCATAGGCTTAGATTTTGCAACCCTTTCCTCTTGATATTTGAGATTTTAGTTACTCTCTACTAGATCTATGGATATCATTAGTCCTTACCTACTCATCCAAGTATACATAGGCTTAGTTTGATTTATATTATCTAAGTCCTAGTTTATTAAGAAAAATATTATAGTTATAGGTCATCCTAGATTGTGAATATATTTTCATGAACCTAACGTGAATCTTATCCCTCATTTGATTGGATCAGTTTCATGTTTTTCCTTTTATCTTTTTAGAGACACTATAAAAATCATAATATGTATTTCATCCTAACCTTATTGGTTAGACTAATATTTTTCTTAGTTTTACCAATGGTATCAGCCTACCCAATACCATTTCTTGTATGTATTCTAACTATATCAACCAAATCGATACCATTATTTTTTATCCAAACTTTATCATCTAGATTGATACCATTATGTGTGTTTTTCCAATGATATTAGACAACCCAATATAATTATGTTTGATCAATTTATACATTTTATTATTGGCCTAATATGGTTTTGTTTATTTTTTAATTTCATTCCATACTAAAAATTTAGCTTTTAATTTATATCACTTTCATCTTATTTCATCAAATCTAGAAACATGAAATTATTTGCCTAAATGAGATAAATAGTGACATAAAATTAGAATGATAAAGATATACAATAAGAGACACAAAATAATTTAGAACTTATTATATTTGGAAAGATGCTGAAATGGGAATTAACAAAAACAAATTACTTCACTAAAAATTTGATAATGTAGGATTGAGATAAAAAATGAAAAACTAATTGTGTGACTATGTTGACTGACTGTGAATTAGGAACAATGTTTTCAATTACTTTCTAGAAAAGGTCACTAGAATCAAATAGGGGTGTGGTGTATTGGTGTCCTTAGGGCATGTCAACATTATATAGGGTTTTATGCTCTATAATTGATATGACATGTTTTCTTCATGTGTGTATCTATTTGAATATGAAAGGTCACTTGATATATTATGAAAATCATTATGTGTCATATTATGCAATTTTAACCCTAGTTTAATAGCCCATAAATGATAAATGGAAGAAAATGGAAAAATAAGTTAGTGGTTGAAGTTGTGCTAGTCCTCAACACCCCCTATTTTGAAATTTACCTACATACCATTACTCTGAAAAGGGATCAAAATCCATTTAGTTATCACATGTTATTGTGGTGTGTATGTAAGAATTGTGTAATTATATAAGTTTTTGTAATTATAGTGTGATCAAGTGTTTCAATCATGAATTGTGACCTTTTAGGTGTATTTAAACTTTATCTTAGGGTTATTAGGGTTGTATATATTCATAATTGGGAGAAATAGGGAATGTTATCTCAATGTGCTAATATAATTCTAGTGATTTTTAATGTGTGAACCTCTTGGATGAAAAATGACTTAAAATTATGGATTTATAGTGATAAATTAGGAATTCCTTTATATAGGTATTTCTAAATGTATAAGATGACTTGTTACATGAATTTTAATTTGAGAAAATATTCATTATTTAGTGGGAGGACATAGTTAGTGGAATTATATAGGACCAAGGAGTGGGATAGTCCAAAGGTATGGCCTTATATAAGGAGAAAAAATAGTTGAGCTGGGAGTATGGATTAGTTAAGGGATAATCTTGAGTTATTTTGAATGAGTAATATGGATATTTTTTGAGATAATTAGGTGCTTGTAGGAATGGGGCAATCCAATATAAATTGAAGGAAACAAAGTCAAAAATAACATGGAATGAGGTATGAGATAAGTCCATATAAATAATAGTCATAAATATACTATTTTAGCTTAAATTATAATTTATGTGTCTACACATCTTTATTTTTTATTTGTCTTCATAGAATTTGTGTTATGGCAATTTTAAAACCAATAAGAGTTGTCATTTTGGGACAAGTGATCATAATATTTACATGAGTCATGGAGGAATTGGTATTTACCCAATACTCAATCAAATAAATAACACTATATACATAATTATATTTTCACATACCTCACAATATATCAAAAATATCTGTGTTTTTTGGTAACCATTACGAATCCTTTTAGTGATTTGATTTTGTAGTGCACCAGTAAGTGGTTAGCCTTGGGAATTTACTATTAAAATACCTTAGAGATAGGATATTTTGGTTTAGGTATGGTTTAATCCTTCATAGTTAGTGTCCTTGAAGTTGTATTCATAATTTATAACTAGGATCAATATATCTGAAAGCATACAAGTTAAACACATCTATTCTAGTCATACCTCTTATTTTCACTTGGATTTTCACCCTTTGAGGAGATTTATCAACTTTCCTCATCTAAGTGGCACAATTGAAACACCTCTAGGCTATGGGTAGCCTAAGAAGGAGGTATATCTCTAGATAGGTTTAGCTCCCTTGATGTACCACTTTTGGATCACTACTATACCTATGCTTGCAAGGAAAAGAAAGATAAAAGTAAAAGTAAACTATCATAAATGTGGTGATACACCACATTGATTGATTAATACTAACCAGCTACATGTCACACATGAGACAAATAGAATAACTAGGCATACACTTCTCTAATCTAAATATTTTCACATCAATATTTCATTATGAGTTTGTGATAAATTTTTAAGCTAGGAGGACTAGACAAGAGGCCTAGAATGGTAGTATTAAATAGACTAACTCACTCAACCTTGAAATTTCATAGAAAACTTCACATGACCTACAAGAAGAATCTTTCAAGATGAAATAGGTGTGAGAATGAGATAACAATGTTAAGGAAATAATAGTCATCACTAAGAAAGATCAATCATTTAAGTAAACACACTATAAATAGTCATAAAAGAGGTAAAATTAGTAGTCTTTATTGATATATGGTATGAAATTGAGCATGGATTCTCCATACTCAGGTGGATAATCTTTTATAAAGGCCAAAATGGCAAGTTCTTATAAAACTTGAGAGAGAGAAGAGAAGAAAGAAGTACAAATGTCATAAGGATAAGTTTCAAGATAATAAAATAAGTTACATGTGCATGAAAAGATAATTTTAAATTGATCATGTAAATTTAGAAAGCACAGGTGTCAATCCAGGGCATGAAACTCTTGAAATGTGGCATGAAATTCCCTTTGTTGGCTTAGAAAATTGTCTTCATAATTCACCCCTATTTGAACATCCAGAAACTAACCAAGGATAGGTTTAATGATTGGAATGAGAGGGAAGGGTTTTATACATGATTATATATGCATTGAATACGTTCCTAATCATCTAGATTCTTCTAGAAGTGAGCCATCACTGCCTCTAATCAAAGAAAACTCCTATTTCACACATCTTGCACACTTGGATTCCAAAGTGGATTTAGTTTTAAATTAAAATGAATTAAATGGAGTAGATTAAAATTTTAAATAATCTCCATGGTCTTATATTACTTAGGTACACCTTAAAATCAGCTTACTTAAAGTTCTCACACTTCTCACTATCTTGTTCATTTTGCTAGTTTTGACTAGCTAAGATGAAAGCTTTGAGAAGCACACTTAAGAGTTTTTATGAAGCATTAAATGGACATAGTGATTTAGGATAATTATTAATATTCCTTCCAAATTTGATGTCATCTCATGAAACCTCTTAGAACATGCACAATGCATAAAAAATTCAAATAAAGAAAATTTTCACCCTATCTGTACAAATAGGGAATGCCTCAATTGGATGGAAAGGGTATTTGGAGAATAATTTTAAAAATTCATATACTTTCATGGTAATTAAATCCAAGTTATATATTTCTCCATCTTCATTTCCTACATTGAGTCACTAGCAAGGGTTTGCAAGGGTTTTGAGTCATTTCCACTCTTAAGCTTTGTTCATGAAGATTTCACATTGTAATTTCAAAAAAATTACACAAGGTTAAATTTAAGGACAACTTATAACCCTTAAAAACTCATTGGTTCTCCATTCATAACCCTAGAGAAGATATGAACTTCCAAATTTGCCCTATTGAGCCTTTCTTTCCATTTACATAGGCTATGATATGGTTCTACGCCAAAATTGGATCTCCTTGTGGTTTATATGCACACAAAGAGATTTAAAACATATTTTTTTTATCATATAAACATTTATTAGTCCATTTTAATCCACTCCTAAAGTTTGAAATGACATTGGTCTACCATTTGGGCTTTAGGCCAAAACCTTGCCTAATAAGCCTGATTGTAACCCTTATGGTCCATGCAAATTTATTAATATTATACCTGATTTTATTGATTCCTCATGTTGGTATAGATGTTATAAAACTTCCCATACCTCTTAAATATTTCCAATTAGATCTTAACTCAATTTTTTATCCATACTTTCCAAAACTATAGGGTTTACACTTCTAGGGAAATACCCCTTATTTGAGACAAAATAGAGGGTACTTCCCCTATTTCATTAGAAAAGTTGAATGTTTTAAGAGCCTATATAATTTAAAAGGACACTCTATTTAATTTTTCATCCCTTTCTCTAGTCATTTAACCCCCAAATTCCTCAAAAATCTAATAAAGACTATGAGAGAGGTAGATTGAGCATATGACAGTCATAAACTGACTGTGTATTGCCCTTGAAAAAGGTTTTTATGATCTTCTCCCTTGATATGAGGACCTCATGAGATTTAAATTATATTTTAAATCCATTCTAATCACTTCTTCATTATAACCTTTTCTAAAACCCTTAAATTCATGTATTTCACTTGACTGGTCGAGATAATTGACTATATTTGCTATTTGGGTGAGGCACTTGTAGGTGCATTTGCATGGATCAGACCTTGGAATAATTTAAGCAACCCTTTTGAGACCTTAACATATCATTTTTAAAGTATTTTTACCTAATAATTCCATAGTTTGGCTGTATTCACATCAAGAAACCCAATCCCTTTGCTCTCTACCTCTCACAATTAGCTACAGTTGATTGTGTGAGGTCTTGTAGGTGAAACTATATGATATAGTCATTTTTTACATGTTTTATATTCTTATTGAATCTCTCTACACCATAATATAGCTTCACTTTTTTCTTTTATGCTTGGTATGAGGTATGCCATCAAGGCTATTTGGCTTATTCTTCATGGTAACCCTACAACTAGCATGTAGGTATACATTTACGATAAAAAGGAGACCTCTAGGTAGATTTTATTCTTGAAACCTATGATATGTAATACATATGAAACATATGGGGTATTAGGAATAAATTTTATATAAAAAGTGTTATAATGGTTTTAGGTCTTCATACTTAATATTACACTATGGATTGTGAGACTTTGCAATCAATTGTAGGTTAACCTTTTAGGCAAGAGAAACTTGTAGGTGAGTATAGGACCCAAAACATAGCATATCATATCCTTTTGATTATCCTTTAGAATATATATACTCTTATATTTTCCTAGAGACATTTTATCATGAAATCATGGTTTAGGAATAAAACTTTGGGTGAAGGGTCTAGTTAGAGCTCTAAACCTATAGTAAAGGAATTTAGTGTTCAAATGGTAACTTTGAAGTGCTCAACTATTATCTTACACTAGTCATCTATCCTCATTAATTTTTAAATTATCCTCTCCTATGTGATAGTTACAATTTATTCTCATTAAAATGATCCAAATCTCTTGACATCCCTATTATATGATTTCCATAAAAAGACTAGGTGCTCTATTTTGTTATTTTAGGGAAAAGGTCCCTGAATATAGTCATTGCCTTCTGGAGGTAATTCCCCTCTAATTTAACAACTTATCCATTAAAATGTATATACCATGATATATATAGCATATTAGGACCTCAATAAGTATTCCATATTATGCTTCAACCTTTCTATATGGCTTTTTAGCTCTCTATTAACACCACTTGTAGGTGGACACTATCATGTGTACATGTAGTATATTAAAGTGTGGAAAATTATATTATTATTGAACTTAAATGGGTTATTATACCTTTTAAAATATTAAAAATACAAATCATTAATCATGAAAGGCTTGAAGTGAGGTCTAAAACTCCATTTTAGTATTGTTACCCTCTCGCATGTGTTAATGGAGTTGTAAATAGGATAGTGGGAAGAAATATGAATCATACACATGGTGTGCAAGCCTTTAAAAACCATGTACCTCATTAAAATATTAAAATTAATCCCATTTAACTTATTAATATTTATAACAAGTTAAAATACCCTGAATTTAATGTGATACTCTCTCTCTCCATGGCACCTGTAGGTGCATATTAATGTTAGGAGACTATGTGAGAGTGTTGTATATGACCACTATAGTATTATTTTAACTATTTTAATGATTAAATCATTAATTCATGTTTATAAAAGATATACCAAGGATTTTTAACCTTTATCACACCTCTATGAACATTCTATATAGGCTCCATACATGTGATTCAACATGGCTACAAGTGAAACTGGGTAAAGAGCTGACTGAGTATGACAATGGATTGAATGTTTGATCAAAGCATGGATTTATGAGACAAAAAATGGAATGTAGGTATTTATTATTTTATTTAAACATATAAAACACCATATCATATTCATATTAATCCCTTAAATATAACCAAACATTCTACAAATAAGGAAACCTAACTAAAACCTCATATGGTTGCGCCTTCCTACAACATGATATGATTTTCATATAAAAACACCATGAAAAACTAAAAAAATAATGTATAAAATTTAATAATATATCCAAAATCATATGTAAACAACATCACCAACTGGATTATATTGACTTGTCAAAACTAGACCAAAACCTATAGGGTGCAGGAAATAGTGAGCAAAAAAACATAGTCAACTTGTTAGAGATGATTCATAAAGCATGGTTGATGAATATTTAAACTATTATAATTTAAATTAATATCTCTTATTTTAATTTCACCTTATAAAGGTGTTTTAATTGGAAGTCCTCCAAGTGCTCTTACTAAGCATATACCTACTGACTGGTTTTGTGTGTCTAGAAGGGTGAAAAAGGATCAAAATGGTTTTGGAATTTTTTTGTCATTTATAAAGAATTTAAATCACTAATATGAGTATTAATAATATTAATATCCATTAAATGACCTTATCCCATGTGTCAACTTACTTCATGGTCCATACAAGTGCCAAATTCCTCCTTTTTAATTGGTTTCTTGATTTTTATTTAGATAACCTACAAGATTCAGATGGGAATGACATTCATGATAGATAATATGACTTATAAGACATTTTAAAGGAAAATATTACACTTTTACACTTTTAAAATCATACCACTTGTATTTATGACCCCTAAATGCCTTCTAAGTGACTCAAAGTGACATTTAAACTAATTAAATTATGACTAAGGATAACAAAGAATTAAATTACATCAAATAGACTATAAAATAACATATGAAAAAATATTAGACCCCTAAAACATATAAATATCAAGTTTTTACCAATAGGGGTCCAAATTTGACCTACATGGTCAAATTTAATCAACAAAATCTCATAAGGGTAGTATGCCTACTGTACTAAAGATTAGTAGCCTTATCTTATCCATGGGCTTAAGGAGTTATCTGAAGTCTAAAACAAAACAAGAACACCTGAAACTTGACAAAAAGGATTTGACCAACACAAGAGAACTAGTTACCTTAACCACACAAAGCAAAGAAAACACACTAACAAGACACACACGTGTGCTCAAATCACTTAGGGAAAATAGAAAACAAATAACTATGTACAACTAGAAACTAAGCATACTTCCTTTCTAGGATCAAATGGAAATTTCCTTGAATCTTATTATTCATGAGATGAATCATAGTGCCAAGCATGTTTCTGCTTGGATTGGATGCTTGGTAGATCATACCTATTCCTTGGCACTTCACTTGATCTACTCTCAAGTAGTTCATCCTTAAATAGGTCTCCAATGTAAATGTATTCCTCTTGAATTTGTACACATAAATAATAATATTTCCACTCTTTTTCTCATGATCAAGTTGTATCTTCTTGGGAGGCATGGCTTCAAGAGGAGTAGTTTCTTATTCTTTGGAAGATTGAGGCAAATATAAGTTTATTTTATCCTTAAAAAGATTATGTGTTTCTCCCAAATAATTAAGAGGATGATAACCCATTTTTATGGTTTAAAACATATCATCATGGGATGCATATACCTCTTTAAAGGATAAATTTTAAAAGTTGATTTTTCTTTGCACACTCACTTGAATGTCAAGGCTACCTTCTCCATTTTTGACTAGATCATATCCTCATAGAAGTGGATTATAACCTACTCAAATGATTTTAAAAAAAGTCATACCAAGGCTTATTAGAGACTTTTTATTAACCACCTATGATATATTGGATAGTGATGGAAAAATTAATGATGATTTCCTCTTCTTTGACATAAGAAAAACATTCTTCAATATCTTCACAATCAGAAGATTCAACATAATAAATCACCTCTTCTTCAGTTTTTATAACTTCTTGATGGATCTCAAGTTGTA
Organism: Torreya grandis; assembly: GCA_037957365.1. Taxonomy (NCBI): domain Eukaryota; kingdom Viridiplantae; phylum Streptophyta; class Pinopsida; order Cupressales; family Taxaceae; genus Torreya; species Torreya grandis. The sequence goes on from JARHVA010004380.1 coordinate 507,232, forward strand.
TCTCAATTTTCATAACCTTAATTTTCTTCTCAAGGGCTATAATATTCTTAATTTCTTTCTTTCTTGGTGATTCTAATGATAAGCATTTTGTAAACATGTGACCTACTCCAGTGAGGCTACCAAGTAGCTATGTTTTCCTCAAGAAAGAGTTTTCAATTCTTATCAACCAAATGTTCCTTTTTATGTTCCCAAACCATATTTCCATCAAGGAAAATGGTGATAGGGTGAGGACAATATGAACTAGTTGGTGGAGGTCAAACATAGAACTCAACATCAGATTGAGAATGAAGTGTAGAGGATCCTTTTGGGAGTTCTTGAGGAGGGGGAGGCAAACCTTGTGATATAATATCTTGGTTTTCTTCCTTATATTTTACAACCACTTCATTGAAATTTGATTCATATTGATAACTCTCTTGAGAGAGGTTAGATGGGGTGTGTCTAGGCATAGGATTTTCTTTTGGCTCTAAACCTTCCATCACACCTTGACTCAATAATTTCATTCTTCACTCTAACTCTTCAATTTACTTAGATAGGTTCTCTTTAAAAAGTCTCTCTTGAAGTTGATAAGAATATTTATGAGGATAATGAGTACAAGATGGATAACATGGAAAATAAGAGGTCTCTTGAGGAAGGGTGGGAGGGTTTTGCATAAGATCAATCTCTTTCTCAACTTTACACTATTTATCAAGGCTTTTATCCACTTTACTTTCCCATGATTCTACTACCTTATTCCATCTTATGATGTGAGTATTATGGGTCTCTTCTTGAGGTAGTGATGCAATTTGAGAAATAGATGAAGTGTTAAATAAACTTGGGATCTCCTTAGGATTAGATTCTCCACCTTGTCTCCCACTTGGGATTTCATATCTAGAAGTCTCTTCTTGAGGTGGGGATGTAATGGGAGAGGGAAATGAGGGATTAAATTACACTTCATTTATTTATGATATGGACTGATTCATATACTTATTAGCTAACTTAACCTACCTATCAAGGTATTCTTCAAAAATAAGGCTTGTCTTTCCAACTTTCTCTTCTAGTTGATTGAGAAAAAAATGACTTTGATAAGCTTGATTGGGTTCATGAGTAGGGGTAAATCAGAGATGATAGTAATCTTAGGGAGGTAGATTTGAGTTATGTTAGGTTTGGTGAGGTTGTTCATCATAAATTCTTAACTTATCTTCTAAGGATGTAACCAGGCCACTCACATCTAGCATCTCACTTGTGATCCTTTGCCAATTTTCTCTCTAAATAGGTACCACTCTCTTTTAGCTAGCTCTAATGAAACTCTCAAATTATGAATGGTGTGACCAGGAACATCTTGACCATGTCCCCTTTATGTGTCAAGATATATCATGTAACTCTCATAGCCTAAGATATTTTACTTGAAGGTTGAAATGGATTGATTTGAGAAGTGACTAGGTTGATTAGGAGGAGCAAGATATTAAGAAGGCTAGTTACAAGACTGATACAACTCATGAAAATGTTGATAAGGGTCATATTGGAGCTATTAAGAATCATGACAAGGCTGATAAGAATCATACAAAGGCTGATAATAAATTCCATAAGCTTGAGATATCTCACCAACTTGTGTAAAATAATACTCAACAACAAAACTAGCCATGGAAATTCATTATGAAGTAAGAACACAAAGAAAAAATTACAAACAATATTCAAAAGGAAAACCTAGAATTCTTGACCATCTGATGTAACTTTAGAGTCACCATTAGTGCTTAGATAGATGCCTCTAAAGGTTGATGTGTTGCAATATAACACCAAAAAAATTTCAACTTCTTGAATAATGAATCCCAACATGCATGCCAAAAACTATTGTTACTATGATTTTCACCCTTTGAAGAGATGTCTTAACTCTCCTCATCCAACTGGCACAATTGAAACACCTCTAAGTTATGGGTAGCCTAATAATGATTTAGATCTCTAAATATCACTAGCTCCTTTGATGTACCACTTTTGGATCACTACTACACCTATGATTTCAAGGAAAAGGGAGATAAAACTAAAATTAAACTATCTTAAGGGTGGTGATACACCAAATTTATTTATTACTACTAACCATCTGCATGTCACACATGAGACCAAGAGACTAACCAAGCATACACTTATCTAATCTAAATATTCTCACTTTAGTATTTAATTATGAGCTTGTGATGACTTTTTAGGCTAGGAGGACTAGAAAATAGGCCTATAATGTCACTATTTAATAGACTAATTCAACCTTGAAATTCCATAGAACACTTCACATGACCTATAAGAAGAAGCTTTCAAGCTACAAATAGGTGTGAGAATGAGACAACAATGCTAAATAAATAATAGTCATCATTATAAAAGATAAATCATTAAAGTAAACACAATATGAATAATCATATAATAGGTAAAATTAGTGTTATTTATTTATAAATTATATGCAAATGATTTGGGCTTCACCATACTCAGTTGGAGCATATTTTACAAAGGCCAAAATGGCTAGTTCTTATAGAACTTGATAGAGAGAAGAGAAGAAATAATTCCAAAGTTCATAAGGACAAGTGTCAAGTCAAAAAAATGAGTTAAATATGCATAATAATATAATGTTAAACTGATCATGCAAATTTATAAATCACAAGTGTCAATCCAAGGCATGAAAATCTTGAAATGTGGCATGAAATTCCCTTTGCTGGCTCAAAAATCTATCTTCATCATTCATCCCTATTTGAATTTCCAAAAACTAACTAGGTATATGTTTAATGATTGGAATGAGAGGTAAGGGTTACATATATGCTTCTCCATGCATTTTATGCATTCCTAATCATCTTGAATCTTATGGAAGTGAACCATCACTACCTACAGTAAAAATTTAAATTATACATCCCCCCTATATATTATATTTAAATATATGCATGCACCCTATATATGAGATTTGGAATATTGTGTGGATATGCAACATAATAGATAAATAATTATTTTAGATGTACCCATTACTTATGCCTTTTCCACCATGTAACCTTTTTGTTAAAAGAGGATTGTTCTCATCAATTTTAGAGGGGTCCACTTAAAAAGAATCTAAGAGTACTCTTAGATTTAAAAAATGTGAGACATCACCTTTTACAAGGTAAAATATTATGATTAATATTAATAAGAAGGATGTGACTAACCTTTGAAGGATATTTGAATCCTTTCCATTTATTTTATATAAATGGTATTTTAATTTAATAAGTATATGTTATTTATTGAGTAGGTCATAATTTAATGATAAACTCCTCTTTCACACACTTTGCAAACTTGGATTCAAAAATGTCTTTATTTTTCCATGAAAATACATTAAATTTAGTGGATTATACTTTTAAATACCCTACATGTCCTTATATTACTTAGGTACACCTTAATATCACCTTACTTAAAGTTCTCACACTTTTCACTATCTTGCTCATTTTGGTAGTTTTGACTGGCTGAGCTGAAATCTCTAGCATGCACACTTAGGTTTTTTTTTGAATAATTAAATTTACATAATGAGTTATTATAAGTATTAATACTCCTTTAAAATTTTTATTTGTCTTGAAACCTCCTAGAACCTGCACAATACACAAAATAGTCAAAGAAAGTAATGATGTACCTTATCCATATAGATAAGGAATGCCTAAATTAGATGTAAAGTGTATTTATAGATTCATCTACAACATACATCTACTTTAATTTTCATTCCATCCCATTTGGATAGCTCTTCATTTTCATTTCCTATATCAGGTCACTAGCAGGGTTTGCAAGGGTTTTGAGTCATTTCCACTCTTAAGCTTTGTTATTGAATATTTGATGTTGGAATTATAAAAAAAATACATGAGACCAAATTTAAGGACCCCTAATAACCCTGTAAAACTCTTTATATCTCCATGAATAACCCCAAAGAAGATATGAATTTCCAAAGTTGCCTTATCAAGCCTTTCTTTCCATTTACACATACCATGATATGGTTCTAAGATAAAAGTGGCTCTCCTTGTGTTTTATATACACACTAAGAGATTAAAAACCTCTGATATAATCCCATAAACATGTCTTAGTCTATTTAAATCCACTCTTAAATCTAGAAATGACATTGGTCTACCATTTGGGTTTAGGCCAAAACCCTACTTAATAAGCCTGACTGCAACCCTTGTGGTCCAAGACAATTTGTTGAGATTTTCCCTTATGTGATTTATTCCTAATGTTTTTATATATTTTATCCAACTTTCCACACCTCTTACATATGTACAATCATCTCTCAAATCATTCTTTTATCCCTACTTTCCAAAACTGTAGGGTTTACACTTCTAGGGAAGTACCCTCTATCTGAGACAAAATAGAGGGTACTTAACCTATTTACTCAAAAAAAGTGAATGTTTCAAGAGACTATATGGGTGAAAAATAAACTATATAAAAATTTTCAGCCCTTTTTCTATTCATTATATCCCCAAACTCCTCAAAAATCCAATACATAATATGAGGGAGGTAGATTGAGCATATGAAAATCATATACTGACTGTGTATTGCCCTTAAAAAGGGTTTTTATGCTATACTCATTTCATATGATGAACTCATGATATGTCAATGTTATTTTCAATCCATTTCAATAATTTATTCATTATAACCCTTGATAAAACCCTTTAAGTCATGTCTTTCACTTGATTGGTCCAGATACTTGACTGTATTTCCTATTTAGGTGAGGCACTTGTAGGTGTAATTGCATGGATTAGACCTTAGAAACATTAAACCAATCATTTTTATAACCTCCAATATCATTTTTAAAGTATTTATACCTAATCATTCTATACTTGGGATATAGCCATATCAAGAAACCCAATCCCTTTACCCTCTACCTCTCATAGTTAGCTATAGTTGACTATGTGAGGTCCTCTAGGTGAAACTATATGATCTAAGACTTGTTTTCATGTTTTATATCCTTATTTAATCTATTTAAACCATAATATAACTATAATTATTCCTTTTATTCTTGGAGTGAGGTCTGTCATCAAGGCTATCTAGCCTATTCTTCATGGTAACCCTACAGCTAGCCTGTAGGTATACATTTTTGATAAAAAAGAGACCTATAGGTAACTTTTATCCTTGAAACCTATGTCATTTAATCCATAGGAAACATATGGGATATTAAAAATCAATGTTATCTAACAAGTGTTCCAATGTTTATAGGTCTCTATACTTAATATTACACTATAGACTGTGAGATTTTGCAATCAATTGTAGGTTAACCTTTTAGGCAAGAGAAACTTATAGGTGAGTATAGGACCCAAAACATAGCATATCATCTCATTTTGATGATATTTTACATCATAGATACTCATTTATTTTCATAGATCCATTTGATCATGGAAGCATAGTCTAGGATTGCAACCTTGGGTGAAGGGTCTAGTTGGAGCTCTAAACATATAGTGAAGGAATTTAGTATTCAAATGGCAACTTTGAGGTGTTCAAATACTGTATTATTTTAGTCATCTATCCTCATTAATTTTTCAAGGATCCTCTCCTATGTTAGAGATATAAGGTATGCTCATTCAGATGCTCCAAATCTCTTTACATCCATGTTATATGGTTTTCATAATATACCAGGTGTTATGTTTTCCTATTTTATGAAAACGGTCCCTAAATATAGTCATTGCCTTTGGGAGGTAATTCCACTCTCATTTTCCAACCTATACCTTCAAATATCTCTATAAGGATCTACATAACACATTAGGACCTTAAGAAGGATTCCATCTCATGCTTCAATCTTTCTATATGGATCTTTAGCTTTTTGTTAACACCACTTCTAGGTGGGTATTGTCATGCGTATAGGTAGTATATGAAAGTGTGGATAATTTTATTGTTTTTTACCTTCATTGGGTTCTTATACCTGTCAAATATTCAAAAAATAACTCCTTCATCATGAAAGACATAAATTAAGTTCCAAAACTCCATTTTAGTATTATTACCCTCTTGTAGGTGTTAATGGATCTATAAACAGGATAGTGGGTAAAAATATGAATCATACACATAGTGTGTAAGCCTTTAGAAACCATTGTATCTCATTCAAATTTTAACATGAATCCCCTTTAACTTGTGAAGATTTATAACAAGTTAAAATAACCTAATTTCAACATGATGCTCTCTCTCCATGGCACTTGTAGATACATGTTAATGGTAGGAGACTATGTGAGAGTATTGTGTATGAATGATATAGTATTATTTTAACCATTTTAATTGTCAAATTATTACTTCATGTTGATAAAAGATATACCAAGGCTTTTTAACCTTCATTACACAAGAGGTGATTATGATAATGGACTAAGTGTTTGATCAAAACATTGAGTTATGAGACCAAAAATGTAAGGGAGGTAGTCCTTATGGCCTTTAAACATGAAAAAAACCATACCCTCTTCATATTAATCCCCTGAAAATAATCAAACATTCTAAAAATAAGGAACCCTGACTTAAACCTTATATGGTGGCACCTTCTTACAACATGAGATGATTTGCCTATAAAAACACCATGAGACACTAAAAAAATCATGGATAACATTTTATGAGAGATACAACATCATTTGGAAACAACATCACTAATTGGATTGTACAGACTTGTCCAAACTAGAGAAAAACCTATAGGGTGTAGGAAATAGTAAGCAGAAAAACATAGTCAACTTGTTAGATATGATTCATAAATCATGGTTGAACAATCATCAAAATATTTTAATTGAAATTAATCTCTCTAAGTTTAATTTCACCTCCCAAATGCGTTTGACCTATAAGTCCTCTAACTAGCCATACTAAACACAAACCTACAAACCTATTTTATGTGTCTATAAGGGAGAAGAAGGAGAAGAATGGTTTTAGAAATTTTTTAGCACTCACAAATCATGTAAATCACTAAGATGAGTATGAGGAAGATTAATATCCATTACACGACCTTCTCCCATGTGTCACATTTCCTCATGGATTGTACAAGTACCAAACTCCTCCTTTTTAGTTGGTTTCTTGATTTTTAGTTAGATAGCCTACAAGATTTAGATGGGATTGGAATTCCTAAATATAATGTTTTGGACATTTAAAAGGAAATTTATACTCTTGGACACCTTGAAAACCATTTCACTTGCATTTATGACCCCTACATGTGTACTAAATGACTCAAAGTGACATATAAACTAATAAATCCATGACTAAGGCTAAAAAGAAATTAAATTACATCAAATAAACTATAAAATACCCTATGATATAATATTAGACCCCTAAAACATCTAAAGATCAATTTTTTACCTATAGGGGTCCCAATTTGACCTACAAGGTCAAATTTGGTCAACACCTCCATGGTCCAAATTTATTAGTTTTTGGTTATATTCTTAGATTTTTTTATTATATAATATATCAACTAGCATAGTACCATTCCATGTTGTGTGAAAACTACATCATCTAACCAAACTATACCAACCAACCCAATATAGTTATATGTGTTAGCTTGAATACATCAGGCAACCTGATATAGTTTAATTTTACCATCTTCTTGTTAAACTATCAACAAACCAAATATAGTTCTTTTTTATGACAATAATATACCATTTACTCTAATATTTAATTATTTTCCCCAATTTCAATTTGTAACTATATTGTCCAAGCCAATATAATCTACTTTTAGCATTCCCAAGCAATTCATTTCACTGACTAGTTCAGTATAGTTAATATTTTCTCTTCCACTATGGAATACATTTTGGATATGTTATCAAATATATTTTGCTCCCATCTTGATGTCTGTAGCATGCTATGTAAAAATATAATGATATAATGGGATCACCTCAAAGTTATAGGACCTTAGTGAATTGAGATGAACCTCTGGAGAAAGCCAAATCCCTTTCACTAAATTTAATGCAACTGATAAACTACCAGTTCATGTGGAAATTTTTCTTTTTAGTGATCTTGATTATAAACTAGGGTTTGACTATGAGAAAAGAGATTTAGAAATGAATTTACAATATTGTAAATGGTTATTGCACCAAATATTCTAATTGGATTTGAATGCTTGCTTTGAGTGAACACAACAAAATAATAAATTTTTTTAAATTTTTTTGGAGCACAAACTCGTGAAAATATTAAACCAAAGGTAATACTGGGAATTTCTCATACAAATGACAAGATTCCTTATTTTTATCAAACAATCTTTCAAAAGTTAAAAATAATACCCTAAATAAAATTCTGTGAATGAAATAAGAATAAAATCATCCACAAATTTAATAAATAACCTTGCATACATAAATATGAAATAGATAAGAAAGGAAAATATTCAATCTATTCTCATTTTCTAGGTTATAACATGTAGATAAATTATTCATAATGCATGATAATTTATCTAACAAAAAAAAAGATAAATGGACTATGCCATAGTACCCATATTTATACAAAATATTCTCTTAGAATAGATTTAGTTATCAAAAACTCCATGCCTAGTTCAAAAGCATGAAAAATCTAAAAAATCCATGTAAAGGGGGTGTGATCTTTAGTTGAAATGTCATCCTTACCAAAGTGAAAGGCTGAAAAAGGGAGTATGCAACTATTGGGCATTCCAAAAAACTACTATAAGAATGGGAGAACATGTTGAATCTTCATACAATACCTTCATCTTATTGAATTGAGATTATGTAGCTTCTCCATGCAATGAGGTTCCAAAAAGTGAACTCATACTCAATAAAATAGATAGTTTTTAGATAACTTAAGGTTATTTTTTCAAAACATAACTTTTAATTTTGAATTGGGTCTTTTACAACTTTTGAGACATCTAATTTTGACAAAATTGGAAATACAATTTACAACATGAGTTTTTTCAAGTTAAGTACCTTAGACTTGTCAAAAATGAAAGTGCAATTTACAAGTTTTATTTTTACAACTTTCAACCTATCAAAAAGGAACATGGAAATTACAAGTAGCTCTTTCTCAAAAAGAGATGTCAAAATTATAGTTGCAATTTACAATCTTCAAGTTTATAATAATTTTTACAACAAGGAAATACAATATATAGAATGTATTTGATTGAAAGAATTAATCTACAACCATAAATTTTGAAGACTCTTTATCCATATTTGCCTATGTCTTTTCAATATATGCATCAAAAATTTTAAATATCTCTAGGATACAATCTTCATTAGGACCAAATGAGTATAAGTTTCTTATTTCACACTCTGGAATTGTGTCAGAGAGTTCTCTTTTTGCAACCTATATAATTAAGTTTCTTTCCCCATTTGATCTAGTGTATTATGGTACATGATAAAATGGTGGATAGACCTCAAGCTAAATGTTATGTCTTATGTTGATTCTCTCTTGAGCACTCTTTTTAACTTGTCTTGAACTTCCTATGACAAAATGATCTGGTCTATATATGTTGCTTCATAGGATAATTTATTAATAAAATCTTTGATGTCGTAGATCAGATTTGTGACCTTATCATGTGTATCCTTAGCTTTATTAGTACTCTCAGTGAGTATTCTTATTTTTAATTGATCTATTATATCCAATTCCTCATGCTCTACATAATTTTTCAATATCTTTTTTATAATGAGGGTTTCTATTTCAACTGTGTCCACAACTTGCAACTTTGGGTAGAAAAGGTTCAACATTTCTATCTCTTCTTGATATTTACTTATTTGATTCCTCAATTTTGCCCATCCATCCTTCAAAACTTTGTAATAGTCTATTTCTAATTCAATGAATTTATTTCCCTTTGAAATGATTTCCTCTACCCAATCCTTTGTAGCCTTTCCCATGTCACCGAACTCTATTATTTCATCAATGTTTCTCTATCTATGATCTAAGTAATAGACTGTGTTGGTTAGGTAATGGGCTTAATGAACTTATTTAATGCAATCATTAATTATTCAACCTTATTATTAAATTTATCCTTAGTGACCTTGTCATTCTCTATTTTATCCAAAAGGTAGTTAATTATATATTGAACATCATGTTTCAATCCCTTTCTTGTAGGATGACCAAGGTGAAATTATAATATTTGGTAATCCCCCACCACTAGATCTTGTTTCTATTTGTCTAGTGGAGTGACTGTAATCTCTACATACTTCTCCCTTATTGAATCTTATAGTATTATTAATATGGTTCTCAAAGATCCCTTTGATTTCTTAAATGAATTTATAAGGCCAAAATCCAATGTACTTTGGGACACCATCTGTATCTATTTATTTCCCATTGATTACACTAGCCAACTTTGAGTGGCATCTTGTCATCTTGACACTGCCAACTATGAATTTGTATCAAAATTTGTTTCACTAGTAGTTACAATGATTAGTGTTGTATCCTTCACTAATATGGTTGATAATTCTTTGTTTGATGTTTTGGAAACCTCTTCCCCATCTATGCAGTGAGTGGACACATTTGTATCAATTATTTTCTCTGTCTCTACCTCCTTTATAGGGGTTAGGGTTATTGTGGAAATGGAATAAATGGGTGTATTGTAAATGAATGTGCCTATTGAGGGTGTGAGATATGTAAATAACACCAATGGATGGGCAAGCATAGGGAGTTAAAAAAAGGGAACCTATGGAAGTGTGAAATATAGAGACATGAATGAATCAAAGTTGTGGGGACACTTAGGGTTGATGAAATGGGAAAGGTGATAGGAGATGAAAATGAAGCAGTAGTCATCCCAATGGTTAGGATGGCTAGTGGGATTGTAGTCAAGATGAATGAATTTACAACTATATACTAATGAGTAGTGTTATTGATTAATGGGGTGGTGGTGGTGATTAAGGATGAGATGAAAGGAATTGTGGAAGAGGGGAATGAAATTTTGGGAGAAGGAGGAATTATGAAAGAGGGGAGTAGAAGTGAAACTTAAGTGTCCAATTGAGTTCATTAAACTATTGGCAATGGAGTTACTAGCACATGTGAGCTAGTGTAAATGGAGGGGGAAATTTTTTGAGGTGATGGTGGAGTGGAGACATGAAGAGGAGGTGTTGTAGATGATGGAATAATAGAGATAGGAGGAGAAATTATGATGAATATAGGAGGAGAAACCATTTGTGCTTCATGGGTAGCTGTGTCTCTAGTTGATATTACTATGGGTTGATATGTAGTTTCTCCTTGGCTACTAGATTGTCCTCTCTTAGCTTTTGTCTTTTACTTTCTCTTATGAGATATTACTATCCTATTTACTTGTTCTATTTGAGTTCCAATGCTAAAAACTTATACTATTAGTGTTACTCCCTTCTCCTTAAGCTCTCTTAACTTCTCACTGATACTCAATATTTCCTTAATCACCTTGATCCCTTTGCTTCTAATCTATTTGATTGTTCTAGTTGTTACATTGGTGGCTCTATCCATTAATGAGAAGGATTTAGGAATAGACCACATAATTGTTGGAAGGGGTTGAGTAAAGATCTTGTTATCATATTAAACTCTATCTACTTGGGATTCATCATCTACCAAGTCCTCAAAAACTAGTACCATGTTAAAAGCCTTGATTTAATCTAGTGTCATCTTGGAATAATCCTTTAATCTCACTTCATCTTGTAAGTCCTCCTAGTAGTCTTCATAATAGGGAACATGGGAATATGTTAAATACCCAATGTATTAGTAATGTTACCATTTACATCATAAAATGGCCTTACTTACAGTGCCCTCAAGTTCATCTAATTCATTTAAACATCTACACACTTGGATTTGGATAAGTAATGGCATATATACCTCCCTATAGTAATGGGGAAATGGATTCATGCTTTGTGTTTGCTTGATAACAATTTGTTAGGTTCTATGTGTTTGCTTACATACATTGAGAGGGTGTAAGGACAACCACTAAAACCCCCCACTCTAATGTATGAGTATGTGCAGAATCGAATGAAATAGGACCCTGAGTTCATTATCTATGAAGTATAAGCATCAAATAATATCTTATTTTTGAACTCTTTATCAAATATGACTATGATGTAGTATTTGAATGTATCATTTACCCTTCTAAAGTGTTATCTAATTACCTTGAGAGTGAGGTCAGGGTAATAGTTAAAAAAATTATTTATGCCATCATTCAATGTATTCAATCTTGGGGTGGCTCTCCCCTTTTCTAATATTTATACTAGATATGAAGTCATATAGAACTTCCCTATATTATAAACTTTCATCAACTGATTGTGGAAAGATTCACTTATCAATTGCTTCTAGTGGATTTGCTACTTGTTTTGGAGGATTATCTATATGTATTAGTACATCTAATCTTGAAAGTTCTTAGCATATGGATTTTCAGTGACTATGCAAGAGTATGATTAATCACCCACTTCATCCTTAAAATATATCCTTGAAAGTGTTTTTGGAAGTCTTGTAAAATTAAGCCTAGGGAATTTTAGCTATTATTTATTGATGACCCTTAAACATCTAGTGTTATTGTTTTGATAGAACTTTTTTGATGATTCAGGGGTTATATCAAGATAAATCTCATATTCAAGGATCAAAACACTTAGTATATGAATTTTGGGTTTGAGTTTAAAATTCTCTCTCCCTTATCATTCTACACTTCTCTCTTCTCTACATCATAAGGATTCACCAATGTGATCATAATATTAGGGATCTATTATAAGAAGGGGAATACTACTACCTGAGGTAGTCCATAATCATAAATGCTCTAAATATAATCATTTTTGAATTTGGTATTCACCCTAGTCTAGAAATCATCTAGGTCAATATGACTTAGGTCTATGTATGTGATCTCATTCATGTTGGATTCCAATTTGAGTGAGACATCGGGTCCCTTGGATTTGAGTTTAATCTCTTTTCTAGACATGGATTTAATGGAATTTACTAGGGGAAAACTAACTATAGAGTTTGAGGGTTTTGAGGGTGCAAAACATAGGTGAAATCTATAGTGGAGATTATGGTTTCTCAATATACTTGTTAAGTCTAGTGAAAACTCTAGTGGGTTTGAGGCTTGTAATTTAAAATAATATCCATAGTGCACTTTAGAGTTGCTTAGTGTACTAGGATTATCTACAGAGCTATGGGGTTACAATAGTAGGTGGAAACTCTATGGGTTTTGAAGTTGTGATAATCGATGAAAAGTTTGTGGGGACTATGTAAGGAGTCTTTAAAGGAATAAGCTATTGGTTTTTATTAATTTTTAAGACCCTATATTCTTGATGGCTAACAAAACACTTGATTAGATTCAACATGAACTTGGGTAACTAGACATTTCATCGATGATACCAAGTAGAAACAATAAATCCCTACTAATGCTAAGTAAATAAAAACCCTAAATATATAACTATATAGGAATAAAAACATGAAAATCAACCTATATTCACTTGGTAGAGGAAAATGATAACTAAAAATATAGTAGGAAAATAAGAATACCATGCAAGGGGATGAATGGCATCATGGCTCAAGTATGTATGGATGAGGTGCATGGCATCATGGTTTGATGTTGATTATAGGGTTGTGGTTTAAGACACAAAGCTCAAATTTTAAATTATTAAATAAATAATGTTTTTCAATTAACCCTATTTCATTAATAAATAACTTCTATATTAAATGTGCCTAGGTCAATAGTTGGTAGGAGGTTTAGAAATCTAGAGTTTGAGAGCAACTTTACAATTTTTAAAATTTTCAATTTTCACTTTTACCTCTACTTTATAATGGGTATATTGGTTCTTTGAAAATGGGAAAGTGGAATTCGAGGTGAAATTTTTAACTTATTAAGTTACAAACTACAACTGAGGTTTTAGTTTCTATAGGAAGGGTGATTAGCAGGAAGTGAAACTCAAGTTGTAATTTGCAACTTTGTAAGTTAAAAATTTTATCTAGAGTTTTGGTTTTCATCGGGAGTGATACATGGAAAGTGGAAGTTGGAAAGTAATTTTCAAGATTAAAAATTGTAAATTCCATTAGAATCTCCATTTTCTAAAGGGAATGTGTTTGGAAAAAAATAGAGCTCCATTTATAACTTTGCAAGTTGTAATTTATGAGTGGGGTTCTAGTTTCTGAACATTTTGACATTTTTTGATAAAAATATCAACATTTTTGTGACCTCTATGGGGTGATTGTTTGCTAATTATTTTCTTTCTAGTAGCCTTCTAGCTCATTAGACATGGAGTCATTTTAGGATTAACACACTTTAACTAGAGAAGAATAAAACTATGATTTGACTAAATAATAATGAAATAAGGAAAAATATAACAAACAAAGGAAATAAAATCTCCTAATGAGTTGACTTGTGTGAAGTCACTTATTGGAAAAAACCACTAACCTTACTATATACAATATTTTTGGAATGAATTCCAATAGCAAAAGCAAGCTTTGATTTATATCCCATTGATTGTGATAGGTAGTTATAATCCATTGATCTTGGATAGATGGAATGTATTTTCTCCTTTTCACTAAGTTATAATATATAAAATTCTCTATATTATATCAAACTTAGTGTGCTCATCTAGTTTAGCAATTTCAACATCCCATTTGAGAACCATGTATCCTTCATTGAAGTTCCTATTAGATGTTTTTTTGTCAAAATTTTTATTTTTTTGAGCTTGGTTTACTTCTAGAACTTTCATTGATTGGTTCTTGATGTCTTGTAGTTCCATGAGTTCCACCAATCATACTATCATTTCATCATTATCAATCGATTCTAACTGATGATTGAGCTCTAGAGATGGTAACTCAATTGATAGTGGAACTCTAGATTCCATTCCATATACTAACATGAATGGAGAATTACCAATGGATCTCTTGGGAGTGATCCTATTATCCCACAATGTTTTTTTAATTTCAAGTGCCACGTATTTTGGTTATCTTCCATTGTCCTTTTGATGATCCTTATGAGATTTTTATTGGTAGACTTACCCAAGCCATTACCCTATGTGTAATAATTGGAATAAGTAATTAGGTATAAATTTTTTCTTACATCCCATTCACTTACTTGAGTTCTCACAAAAGCATTGGCATTATGGCATAGGGAACACCAAACCTTGTGACTATGTCATCCATGAATTCTAGGATAGATGACTCTATGGCATATTTTAGTGCAACTACTTTAGTCCATCTAGTGAAATAGTTAGTTGTTATAAGTACCCATTTATGTCCTACACTTGATGTTGAATTGATCATAATAATGAAATCCAATCCCCATTGAGTAAATGGTTGGTTAGCTTGGATTGGTTTGAGAGGAAGAGCTGTTAATATTTGTTTGCCTCTAAAGTAAGCACACCTTTCATAGTTCCTTACCCATTGATGGGAATCTTTGAATATATTAGGCCAATAATAGCCCCTTCTCATTATTTTGATGTCCATGGTTCTTACAAAGAAATTTCCACCTGATGGACCATCATGAAACACCTCAAACACCTTGGGGACTTGATTGTGCTTGATACATCTTAGCATGACTCCATTCTTATCTTTCCTAAATAATTTTACATCAATACGAACATAAGGAATGGATTAGAGTTTGAAATAACTTTTCTTAGACTACTAGAGATCATATAAGAACTTGTCAATCTATGAGAAGATGGTCATGCCATGGATCAAACTATTATATAGATTTGGAGTGGTTGGTTGGGATGCACTTTAAGCATACACTACATTGGATACTATTTCAGTAGTCTTGATATAAGAATCTTGTTGTTCACATAAGCCCTTTCCTCTTATAAGCTTTGTAACTATGATGTTCATGTCATATTCCATGATTTTTATGATCCATCCTACTCTTTTTTTATTTATTTATTGGCATAGAAAGAACTTTTTAACACATTGGTGACTAACCATCAGATGAATTTTGTTATTGGAGAGCATATGCCTACAATATTTGAGAGCTTTAATTATATAATATACTTGTTTCTCCATGAAATAATACTTTTCTTCACAATACTTCAAGGATTGACTGAATAAAGATATTAGCTATTCTAATTATTCTTTATTATGTTGGGTTAGAATAGTTGATATGCTAATTTACCCTCTAAAAATGTAGATAATTAAATATTTCTCATGGTTGGGGTTAATAAAAGTAAGAGACTAATAAATAGCCTACTTGATGATATGCTACCTTCCCCTCTAAAAATGTACAGAATGAAATATTTCTCATAGTTGGGATTAATTAGAGTAAGAGCCTAAGAAATAGCCTACTTTATGGCTTCAAAGATATCTTTTCCTTCATGTGTCTAGCTAAAAATGATGCCCTTCTTAAGTATGGTAGTAAGGGGATTGTCCATAGAATCAAAATTTAAAAAAAATATTCTTACAAATTTGATCTTTCCTAGGAAACTTTGTAATCCCTTTTTATGGCTTAGAAGTGCTAACACAAATATAACACTTATTCTCTCTAGGTGTATTGCAAGACCCTCTTTTGAAATAATGTGTCCTAATAGTTTCCCTTCATGAAATTAAAAAATTAAATTTTTTGGATTGAGGGAAACTCTAAATTCTATACACCTTTAAAAAAATTTCATAAGGTGATCCAAGTGTGTATCAACATATTTTGAGTAAATAGTGATATGATCTAGGTATATTAGGATCATCTCATTTATGAAACCTCTGAAATCCATATCCATGGATCTTTATAATGTAGTATCATCATTAGTCAGACCAAAAAGCATCTTTTTATATGTATATGTTCCCTATTTTGTAGTGAAGGTAGTCTTGAACGGGTTTGATTCCTATACTAAGATTTGGTTATATCCAAAATAATCATCTAGAAGGGAAAACCTTTTAGATCTTGATATAATTTGTATAATTTTATTTATAGGTGGAAGGGAATAATGATCCTTTAAGGATGATTTATTTAGGTCTATAAAATCTACACTAAGCCTAATTTCACTAGTATTTCCCTTAGAAGGACCAAGTTAGCAACCTAAGATGAGTGTTTGATAGGTAAAATGATATTAGCCTTTATCAATTTGGATAGCTCACTCTTCATCAAGGGTTTTATTTTTGGATTGATTAGTATTTTTTTTCTATCTAATAGGCTTGGTATTTGGATCAATATCTATTGTGTATGGTCTAAGATTGGTTTAAACCCCCTTAGATCTTTATAACTCCAAGAAAATTTATCATCAAATTCTAAACACAATTGAATAAAATCCTAATTTTCAAAATCATTACATACCTTTCCAATCTTTAATGTTTTACCCTCTGGGGTGACTACTGGCTCTAGTCTTCTTCATTGACCATGTTGTTCTTATTTTCACCTTTCATTTGATCATCTAAATTGAAGATACTCTATAAATTAACAAGGCCCATGGGTAATTAGTTTGTCTTTAACTGAATGATTTGAACTTTATATTGATTTTAAAGTCTTGACTAGTTTCTATTAGAGAATTAAAATTTTTCTCTCAAAAAAGTTAAAATTTGTTGATCACTATCAAATACTTGCCAATTAGTTACATTATCAAGAATAGATGGCCTTACATCAACTTTACATGTTGTCTAATTTTATTCTTTATCTATTTAGGTAGGTTATACTAGGAGCTTACTGAAGCCATACAATTAACATCCTTGTTTTGTGTTCTCGGTACCACTTGAATGTTTAAAGTGATAAAGTCTTATAATAGGTCCCAAACCCTATGTAATAAATTATCAAGTTATTCTTGGTTATGCTTTTGGATCTTACTTGGTGAATTAATTCACTATCACCAAATACTTGTATTGATTTTATCCCTATTTCCTTGGCTAGTTAGTGACCTCAAATCAATGCTTCATATTTAGCTACATTGTTAGTGCAGCTGAACTTAAGTATGAGAGAATAGAAATAACTCTCTTGTGGATAGATCAAAATAATACCTACACCTACACCTTTCCTACTTCTTGAGCCATTAAATAATAATTTCCACATTCCTTGAAGATCTTTAGTTGGTTTTATAATATTTATAATGATTACATCATTTTCATGAATGTAATATTGTACCCAATATGATTTTTTATACATAGTCATAAGGATAAAATTGGATATTTGATCCCCATTCATCAAGATGAGTGTTTGGGATATCTTCTATGAGTGTTGAAACTTCATGATCAAGCTCTTATTCTTTATCTTGTAAGGTGCAATTCATATACACATGAATAGGAATGTATGGATCAATATGGTCTTTAGTAATTGGCTTAGCCCTTATTATAACTCTCATTACATATCTCATCCTAAGTAACATGTGAGACTAATCAGTAGATAGATACCATCCCACTTTTATAGTTAAGTCTCAGGAAAGGCAAATAGAAAAATAGGGGAGAGATCAATAACTACGATATCTTAGGCAATTAACAAGCTTAGACATACATGTATGGTAATGTTTAAACCTTTAATAGTCCTAACTATTTGAATAACAATCCCATCTAATTAAACCACACCTTTTGAGATAGGTCTATACTTACTACCAAGAGCATCAGTTATTTTCTTAGGCATAACATAATTGTTATCCCCTGAGTCTACCATATAATTTTGAATGAAATGTTTCACAACTATAAGTGGAAGGTAAAAAGGGGGAGGATTACCATTTTTTATTGATTTGGTTTTAATTTGTGATTGACATAAATTAATTTCATCATTAGGTCCCTTTTCCAAAACTTTGTCTATTATTTTGAAGTTTTTCAAAGCTTCCTGTAGCAAATCTCTTTATGATGGAATGGATAGTGCTTCCCAGATAGTGACATTCAAATTAGTTTTCTTCATTTGTTTAACAATACTAAAAGTAATGTTACCAACCTTTATTGGTGATTTTTTAGGAGATATATCTTCTTATATGAGATTTGGGATCAACAATTTTGATTTTGACTAGCCCATTAGCGCAAAGGGTGGCCTTTGTATTGTGTTGCCTTTTGCAGATTCTTGTATAACTTTAGAAGTTGTAGCTTATTACACCCTAGGTATTTGATCACTTTTTATTATTATTTTATTTTAAAATTTATTTTTTCCCACCAAACCACCAGCATTGAATAATTCCTCCTCTTGATTTACACCACAAAAATCCTCATTAACAGAGTTGCCTCATTCTGAGCAGGTTCTTATGTATCTTTTTTCTAGGAATTGGCTTCTTCTTCTTGTTCTTGAATGTTTGATATGACTTGTACAATAAAGGCTTGAATGATGACATCAATAGGACAAGTATTATAATTATGTGGTTGAGCATAAGGATAACACTACTCATACTCTTGATCCAGGTTATTCTGAAGAGGTATAATAGCTTTGGAATTACCTAGTATAGGTAGAGCATAGATGTTTGGAGGTTTTGCTTGCATATTTTGACTTTATGTATATGAATTGACTTGGTATGGCTACCTATTGGGTTGGTATGTTTGGTTAGCTTACTGATAAGGCCTATAATTTTGGGATTACCACCTTTTCATTACTATTAGTTCATTACCAAAGCTCTTAATCAATGACATAAACTCTTATAAATCATTATTAATAATAGGAGTTAAATCTTGTGTTTTTCTTGTGGTGGGAATCAAAGCAATTTTAGTTTGTGTAGGAGGTATTTCTATAAATAGAGGCATTGGTGGCCTTAGGGTAATTTTTCCATCTTGAATCAAGTAATTTTATGCTCTATTGTAATTTCATAGGCATTAAAAAGTGTGGTACTACCCATTGACTAAATCATAATAGCTATATCACTATTCAAAGTTCTTAAGTAATATAGGAAAACATTATTTGGGGTGGTCTTGACCAATACTAGAATTTTATTCCATGTCTTTTGAAAGTGAAAATTGAAATCACTCATGAACTCATGAGGAGCCCAATAAATAGTAGTTAATTTTTCAACTAGGGAGATATGATCACTAATATATTCAAATTGTGTGCATAGTGCAATCCCTAAGTCATCCCAAACACAAATGAAATTATGAGGTAGGCTTCTATACCATTGTAAGGCTTAACCCTTAAAAGAGGAGACTATAAGTTTGATTACAACATTATCTTATACTACATTATGGATTAAACAAAGATTAATAATGTCTTGTATATGTTCCATAGGAGTGGTGGAAGTTTCACCAATTAAATATGAAAGGATTTTTAAAGCCGAGGTAGGTATATCATCATACTGGGTCAATTGAAGTGGGTTGCCTCCACTGAAGGCTATGAAATTTTGATTTTTCATAACCATAATGGAAGGTATGAAACTCCTGGGTATATTTGAATGACATGCAAATAAATTTATAGGATATAATCTAGTGTAAGGTATGAATGACCTTGATCTCTTTTTATATAGAAATGATAATTCCTAAAAATTATCTTTATTACCTTTAGTAAATGGTCTTGTTTATGTCTTTGGCATACACAAACCTTGAGTTCTAAAATCTATAAGTTAGTGGAGTCACCACATTCATTTTAAATGTGTGTGAGGCTTGTACAATGCTTGATGATAATAGCAGTAATCTCTTAATAATAATTTTTAGGTCCACCATGTGTGCCAAAATATGTTATCACATAGATTTTGCACCCATCTTGATGTTTGTAGTGTGCTATGTAGAAATCTAATGATACAATGGGATGAATTCAAATATATAGGACCTTAAAAAATGGAGGTGAAACTCTAGATAAGCATAACTTATTTTCACTAAATTTAATGTAATTGGTAAACTACCAGTTCATGTGAAAATTCCACTTCTTAGTTATCTTGCTTCTAAACTAGGGTTTGACTATGAGAAAAGAGTTTTATAATTAAATTTTCAAAACTAAAAATCATGATTACATCAAATATTTATAGTGTATTTTAATTATTTATTTGAATGAACACAATAGAATAATAAATATATTGAAATTTTTTGGAGCACAAATTCATGCAAATATGAAACCAGAGGTAATATTGGGTATTCCTCATAAAAGGGATAAAATTATTTATTTTTATCAAAAAATATTTCAAAATGGAAAAATAATACCATAAATTAAATTTATGACTAAAATAATAATAAAATCATCCAAAATTTTGATAAATAACCTTGTATACACAAAGATGACATAGACAAGAAAGGAAAATATTCAATCTATTCTCGTTCTCTAGGTTACAACATGTAGATAAATTATTTAAAATGTATAATATTTATGTAACATCAAAAATATAAATGGGATATGCCATAGTACTTATATTTATATATAATATTCTCTTACAATATATGTAGTTATCAAAAACTCCATGCCCAATTCAAAATCATGTAAAATCTAAAAACTCCATGTGAAGGGGGCTTGATCTTTAGCTGAAATGACATCCTTGGCAAAGTGAACAACTAAAAAAGGGAGCATGAAATTGTTGGGCATTCCAAAAAACTATTGTATGCATGGGAGAAATTTTTGAATCTTCATGCAACACCTTCATCTTCTTCAAGTGAGCTGCTATAGATTTTCCATGCAATGAGGCATCAAAAAGTGAACTCATACTCAATAAAATAAATAGCCTTTAGATAAATTTAGGTTGTTTTTGAAAAACCTAGCTTATAATTTTTATTTAGGACTTTTATAACTTTTAAGTCATCAAATTTTGAGAAAACTAGGAGTGCAATTTATAACATGACTTTTTTCAAGTTAAACAACTCAAACTTGTCAAAAAGGAAAGTCAAATTTACAAGTTTGATTTTTATAACTTTGAACTTGTCAAAAAGGAACATGGAAATTACAATTGGCTCTTTCTCAAAAAGAGATATCAAAATGATAGTTGTAATTTGAAATCTACAATTTTATAATATTTTTTACAAGGAAATACAATATACAAAATGTATTTGATTGAAAGAATTAATCTACAACCATAACTTTTGAAGACTCTTTGTCTTTTTTTGCCTATGTTTTTTTAATATATGAATAAAAACCCTTGAATATTATAAATATATGATCTTATTATGAATAAATGAGTATATGTTTATTATTTCATACTTTATAATTGTGTCAGAGAGTTCTCTTTGTGTAGCCTTGTATAGTTGAGTTTCTTTCCCAAATCTGATCCAGTGTATTATGGTACCTAATAAAATGATGTATGGAGCTCAAGTTGAATGTTGTGTCTCATGATAATTCTCTCTCAACCACTCCTTTGAACTTGTCTTAAAATTCATATGCCAAAAGGATCTAGTCTTTATTTGTTGTTTCATAATATAATTTATTAAATAAATCTTCAATGTCATAGATCAGATATGTGACCTTGTTATGTGAAACCTTATCTTTATTAATACTCTTTATGAGTAATCTTATTCTAAATTGAGTTTCTATGTCCAATTCCTCATGCTGTACATAATTTTTTAATATATTTTATATAATGAGGGTATATGTTTTAATTGTATCCACAAAATATAACTTTGGGTAGAAAAGGTTCAACCTTTCTATCTCTTTTTGATATTTAATTATTTGATCCCTAAAATTTGCCCATCTATCCTTCAGATATTTGTAGTAGTATATTGCTAATTAAATTACTTTATTTCCCTTTGAAATGAGTTCCTCTACCCAGTCCTTTGTATCCATTACCATGTTTTTAATCTCTATTACTGCATCAAGTGTTTCTCTATCTATGATCTGAGTAATAGATTGTGTTTCTTGGGTAGTAGGCTTACATAAGTTCTTTAGTATTGTCATTAATTATTCAACCTTATTATTTAATTCATCCTTAGTGACCGTGTCACTATCTATTTTCTCAAAAAGAGAGTTAATTCAATATTGAACATCATGTTTTAATCCCTCTCTTATAGGATGACCAAGGTGAACTTTTGATATTTGGTAATCCCATATCACTAGATCTTATTTTTGTTTGTCTGGTGGGGGGACTATAGTCTCTACATACTTCTCCCTTGATAAATCATATAGTATTATTGATATGATTCTATGGGATCCCTTTGATTTCTTAAATTTATCTATAAGACCAAAATATAATATGATGAGGGATACCATCTACTTTTATTTCTTCCCCACTTATTGCACTATCCAAGTTGGAGTGGCATATTGTTATCCTAGCATACCAAATATGAGCCTATAACTAAATTTGATGCATTGGTATTTATAGTGATGAGTATTATATCCTTCATTGATATGGTTATTGAGTCTTTGACTAATGTTTTGGAAACCTCTTCCCCATATGTGGCTTGAGTGGCCACATTTACATCAATGATTTGATTTATCTCTATCTCATTTGTAGGGGTTAGGGTTATTTTGGAAATGTAATAAATGGGTGTAGTGGAAATGGATGTGCCTAATGGGGGTGTAGGAGTTGTAAGTGACACTAATGGAGGGGTAGGCATAAGGAGTTGAAAAAATGAACTTGTGGGAGTGTGAAATCCAAAGTTGGGAATAAAGCAATCAAAGTTATGGGGACACTCAAGGTTGATAAAATGGGAAAGGTGATAAGATATGAAAATGAAACATTAATTATCCCAATGGATTGGATGGCTAGCAAGATTATAGTTAGGATGATTGAATATACATCTATATACTACTAAGTGGTATGACTGATTAACTAGGTGGTGATGGTGATTAGGGATGAGATGGAAGGAATTATGGAAGATGGAAGTGAAATTTTTAGAGAGGGAGGAATTATGGAATATCATAGTAGAAGTGAAACTTGAGTGTCTAATTAATTTTATTGAACCATTGGACATGGAGTTATTGGGATAGGTTAGTTGATGGAATTGGAGGGAGCATTTGCTTGAGGTGATGGTGAAATCAAGAAAGGATGAGGAGTTTTTGTAGTTGATGGGATAATAGAGATATGAGGACAAATTATGATGGAGATAGGAGGAGAAACCATTTATTCTTTAGGGGTAGTTGTGTGTTCAATTGATATTACTATGGGTTGATCTTCAACTGCTCCTTGGCTACTATATTATCCTCTCTTAGATCTTATCTTTTGATTTCTCTTCTGAGATACCACTGGCCTATCTACCTATTTTATTTAAGTTTCACTAGTGTAACATTTTTCTATTGGTCACACTCCCTTCTCCTTAAACTCTCTTAACTTATCATTGATGTTTACTATTTCCTTAGTCAACTTGACCCCTTTACTTCTAAGATAGTTGATTATTCTATTTATTACATTGGTGGATTTCTATTTATTAATGAAAAGGACTCAATAATAGACCACATAAATATTGGAAGTGGTTGAGAAAAGATCATATTATCATATTAGACTCTATCAACTAGAAATTCATCATTTACCAAGTCCTTAGGATTTGGTACCATATTAAAAGCCTTAACTAATCCAACATCATCCTAGAATAATCCTTTAGTATCACTTATTATTCATCTTGGAGATCCTCCTAGTATTATTCATAGTAAGGAACATGGGATTATGTTTTAATCCCTAATGTACTAGTAATGTTTCCATTTACATCATAAAATGACCTTACTTCTATAACCCTCAAGGTCATCTGAGTCATTTCAATGCCTACACACTTAGATTTGAATAAGGAAGGGCATGTATACCTCCCTATACTAATGGGTTTTAGAGATAAAATCACTAGGGGGTGAATCATTTATGAGAGATAATATAAAATTTAATTCCAATCCTTTCAAACCCTTGATCAATAACTGCAAGCATTCATAAAGTATATAAGTTATTCATAACAATGAACAAGAAAGATAATGTAAGATCAAGCACACAACATGTGAATTATGTGGGAAACCTTCATGGGGAATAAAACCCACTCTCAATAATAAAAACACATGGAATAATTTTCCTATAAAATTATCACAAACATGAGACCTTTTAGTGAAACACCAACTTCATAAGGAGTACCCACCCCTAAACATGAAAAAGCACCAACTTGTTCTGGATGTTGAACACCCACAAAAAACTTATGAAATAAATAGATCCATAACTTTGATTACCTTTAAATCTAATGGATAAACAATGTATAATAACTTTCTTCAACTCTTCATACTCTCTCAAGCTTGCACACATAAGAAATGCATCCAAAACACTCTTTTGGATCACTCTAGACCTATTTACTCATCCTCAATATTAAAACATGCAAGTACACTATTATAACATTATAATTATGACCTATATGTTATGCACACATTCCTAAACTTGATATACTCTTCAATCCATCCACCAAGCACACTCATACTTATCTATTCTGTGTACAACTACTCTAGAAACCATCACCTTTGATTTATCTCTTTATAGAGTAAACTTGTCCATCACCTTCTTGTTCAGACATAAGACTTTCCTTAACTCTTAATTCTTCTATCCCATTCATAAATATCTCAATAAAGAATTCATAGGTCTATCATAACATCTATGTGTCACCCTTTAGAAACTACACCTTTTAGTTAGGCCTTAGTATCCTTTACAGGTCTCAAGGAGACCTATTCACCCATTTAACACATTATTGAGAAAAATTAGGAACACAAGTCCACATAAAATCCCATATTTCCTTTAAAAATTAACCCTAAGACACCCTAAATTTATTACATTCATACCTACTCACCTCTACATATGCAAAACCTATCAAGCACTTTCTTTCCTCACAAAAACACCATGAACAAATAACTAGTCAACTTGTGAGCATTTGTTTATACAATATATGGATTTTAAAACCTTAAAAATACATACAGATCATCTTTAGAGAGTATACAACACTTTATAATTTATAATTCACTTTAAAAATCTAAACACCATCAACAAAAACTTAAACATCCTTCTCGAGTCATTTACAGAAAAAGGTCAAACCCTTGGTCAACTTTCGACTACAATAAATGTAGTTATACTATTAGTAAAACCTCCAAATTATTTTTATTAGATATCCCTTAAAGTTATATACCATTTTAATTTTTACCACCATAAAATTCATCCCCCATAAAATTTTTTATCCAAAATATTAAGGACTAGTTTTCCTTTGTAAATTCAAATTTTTGAATTCCAATGGTCACTTTTTAATGCAAATTTAGCTATGGAAAATAGGGAAATATGCTTGGGAGACCATATTTACACATTAATAAATTTTTGTATGATTTATTTCAAGACCTTAAATTTGAAACACAAGAACTAGGAATAAACCTCAAGAAACCCATGTGACCATTTTCCTTTGACACCTTCACACATGTGAATGTTGATATCATCAATATGCTTACTTGGGAATATCTTTCAAAGTGACTAGGCTAACCTAGAAATTCATATGGATATTATAATTAATTAATTTTAATTCCAAAAGTTACCCAAAAACTCTTGACACATCATATTACCCCTCAAACATGGTTAACACATCAACATCCATCACCTTTCCTAACCAAGGAAACCCTATAAGCTTCATATATGATCACTAAGGAACACTTTGTCATTGACATTATATCATACATGACACCACAAGAAAATTATTTTACACCTCATGGAAATTATTATATAGCTTATATACATCATTTAAAACACCTCGACAATCTCCCCCATTGTTCTTGATGTCAACACCAACATAAAACTATGAACATACTCCTTTCTTTGCAAATAATTTCTCCCCCGTTGATACAATGACAAAGTGGTATTAATTTTTTATCGTAAGGAACTAATTTTTTTAAATGTTTTAAAATCCAACATAAAAAATTTATCTCCTTTGGGATATGATATAAACTCCCTTGTCACTATGCATATTATCCTTACTAGATCTTTATAGTACTGCTCATTGAAAACACACCATATGCCCTAATATATGAAGAATAAACACAAAATAACAATAAAATGGGAGTGATAAAACCTTAAGATAACTAATACAGACTCCCCCTAAGTCTCTTTACCTTAGGCTCCTCTTAATCACCTTCAGACCATCTCTAACCATGACAAAAATTCATAATTTCCTTCAAATTTTCTCTCATAAGTCAACACCATGATCTCCAAAAGATGTTCAAGCCACTATAAAAACAATAAATATGTTAAAAATGGATTTAAAAAATCATATGAGAATAATCATACCTTTTTATTTTGGAGAAAATGACAAAAAAGTTCATTTCTTCATACTAGCCTTCCATAGAGGCCTAATAGCACTACCTGAACCTTGTAGAGCCCATAAATTTTTGTGTATGTAATTTAATGGATTTAAATTAAATATATTGAGTAATATAATATTAACCCTCTTTAATTACATATATAATCAACCAACTCTTCCTCTGCACCATAGCTCTTTCGTAAATTAACTTGCAATTATCCCTTCATTTGCATAAATCCTTATCCATAAGAAAAACTACATACTTCCAGACGACAATAAATTTTTTTTTGAGCACCCTTATATACATTTAAATTTATTAATAAAACTAAGGTCTCAATTACCTTAGGAAGGCACCAACTCACATGGTGCAAAACTAGGGCATAAAAAATAAATAGGGTCAACTTACCACTTTTTGGTCAATACCAGCTTCTAAAACTTATATCACACCTTTATGTCATAAATTCACACTTTTAGATTAATTTTTTAGGTTAGAATCCTATGATAACCCAAAGAACCATGAAATGTTTTTTAACCTCCTAATTATTATGCATAAATTGTGATACCTGAGAGGCATCAAATTTTTTTATCTTGTCTTCAATAAACCATCAAACCCTCAAACCACATGGAACATACATTAATGAAATTAACACACATTTATATGTATAAAATTTAGCTTTAATACTCACCAATGTTCATTTGACACTTGGAATCAATCATTTTATGCCTATAGACCCTATGTACATAACAATCACTATGCCTAAACACCTTATATTGATCATGGTATCCTTACGACATCTCCATATCACTTATTTGAACTATACACATCAAATTCAACTAAAATCCAAACTTGGTTAGCTTATTTGACCTCAAAAGCATCAAATTTGCAAGACTAGCACTTACTAGGTAGTGAACACTCACCAAAATGGTCAAATGGAACAAATGGCCATTTATGTTACTTGTGACCAATACAATGCATAAAAACCCATGTAATATACTTGTACACATCATATACATACTACATACTGAACTCACCTTCATACTTAATGATTTGACCTATTGAACCAAGCATAAAAAATGACTAGAATTTACTTATAGGACTAGTGTACCTAAATGAGTTACATGAAGCTTTCAATCATAAACCTTTGGAGTAATCTTATGAAAATGTTCATAACCCTTAACCAAATACTTTATATGATCAACACAAGGCCTGATAACAATATCTCATCAATTCTATATCAAAATGGTATTGTTCTAAAAGACCAATTAATAACTTTGCATACCTCTATATTTTGTTCTTCACCTAGAGCACATATAATTGCTTCTACACATGAAATATGTCTCTTAAGAAGCATAGTTAGATACATTATCTTGTCATAGAGGGAATAAAAGTCCCAAAATTTAGGATATTCTCACATTTCCATGCTCTTACCTAACTTTTAGTCTTGCCTCATCATCAAATTAGCTTGGAATGAATGCTTGACTTCATTCTTTCCCTCAAGATTGAAATATTGATTAATATTCTTATCCATTTGAGAAAATAAGGATTTTTATTTAAATCTTGAACTTTTTTCCTTTTCTATTAGAACAAACAATCCATTTTGAACCTATTTTTCTTTCACCTCCTTAGGTATCCATTCATTATAGTTCCTTTTCTTCATGTTAGGGTTGACTTTATTTGAAGTGAAGTACTGACCACTCTTTAAAAACCTTTCTATGTGACCTTTCTCTTGATACTTGTAGCAAACCATATTTCTTAATAAAAACTCATTATTTCTTATCTTATTAGGACAAAATCTTGCAATGTTCCTTATGTCATAATAGTTTTAGCACTCAACTTCAATCATACTACTTGATTGATGATTCAAATCATAATTCCAATAAAATTCATCCCTTGAGGGTCTTCTACACTGTCTTAACCTATGACTAAACTGATTGTAAGCGTAACAATGACCATTAAAATTGGCATACCTTATAGTATTTAGTTATTTAATAAGATTAGTTTTCAATCTTTGAAAACCATAATTCCTTGATCTATCATTGACCTTTAAGGTCTGATTCTTCTTGTTCATATTGTTACTTTCTTTGTTTTTATTAAAATTCTCCTTA
This sequence comes from Torreya grandis, assembly GCA_037957365.1. Taxonomy (NCBI): domain Eukaryota; kingdom Viridiplantae; phylum Streptophyta; class Pinopsida; order Cupressales; family Taxaceae; genus Torreya; species Torreya grandis. Next base: position 536,197 of record JARHVA010004380.1, read on the forward strand.
GCATGATTAGTATTTTGATCTAACATCAGTGTCTTCTCAATTCTTTTATCCTTATGATTATCTTCATGGAACCCTAGACTTGACTTGTCAATTAAGGCATTTTGACTACTTAATAAGTCATCAAGATCAATTGTACTTTTCTCAAATTTTTGATATGTTTTAAGCTCACTCATTGATTGATATAGTTTCTCCTATAAAGACTCTATTTTTGATTTGCATTTGACACACTCTTCATCATTAGTTTTTACCTCTTTAGATAGGGTATAAACTCGAGTTTCAAGATATTCAGTGATGTCATCATCCTCCTTGACTTCATTACTGAACCTTTATTCAAAGAGGCCAATTTTATCCTCATAGGATTTGATCAAGGAAGCTTGTTTTCTATACTTTCCTTGTAGTAGATTTATTTCTTCCAACGTATTTAGATATTTGTCTTCAAAAGTGACTTTCTCATCTTCTTCCTCTAAACTATCTACAGCAAAGAGATATCTACATAATGAACATTCACCTTCATCATCACCAAGAGCCATGAATAGTGTCTCCTTGTCCTCATCATGAAATGAATCATCACTTTCTAATGTGTTTTATTATTATTCTTCTTCTTCTTCTATAGATGAGTTATTTGCTTCTTCATGGTAAAGGCTCTTACTTCCTTTGTATGACTCGTTGTCATTTATCCTATTGAAGAATTTTTTATACTTGCTAAGACCCTCATATTTCTTGTGCTCATCTTCATGAGATTCTTTATGAGCTTACTTGTGTTCAAACTTGCCTCTATCATGGTAGTTAGCTACAACATGACTAGTTTTACCACATGAAAAACATTTAAAAGGAATTTTTCCTTCATACTTACCTGATCCTACATTCAATTTTCTTAAAATCATGGCTTCAACTTGATATTCATTGAGATCAAAATATTCAAAAATTAACTTATTTTTCTTAATTTGTGTCTCCTTGACTATCTTGAAGGTTGGTTCCTTCTTAGTAGGTCTATCCTCATTGAATCTCATCTCATAGGTAGTAAGGATGCCATGCAATTCATCCATCCTCATTTGAGTGAGATCATGACTTTCTTATATAGTAGATACTTTTGAATCAAATTTGAGGGTGAGATACCTTAACACCTTTTTTAACATAGTAGTTTCTTCAGTCTCCTCTCCAAGACCTATGATCATGTTTATAACTTCATCAACCCTTAGAAGATATGATGCTACAATATCTTCTTATTTCCTTTTGATCCCTTCAAATTTCCTTTGATAAGTCTATAATTTATCTAGCTTAACCTTTGAATCCCCTTCATAGATGGTTTTAAATTTGACCCAAATTTATTTTGTAGAATTATAGTGGATCACCTTGGTTAACTCAACCTCTAATAGGCCATAAATGATATCATTCATATATTTAGATCTGTTCTCACTCAACTTCTTTTCATTTGCATTAGTTAAAGGAGTACTTAGTGTAGTATAACCATCTATAATAGATTTCCAAATATAAAACCCTAGAGACTTGATGTATGTCCTCATCCTTACACTCTAAAAAGCATAATTAAACCCATTTAACAATGGTGCTTGATTTTTATAGATACCCACCATATGTTGACTTGCCACATTATACCTTCGATCACCTTAAAGTGATTAAACTTATAAATAAGGTATGGCTCTAATATAAGTTGTTATATGTATAATCACTAAAATAGGGGGTGAATTAGTGATGCAAGATAATATAATATTCAATTTCAATCCTTTCAAACCCTTGACTAATCACCATAGGCTTTCATAAAGCATATAAGTTATTCATAATAATGAACAAGAAAGATAATACAAGATCAATCACACAACACATGAATTATGTGGGAAACCCTACCGGGAAATAAAAACCACTCTCAAGCCTAAAATAACATGGACTACTTATCCTATAATATGATCAAAAACATGAGATATTTTAGTAAAGCACCCACTTCACAAGGAGCACCCACCCCTAAGCATGAACAAACACTAAATTGGTCTAGACATTAAGCACACACACAATAACTATGAAATAAATAGCTCCAAAACTTTGATTACATTTAAATTTCATGGAGAAATAATTTATGACATCTTTATTCAACTCTTCATACACTCTTAAGCTTTCACACACAAGCAATTCATCCAAAACAGTCTTTTGGATCACTCTAGACCTCTTTGCTCATCCTCAATATTCAAACCTATAAGTACACTATTATAACATCTAAATTATGACCTATAGGTTATTAACACATTCCTAAACATTATATAATATTCAATACATCCACCAATCAAACTAAAACTTCTCTATTCTTCACACAACTACTCTAGAAACCATCACCTTTAATTTAGCTCTTTATAGAGTAAACTTGTCCATCACCTTCTTTTTTGACCATAAGAATTTCCTTAAATCTTAATTATTCTATCCCATTCATAAATATATTAATACCAAATTCATATTTCTACCATATAATCCATGGGTCACCCTTTAGAAGCTACACATTTCAATTAGGCCTTAGTAGCCCTTATAGGTCTCATAGAGACCTATTCACCCCTTTAACACATTAATGAGCAAAACTAGGAACATAAGTCCACATCAAATCCCATATATCATTGATACATGACCTATAAGACACCACAAATTTATTAAATTCATCCATAATAACTTATTCATATGTAAAAACTATCAATCATTTGCCTTCTTCACAAAAACACTATGAACAAATTACCACTCAACTTACGAGCATTTGTTTATACAAAAGATGCATTGGTCAAACCTCAAAAATCCATATAGATCATCTTTAGAGAGTATAAAACACTATATAATTTATAATTCACATTTAAACATCAAAACACCATAAAAAAAAACTCAATCATCCTTTTCAGGTCATTTGTAGAAGGTGAAACCCTTAGTCAACTTTTGACCACAATAAATGTAGTTATACTATCAGTCAAACCTCCAAATTATTTTTCCTAGATAGCCCTTGAATTTATATACCATTTTTTATACCAAAACAAAATTCATTATCCATAAAAATTTATATCCAAAATAGTGAGGATTGGTTTTCCTTTGTAAATTCAAATATTTGAATTCCAACGGTCACTTTTTAATGCAAATTTGGCTATGGAAAATAGAGAAATATGACTAAGAAACCATATTTTCACCTTAATATATATTAATAATATTAATTTAAAGACCTGAAATTTTAAACAAATGAACTAGGCACAAACCTAAACAAACCCATATGACCATTTTCCTTTGACACATTTACAAATAGAAATGCTAGCATCATTAATCTACTCACTCAAGAAGATCTGTCAAAGTGACTAGGCTAACCTACACATTCAAAAGGCTATTATAATGAATTAAATAAGTGATAAAATAAATATTTACATATTCTGTGACCCCTAAAACATGGTCAAAAGATCACAAACATCCATCACCTTTCCTAACCAAGCAAACCCTACAAGCTCCATTCACGATCACTAAGGTACACTTTGTCATTGACCTTATAGCATAAATGACACCAAAAGAACATTATTTTAAACCTCATGGAAATTATTGGAAACCTTATATATATTAGTTAAAATACCTCAATAACCTCCCCCTTTGTCATTTATGTCAACACCAACACAAAACTATGCACATACTCCTTTATCTGCAAACACTTTCTCCCCCTTTGATAAAATGACAAAGTGGGATTACCTGTTGATCCAGAGGACCTTCAAATTTTTAATTTTTTTTCAAATATAGCATAAATAAGGTAAATCCTCTAAGAGATGATATAAACTCCCCTATCACTGTGTATACCATTCCTTACTAGATCTTCATAGTCTTGCTCATTAACAACACACCATCTTGACCATGCCCTATTATATGAAGAAGAAACACACACTTCCAAGAAAATTAGAGTGATAAAACATTAAAATAATCAAGAGATACTCCCCCTATGTCTCTTAACCTTAGGATCCTCTTAAACACCTTCAGACCATCTCCAACCATGACAAAAATTCATAATTACCTTCAAATTTTCTCTCCTAAGACAACACCATGATCTCCAACAGATGTTCAATCCACTCTCAAAACATGAAATATATTCAAAATGGACTGAAAAACTCATATGATAACAATAATACCTTGTTATTTTAGATATAATGACCAAAAATTTCATTTCTTCATACTAGCCTTGTCTAGAGGCCTAGTAACCCTACCTAAACCTTACAAAGCCCATAAATTTCTATGTATAGACTTTCATGGATTGAAATGTCATTACTATATTAATCTCATATTCCCACTCATGAATTCAAAAAATAATCAACCAACTCTTCCTCTTCACCATAGCTCCTTCATAAACTAACATGCCAATTAACTCCATTTGCAAAAATCCTTATCCATAGGACAAACTACACACCTTCAGATGAATATAATTTTTTATTTAGTACCCTTTTGGCCATTTCAATGTATTAAGTATCCTTAAGTCTCAAATCCCTTGGGAAGGTCACCAACTCACATGACATAAAAACTAGGGCATCAAAAATAAATAGGGTCAACTTACCACCTTCTGATCAATGCTAGCTTCTAAAATTTCTCTCACACCTTGAGTTCATCAATGCACAATTTTAGACTAATTATGTAGGTCATAATCATATGGGAACCTATAGAACCATGAAATGGTTTTAGCCTCCTGGTCCTTGTGCATAGACTATGATACCCAAGAGGCATCAAAAATATGTTTCTTGTCTTCAAGAAATCTTCAAACCTTGAAACCACCTAGAGAATACTTGAATGAGGTTAACACACCTTTATATTCATCAAAGTTATCTTGAATACTCACCAATATTCATTTGACACTTAGAATCAATCATTTTATGCCTACAGACCTTGTGTACATAACAACCACTATACATAAAAACCTTATATTGATCATGGTAGAATTATTAAATCTCCATAACACTTATTTCACCTAGAGACATAAAATTCAAATATATTCAACACTTGGTTAGCTTCTTAGACCTTGAAATCATCAAATTTTCAAGATTAGCACTTATTAGGTAGTGAACACTAACAAAAATGGTCAAATGGAATAAATGGTCATTAATGCTACATATGACTACTCCAATGCATAAAAACCCAAATTAAACACTTGGACACATCTTATAAATACTCTATACCAACCTCACCATCATAGTTCATGATTTGACCTATTGAACTAAGCATAAAAAATTGACTAGAATTTTCTTTTAGGACCAATATCCTTGAATGAGTTACTTAAATATTTCTATCACAAACCTCTAGAGTAAGCTTATGAACATGTTTCTCCCCTTAACCAAATAATTCTTATGATAAACATAAGGATTGATCATAATAGATCATCAATTATATATCAAAATAGTATTGGTCTTAAAGACCAATCAACAACTCTACATACCTCTATACTTTGTTCATCACCCAGAGCACATACACTTGCTTCTAAACATGAAATATGTCTCCTAAGAAGCATAGGTAGAGACATTATCTTGCCATAGAGGGAGTAAAGGTACAAAAAAACTATGATATTACCACATCTCCATGCTCTTAATTGACTTTCAATCCTACCTCATCATCAAATTAGCTTTGAATGAGTCTTTGACTTCATTCTTTCCCTCAGGCTTGAAATATTGCTTAATATTCTTATCCATTTGAGAAAATAAGGTTTATTATTTGACTCTTGAACTTGTTCCCTATTTTGTCAAAATAAAAAATCCATTTTGAGCTTATTTTTCATTCACCTTCTTAGGTCTCCATCATTATAGTTATTTTTCTTCATGTTAAGATTGACTTTATTTGAAGTAAAATACTGACCATTCCTACGGAACCTTGTTATGTGACCTCTCTCTCTTGACACATGTATCAAACCATATTTTTAAAGAAAAATGCATTGTTTCTTATCTTATTAGGATACAATATTATAATGTGCCTTATGTCATAATAGTTAAAATACTCAACTCCATTCATGCTACTTGATTGATGATTCAAATCATAGTTTCAAGAACACTCATTTCTTGAGGGTCTTCTACACTCTCTTGACCTATGACCAAATTGATTACAAGAGTAACAATGACCATTTAAATCATCCTACCTTATAGAATTTTGTTGTCTAATAGGATTATTTTTTAATCTTCTAAAACCATCATTCCTTGATTGATCATTGACCTTTAAGGACTGATTCTTATTGTTACATTATTTGTCTTTATTGGCATTCTCCTTAGCATGATTAGTATTTTTATCCAACATCACTATCTTCTCAATCCTTTTATATTTATAAGTATCTTCATGGAACCACAGACCTAAGTTTTCATTTAAGGCCTTTTGACTACTTAATAAGTCATAAATATCAACTATACTTCTCTCAAATTTATGATATGTCTCAAGCTTGCTCATAGTTTGATCTAGTTTCTCCTATAAAGACTCTATTTCTGATTTGCATTTGATACACTCTTCATAGTTAATTTTTACCTCTTCAACTAGGGTATAAACCTAAGTTTCAAGATGTCTAATGATGTCATCATGCTCCTTGACTTAATTTCTCATCCTTTATTCAAAAATACAAATTTTCTCCTCATAGGATTTGATCAAGAAAGTTTGTTTTCTATTATTGCCTTGTAGTAGCTTCATTTCTTCCAAGGTATTCAGATATTTATCTTTAAGATTGACTTTTTCATCTTTTTCCTCTAAGCCATCTACACCAAAGATATCTCTATCTAAATAACATTCACCTTCATCATCACCAAGAGACATGAATATTGTCTCCTTGTCTTCATCATGAAATGAGTCATCACTATCTAATGTTTTTTCTTCTTCTTCTATAGATGATTTACTGTATTCTTCATTTTAAAGGATTTTACTTACTTTATATGACTCCTTACCATTTATCCTATTAAATAACTTTTTGTACTCTATAATAACCTCATATTTCTTGTGTTCATCTTCATGGGATTCTTTATGAGCTTCCTTATGTTCAAACTTGCCTCTATCAGGGTAGTTAGGTGAAAAATGACCAACTTTACTAGATGAAAAACATTTTAAATGATGTTTCCCTTCATACTTACCTCATCCTACATTTAATTTTATTGTAATAATGGGTTTAAGTTGACCTATATTGAGATCAAAATCTTCAAGACTTAAATTTTTCTTCTTAGATTTTATCTCCTTGATGACCTTGAAGTTTGCTTCCTTATTAGGAGGTATATCCTCATTAACTCTCATCTCATAGGTAGTAAGGATGCCATGTAATTCATTCATCTTAATCTAAGTGAGATCATGAATTTATTTTATAGCAGATACTTTTGAATAAAATTTTAGGGTGAGAGATATTAACACCTTTTATACCATAGTAGCTTCTTCAATCTCCTCTCTAAGACCTATGATCATGTTTACAACTTCATCAACCCTTAGAAGATAGGATTCCACAATATCTTCTTTCATTTTAAGCCCTTCAAATTGCCTTCAATAAGTCTTCAATTTATCCAAATTAATATTTGAATACTCTTCATAGATAGTTTGTAATTTGACCCAAATTTCCTTAGCAGACTTGCATTGGATCACCTTGGTTAACTCAGCCTCTGATAGGCTATACATGATAGAATTTATAGTTTTAGAATTGTTCTCACTCAGCTTATTATCAATTGCATTAGTTGGAGGAGTAGTTCATGTAGTATAAAAATCCATAATAGATTTAAAAATATAAAAACCTATACACATGATGTATGTCCTCATCCTTTCACTCCAAAAAGCATAATTAGACCCATTGAATAACGGTGCTTTCTTTTTAGATAAACCCTACATATATTGACTTGTCATATTGTACCTTAGATCACCTTAAAATGGTTAAACTTGTAAATAAGGTATGGTTTTGATATAATTGTTAGAGGTAAAATCACTAGGGTGTGAATTAGTGATGAAATATAATCCAAACTTCAATTCCAATCCTTTCAAACCCTTGATCAATCACCATAAGCATTCATAAATCATATAAGTTATTCATAATAATGAACAAGAAAGATAATGCAAGATCAAGTACAAAACACATTAATTATGTGGGAAACCTTCATGGGAAATGAAAACCACTCTCAAGCCTAAAAACACATGGACTACTTGTCCTATAATATGATCATAAACATGAGACCTTTTAGTGAAGTACCCACTTTGTAAGGAACACCCACCCATAAACATGAACAAATGCCAACTTGTTCTAGATGTTGAGCACCCACACAACACCTATGAAATAAACAACTCTAGATCTCTAATTTCCTTTCAATTTGATAAATAAATAATGTATAATAAATTTATTCAACTCTTCATACTCTCAAACTTTCACACATAAGCAATGCATCTAGAACACTCTTTTGGATCACTCTAGACATTTTCACTCATACTCAATATTAAAACCTATAATTACACTATTATAACATTATAATTATGACATATAGGTCATTCACACATTCCTAAACCTACTCTACTCTTTAATCCATCCACCAAGCACACTAAAACTTCAATATTCTTTGCATAACTAATGTAGAAACTATCACCTTGATTTAGCTCTTTATAGAGTAAACTTTTCCAAAACCTACTTGATGGTCCATAAGACTTTCCTTAACTCTTAAGGATTTTATCCCATTAATACATATATTAATACCACCTTAATAATTTTACCATATCATCCATGGGTCACCCTTTAGTAGCTACACCTTTCAATTAGGTCTTAGTATCCATTATAGGTCTAATGGAGACATATTCACCCCTTTAGACATTACCAAGAAAAAATAGGAATACAAGTCCACAAAAAATCCCATATGTCCTCACCACATGACCCTTGAGACACCCTCAATTTCTTATATTCATCCCTACTCACCTCCACATATGTAAAACCTATCAATCATTTGCCTTCCTCATAAAAATACCATGAATGAATAACTAATTAACTTATGAGCATTTTTTAATATAGAATATGGATTGTTCAAACCTAAAAAATCCATGAAAATCATATTTAGAGAGTATTCAATACTCTCTAATTAATAATTCACCTTGAAACATCTAAACACCATAAAAAAAACTCAACCATTCTTCTTAGGTGATTTGTAGAAGGTCAAACCCTCAGTCAACTTTTGAATATAATAAATTCAATTGTACTATCATTAAATTCTCTAAATTATTTTTCCTAAATATATCTTGAAGTTATATACCATTTTTATTATTATACCACCATAAAATTCATCCTCCATCAAAATTTATAGCCAAAATAGTGAGAATTAGTTTTCATTTATAAATTTAAATATTTGAATTCCAGTGGTCAATTTTCAATGCAAATTTGGCTAAGTATGGAAAATAGATAAATATGCCTAGGAGACCATAATTTAGCCTTGATAAATATTTATAAGATTCATTTCAAGGCCTTAAATTTAAAACACATGAACTAGGCACAAACCTTAACAAACCCATGTGACCATTTTCCTCTGACACCTTCACATATGTGAATGCTAATGTCATCAAACTACATACTCATGAATATCTGTCAAAGTGACTAGGATAACCTACACATTCACAAGTATATTATAGTGAATTAATTTGACTTACACAAGTACCCCAATCACTCTTGACACCTTATATGACCCCTCAAACATGGTCAACACATCACCAATATCCATCACCTTGCCTAACCAAGCAAAACCTGCAAGCTCCATGTATGATCACTAAGACACACTTTATCATTGACCTTATAGCATACATGACACACAAAAAACACCCTTTTCCAAATCATGGAAATTATTAGACACCTTGGATATATCATTTTCAACACCTCAATAATGGGGAAATTGATTCTTACTTTGTGTTTACTTGATAACAATTTATGAGTTTCTACAAGTTACCTCACATGTTCCATTAAATCTCATTTTTCACTTACATACCTTGGGAGGGTGTAATGACCAACACTAAATCACCCTAATTTTATGTATGATTTTTTAGGGAATAAAATGAAATAGGATTCCCAATTTGTTATCTCTGAAGTAGAAGAATCATAAAATATCTTATTTTTTAGCTCTTTATCAAACATGACTATGATGAAATATATGAATGCATCTTTTACCCTTTTAAATTCATGCCTACTTGCCTCAAGAGTGAGGTCATGGTAGTACTTGAAAAACTTGTTTACATGTTCAAATAATATATTCAATCTTGGGAAGGCTCTCAATTTTTCTAATATGTATACTAGATATGAAGTCATATAGAACTTCTCTATATTCTGAATTTCCATCAACTTCTTATAGATGGAGTCACTTATCATTTTTTCCTAGTGTATGTATTACTTATTTTGGTGGATTATCCATATGTACTAGTACATATAGTCTTAAAAGTTATTAGCATTAGGTTTCTAGTGACTCTATATAAGAGTATGATTAATCACCCATTTCATCCTTAAAATATATCCTTGATAGTGTTTTGGGTAGTCTATTAGAATTAGGCTTAGCTAATTTTATCCATTATTTATTGATGACCCTTAGACATCTAGCGTTATTGTCCTGATATAAATTCTTTGATTATTTGAGAGTTATATCAAGATAACTCTCATATTTAGGGATCAAGAGTATTGAGTCTATAAATATGGGTTATATGTTAATAATTCTCTCTCCCTTTTCATTCAACACTTCTCTCTTCTCTACATCATAATGCTTTTATAATGTGAACACAAGCTCAGGGATCTACATTGACAAGGGGAAGGTTATTGCTTAAGGTATTCCATAGTCATAAATGCTTTGAATCTAGTTATTTTTGAGTTTAGCATTCACCCTATTACATAAATCACCTAGGTCAATGTGACCTAGGTCTATGTTTGTGATCTCATTGATGTTGGATTCCAAGCTGAGTGGGATACCAAGTCTATTGGATTTTAATTTCATCTCTTTTTTAGACATGGATTTTGGGTAATTTTCTAGGGAGAAACCAACTACAAAGTTGATGAGTTTTGAGGGTACAAAATATAGGTGAAAGATCTAATGGAGATTGTGGTTGATAAATACACTTGCAAAGTTTAGTGAAAACTCTAATGTGTTTCAAGATTGTAATTACAAGTAAGATCCATGGTAGGATTTGGAGTTGTTTAGTGTAATAGGATTATTTTTGGAGTTGTGGGGTTGTAAAAGTAGGTGGAAACTCCATGGATTTTGAATTTGTTAAAGTAGGTGAAAATACTATAGGTACTATGTAAGGAATCTTCAAAGAAATATGCTACTAGTTTTTATGAATAAACAAACAAACTTGGGTAACCAAATGTTTCCTCAATGAACCAAGTAGATAAAATAAATAGCTATCAATGATAAGAAAATAAAAACCATAAATTTAGAACTAGATAGGAATAAGAATACAAAAATCAACCTATCTTCACTTGGTAGAGGAAAATGATAACTAAAAACATAATAGGAAAACCATACAGGGGGATCAATGGCATTGAGAATCGAGGATGCATGGATGAAGCATGTGGTGTCATGGTTCAAGGTCATTAGCAGGGTCTTGGTTTGTGGTGTATATCTTTAAATTAAAATTGGAAAAAAAAATGTTTTTAAATTAACCCTATTTCATTAATATATAATGTCTATATTAAATGCCCCTAGGTTGATAATTAGTAGGAGGTTCAAAACTCCATAGTTTTGGAGTAACTTTATAATTTTGAAAATTCAAAATTTACACTTTCACCTCCACTTTATACCAGGTAAATTGTTTATTTAAAAATGGGAATGCAAAACTTGAGGCACAACTTACAACTTTGAAAATTACAAACTACAATTAGGGTTCTAGTTTCCATAAGAAGGATGGTCGGTGGGAAGTGGAACTCGAGTTGTAATTTACAACTTTGCAAGTATCAAATTTTAACCAAAGTTTTAATTTCCATAAGGAGTGATGCATAAGAAGTAGAGGTTGGGAAGAAATTTTCAAGTTTTTAGTTTGAAAATTACATTCAAATCTCTTATTTCTATGGGGAAGGTGTTTGGCAAAAATTGGAGTCTATTTTCTATTTCAAACTTTATAAGTTACAATTTATGAGTGGGGTTCCAATTTTTGATGGTCATGGGTTATGTGGGAAGAATAGGTTGGGAAATAATTTTTAAGTTTTCAAGTTTAAATTACGTTTCAATATCCAGTTTTTACCAGCTATGATTAAAGTAGGAAGCAAAGGTCTAGATGTAATTTTCAAGTTTACAATTTTCAAATTGTACCCAGATATTTGGTTTCCATTGATATTTGGGAAATGAGTGTCTTAGGTCATTTTAAGGCATTTTTACAAAAAAATTAATGGTTTTACCTTAGGTTAATAGATATTTTGACATTTTTGGGACAAAAAGATCAACATGATCCATCTAAATATGAAACCCACTAGGAGTTCCAAGGATTATGTAATTATCATAATGCTATAAAACTAAGCAATCCTTGGAAATTATTTTCAAAGACCTACATGGACTATAATTTTACCATGACTTAAGACCAAAATCTAAGAAATTATCACGTGAATTCCATTAGATCTAAAAAATATGAGCCATATACCAATCGTAAACCCACTAGATGAGGTCACTTGCTTCAAAACCATTAGGTCAAATAATAATGTGTTATTGAATATACATATTGATGATAATCTCCATTCACATCCTAATAATAATGGTAAGAAACTTATAGTTTTCCATCATAACATGATGTCACCTCACATAAAATTTCCTCCTTACCTATTCATAAATTTTATATAGGACTTGGGATAAATAAATTTTCATCTTCCTCATTTCCTTCTTTGTCCACCATGCCTAGTGTTGATAATAACATGACAAGCCTCTCCTTAAGAATGCATAACCAAAGTTACCATGTCAATACCAATGTCAATGAAAAATATAATTCATCCTATCATGCTAATCAATACTTCACTTTTAATCATAATGTTCCCTCTCCTAATCAAATTATCATATAATTAATGAATGAAATCATTAATATTAAAGATAACAATATTGCTTAGATGATTCAAATGTAAATCAACTTTTACAAATTATAAATCTCCCTTAAAAATTTTAATGGGGAGATCCATATCCAAATTTCTCCCCATCTACCCTCAGATATGCTCAATGTAATCATTTTTTAACCACTAATTCACAATAAAGTCATCAAACATATCTAAAATGAACTATTGGATCCTCATGTTTTAAACATTGAAATAGGTGGAATCACTCCATCAATCAACTATAATGGATCCAATAATTGTACTTTTCACTAGAATGCCTTTGAAAACCTTTATAGATATTGGATTAAGAAAAACACCTTTGCCACTACCAAACTACTCACTAAAACTATCTATGGTGATGATTTATATTGTTAAAATCAACTTAATTCCAACTCATTCTATAGATTATAAGACTTATTTAATGATTTTTTTCAAGAGTTTAAATCTAATTATCTACATGAAAAAAAGTTACTCACTTCATCAATTGAAACAAAGTGAACAATGAGACTGGCCAAGCTTGTATCAAGTGTTGGAAAGATTTAGCCAACTATTTTACCCTATTTTTAATAAAATAAAAATAAAATGTTTAATGTTAATATGTGTTAAAATTGATAGATAATATAATTCTAAAGATTTACAATAATTTTAAAAAATTATTTTAAACTTTATAAATATGGAAAACTACTATTTTTTGAAAAACATTAAGAAGAAAATAAATTAGCTCAAACTAGATATTTTTTACTATTTCATATGTTTGATAGTGGAAATTAGTAAAATATGCAACTGTCCTTGCTCATGATCAATAAAAATATCTAAAACTTGTTTGGATAGATCCTTTATAAGTGGATAGCAATGTAATTCATTCATGTGTATTAACCACAGACTTGTCCCAATTGACTATTCTTAATGAATTACTAGAAGGCACAAAAATAAATATAACTCTGATGATGATGGATTATAAACAAGATTAGAGGATATTTATAGATAAATATAATATATGAGGAAAAGAATACAAGTAACTCAAATCCATTGAGACTAGAATTATCCTAGTTAATTGTGATGAAAAACCAGTTATTGTGCCTTTTATGCCTATGTGTGATAATCAATCTCAAATATAATAATTTATATTACGTCATGCATAATTTTTTGTTTTCCTTTTTTTTTAAAAACCCATAAGGTCACTTTTAAATATATTAAACCTATAAAAAATATTGGATTATAATAGGTTTATTTGACCTTAATCACCCACTTAATGATTGACCATTGCCTACATATTCAATACTCCAAGGAGGGATATCAAGCCCATTAGTTCTCCCACTTATAGTGATTTAACAATTATTCTCCTTGACTATGTTTATGTATATATAAATGTGGCTAAGATACTTTAAAATGATAGCTTTTTTTTACATTCTCTAGACTTGGAGCATGGTTGTTCCTTTTAATTGATCTTAAACTTTTAAGGAATAGGGTAGATTTTCTCAATGTATAATATTTTGAAAGTGCTCAATACATAGTTCCAAGCTTGGAATAATTAATGACCTTTTATGTGTATTCATAGGAAAACCTTTTGATAATTTATTTTAGTTGAACTTATGAAATGTACAAGAAGACCCAAAATAATAATTTGAATTTTAAAAACTAGTCATTATTTGATACAGGATGCAATAGGTATAGGTGAAAATGAGTGTGATAGTGTTCTTGTATGCCTAACATGTACATATCATAAAATATCAAGGACACATGTTATAAAGGAGAGACAATCTAAGGGTGATTTTAAGTAGTTTGAGCAGTTGAATTTGAAATTTATATGTAGTAATGATGGAAAACAAAGTTTGAAGCTGATATATAGATAAAAGGATTAGATCAATGGAAAATAAGAGTCATATATTTTGGCACAAGTCATGTGGTTTAGGATAGATCAATAATTAGCATTTTATAGTACCTATGACCATATTTATGTGACTACATTCCCCCCTTATTATAATAATGAAAATTTTAAAGTAAAGGATAAAGAATTGAACCTGAATGTGTATAACACATATTGTCTTTGAGAGGATACTCTAATTATGTAGGGAATTCAAATTTAATAAACCATGCAATTACATCAGAAGTAGTCATTTGTCCATGTTTAAAATTTTAAAAAGGTGTACTTCTAAAATTTGAAAAAATTGAAAGAGAGCAAGGAAGGAGTACATATGTAAATAGGTAAAACTAAATTACCCTATGACCTATAATTAATGATGGATAACTATGAACATTTTTTAAAGGTTTTGGATGATTTGAACCAATGGTGAATTGAGAGTGATCAAGTCCAAATTTTTAATAACTAGACAAGATTTAGAGTTGTAAAGATGCATATTATAATTCTCATGGATATGGAATAATACTCATTGTACTAATCCAAAAATGTTGAACCATAATGGGTTTACTAGAAGTGATGTCAAGGTCATTAAGTGTTACTAGACTCAAATTTATATCACCTATAATAAAAGATGGAACAACAGTATGGGTTTTCTATAAGTAATTCCTAGGTCATTGAGTGTTGATAGACTTGAAATTAAATTACTCATAAAAAATTTAATCACACCATTATAGATGGATATAGATTCTATTTTTGCATGATTGAAAGAGAATGAATAATATTTATGCCCCCAACATGATTGCATTACTCATATATTTGAATTGAAATGAATACTTTGTATTTGAAATTGTAACTTTGAAAATTAAAAATATTCATGAACAAGCATCATGAATACTAAATATATTATAAGTGATATAATATTATATTCACCTATGTGCTCAATTGTAATTATACTTATAACATGTAACTTTGATCGTGTAATTATTTTGTATATGCCCATGAATATGCATTCAAGTAATTATGATATTTTATTTTGATTTTTTTGAAAAGTGAGTTCATGTGTATGTCATATACCCAAAAATTTGTATCAATGTACCAACATTTTTCATGTGTTTTATTTTTTATTTTATTTTTAAACATGTACTCTATCATATAATCTAATTTTTCATTGCTTTAAATCTTTGAATCCTACACTCTATTATCTTCAATCTATTCTTTATCCCAAATTTGATTTTTGTCTATTCATGGAAGCTTTGATCTCTAAGAAAATCCCAGTATGATGGCCCAATTTTAGAAGAGGGATTCATCCTTCAAGTAACTCATATCAAAAAATTGTTAATTATATCATGTGATAAAGATATAATCATGTAGTAATTATGTCAACATGTGGAGATTATGTCATCATACAAATGTAATTGTCATTAAAGCATGTATGTAACATATTAAATTTGAGACATATTAGTTTCATATATAAATAGGTTTAAAAATAAATCATGTAGTAAAGTAACTATCTTTGAAGTAGACTAAGCAATAAAATTTTATGATATGTATCATGGCCCCACTAATCAAACTCAACAAACATGAGAAGCACCACACATAATGTCACACAATAAGGCCAAGAGATGAATAAAAGGACATTAAGAATGTTTCAAATAATATCCATGATCAAATTTTTCACATACTAAGCATAAATATCATATATATGTTCAATAAA
This sequence comes from Torreya grandis, assembly GCA_037957365.1. Lineage (NCBI taxonomy): Eukaryota > Viridiplantae > Streptophyta > Pinopsida > Cupressales > Taxaceae > Torreya > Torreya grandis. The sequence goes on from JARHVA010004380.1 coordinate 552,787, forward strand.
GTTTCACACAAGGGTTAAGGGCCACACATAAAAGTAAGCAATGAACATAGAACATGCAAAAACTATTCATATGTATCAGTTTCATATTATATAAAAGTAGAATATTCATGTAACATAATGTAAGATATGAATAATTAATAATATTTTCTTAAGATATGTATCTCAACATGGTATAAAGGTCATACAAATACATAACATGTTATAATGTAACATATGGAATTAGCCCCCAACATAGGCCTGGCCACTATGTAAAAGGGTATCCAACATCTAAGAATCCATATATAATGTATATACTAAATTACACTCATATACCTCATTAAATTCATGTGTTTTTAGAAAATAATATGTTATCTACCAAATATGTGAAAAATAATATATGTAGGTAAGTAAACTAGTAGCTCATATCATGCTTAGTGTCACATCCTGATTTCTCTCTAGACCTAATAACCTATTGATTTATAGATTTTTATGGTTATTTTTTAGTTAATTACTATTTTTTTAAAGATAGATTTCATATTTTAATGTATGGATAATTATATGTTGATTTATTTACATGATTGTTAACTTTGGAGTTAGTTGCACTTGTGTATTATGTACATGTTGATCATGGTTGTTTAGTTTATTACAACAATATATTATGAATTTTATATTGTTTTGGGATAAATACCTTCATTTTTGTGAGGTGGATGCAAGATATAGACATACCTCAGAGTGTGATAAAGGGAGGGCATCATCGAAAAGAATGGTGTAGATAGAGGCATTGGAGTTTGACAAATTGAAGACTAAGAACCCACACACACCATAATAGTTTAATAAAATTTCATCAATATTTTATTAAGATATATTTTAGTATATTTTTTATTTCTAATGTGTTTTCTACATTTGAAGGACTGTTAGTGTGCTTTCAACTTGGATCTTTATTTCTTCTTGATGCTCATGTTGACCTGGTTGTGTGTTGCACTTATGATTGTCATACTTAGCTTAACTTATGTGTGAAGGTGTTATAACGAGTAATTTAATCCATGTATGTCCTTATTATGACTTATTGTTATCTATGGATTTAATTGAGTGTCTTTAATATTTTCATGTCTTAATACATTTGTATATTGATAGGATGGACTCTATTGCCTATTTTGTTTTGTGTGTTAAGATTATTTGTTAAATATTATGATAAAGTCCATGTCTTTCTAATTAGGAAAAATAATTTTAATTGTTAACAATAGTTATATTGGATGATGATTAATGGTAGTTCATTGTGTTAAAATAAGGTGCTAATGTTAAAGTTGTCTTTGAGATAAGTCAATAATATGTTAGAGTTTCATGGTTTAATGATTATTGGTAACATCATTAGATTCAGTAAATGTCATAGCGTATTCAATGCTTTATTAATCACCTTTCTGCTAAGTCAACATTATTATTTGAATCATAGTGTTTGAATTAATTATGAAAATTGATGATAATTGGATTAATAATATTTGAAGGATAGATTATTTGGAAAGTTCTTGAATTAGGGTTAATGGTATTGACTTGGGTATTTGAGAACCATGTAAAACAAACATTGTAATTTGAGTTGCATGGAACTCTATTCACTGAGCTCACTTTCAGTTAATGAGAGAAATGACAGAGGTTTGTTAGCATGCATAAGAAATAATGGAAATATGACAATGCCTATGGGGAAATGATAGAGGAGTAGGAAAGACAAGGAGAAAGGGAAAATTACAAAGGATAATTTTAGTTGGGCATAACCATGCATCACATACCAGGTTGTTCTATTGATTTTCATTCATATTGGCTTTGTATGAGATAAATGAATGAAATTTTGTTAAGGGTTTTTGTTTTTATTATTGTTTGGGAAAATTAGAAACCAACGATTATTCCTAGTACTGTGGATGGCTCAACCATCCATTAAACCAAACATATAATCCATCAAACCCTAGATTTGGCTTTGAAAGCTAAAACTAAGCTACCATAAAATATTAATTTGGGTAAACCCTAGTATGAGGTAGAATCTTTATTGCATTTTTTATAGATTATAAGTTATGTAAATTATAATGAGGAGTTTTATTTGTGTTTTTGTGGGTTGAATTTAAACAGTAGGTAAATAGATAGGAATTATTACTTGTTTGGTTACATGTATATAATTTAACCCAAGTAAAGGTTTGGATACATATGTAGGGATGAACATAGTCTTTGAAACTTTTTTTGAGTCATTTGATTTTCTATATAAATATCAACTGGGTTAATTGATTTAAAACTGAGTCTTACATAAAAAGTTTAAATCCAACCACTTTATCATTTATACCATCATTCAGTTCTTGAGATGATGTTTTGGTACAAATCATAAACCCACATAGGGTAGAGTTTTAGGTAAAGGCTTATATTTATTTAGGGAGTGTTTAGAAAGACCATAATAATAAAGATATACATGGGTGTATTCATATATCTTCAGGTCTCTATTGATGATACAAGATATGAATATGTCAATCTATATGTTATACACATGACATAGTATTACACATAAATGTATTATTGTCCTTATATTGTTTTTGAACCATATAAATAATATGTAAGTCAAATGGATATTATATGTGGTTATATACCAAGTTTCATTTTTATATGATGAATGAATTAAATTATAGTCAATACATTATAGTTATTATTTCATATACATATATGGTTGTAAAATGGAATGTTTCTTTTATAATTGTTAGAACATGTGTATAATTCCAATCATATTAAGATATATTTATAAAAGTGATGTGGTTTTAGCAATCCATGACTATGTGATTTTATAAATATATATTAACATAATGAAATTTGATTATATTTTAAGATGTGGTTGAGTATGATTTCAATTGTATGAAACATAAAGGAACTCAGTAGGAATTTGAGTTAGATGGAACTTAGTCACAATTGTTTAAGTTAGAATTCAATATTAATTAGATCTTAAAAACTTAGTAACATGATTGGGTATTTGAATATGAATATTACATATGTGATACTTTTTATTTTAATATAGGTATACCATAGTTAATATTCATATTCAACTGATTAATTAAATATGTTATTGTTATGGCAAGGAATTAAATATAACATTGTATTTATAGGCATTTAAATATATACATTTATTATACTCATAATTTAATAATATGATAATTTTCTAATTATGAGTATACCGAATGTGTGTGTGTGTGTGTTTATATATATATATATATATATTGAATGACAATTATAAACATCATATGCATTATTAGAAAGTTATAAGTGTTTGTTTATTTACCTTAATATGTTTGAACATAGAAGTTAAATTGAGGAATTTTGGGGACTTCTAGTGTGAATAATTTGATAATATTTAGCTCCATCTACATTTGCATTGACCGATTTTATGGGCAATTTATATAATACAAATAGAAATGAAGCATAATGATTGTTGAATGAGATATTATTATTGAATTAATTTTCTAGTTTTATTTACTCAATATTATGGTAGAGTTAATTGATTATTAAGTTTAGTCTACCCAAATGGTATAACATAATGAAAATCTGAATATATATCTAATTTTATTATGAATTACAAAAATTAAATGATTGATTATATAATGCAACTTTTGACAAACTAAATGCATGATTATAGGACTTTCTTATTGTAGAAATCTATTTATTATGAATTAATAAATTAGATGTATTGAGAGTCATTACATTGCATTTGATGGACTAAATGAATGTATTTGATATTTCCTTGTTTAACACATATTTATCTACTTGTAGGAAATATTCTTAATGTATTAGTTGGTTTTTATACTTTATAGATATTAATCGGATCTCATATTAATGACTCTAAATAATTAAGTTATATGGATTCCACTTGATTAATTAGTGTCATTTATATGTAGATATTGTGTAATTTGTTTGAGTGGTGTGTATGAAATTGACTAATCCTAGTGATCAATGACTATATGAAAATTTTGCCCAAAGTAGTGTTTATATTTAAACATTGTCATTTCATCTATTTGATTTAGCTTACATGTTTTTACGATGTCATGTTAGAATGGATTTATTTATTATATACATCATGTATTAGTTATATTACAACACACGGGTTATAGTTTGTCACTATAGATTCCTACACTATCATTATCTACCCATCCATGAAGGGATGGCCATTCCTTAGTTGGGAGATAGTGTGAGGGATCGATGGTTCATGGTTGGTGTGGAAATGCACTCAGATGATGCTCTACCTCCCCTCAAAAATATTACATTAGAGACTACACTTGAGATTACTTATGGATATTACAAGTTCATTGAGACGTGCATGCTTCATGGAGCTTTGTATTATTATTAAGATATTTACTATGTTTAAACTATAATTTCTATTCATATGTATAATTATAATTTTTTTTTGTAATATTGTATCATCTATGGTTAAATTTATAATAATATTTTCATGAATCAAATGTAATCTTTATTTCTATAATTCAACATTATACCTATTCTTGAAATTGATAATATGATTTTGATCATTAGCCAAATAGATTAACTATATACCTTTGTATGGTTAGTTGAAACTAATGTATTTAGTTAAAGATCACTCTTCTAGGTTTCATTATGATGTAATATGTTAGTTGAATTTGTGTAATTAATTGTTTTGTAAAAGTTTACCTTATTCTATTCAAACCCAGTGGGGTTGTTACACTCAGGACCAATTTTTTTTTTTTTTTTTTTTTTAATTTTTTAATTTATTTTGATGTAATATGTTAGTTTAATTTGTGTAATTAATTGTTTTGTAAAAGTTTACCTTATTCTAGTAAAACCCAATGGGGTTGTTACACTCAGGGCCAATTTTTTTTTTTTTTAATAATAATATTTTAAATGTTTTTTATTTTTAAAATATTTATATTTTTAATTTTTCAAAATATTTTATTTTTTGGATTTTTTTAAATATTTAATTTTTAAATTTTTTATTTTTTATTTTTCTTGATATTTTTGAAAGGAAATTAGGCTATGATCCCATCAATGGGAAGATTTATACACCCAAAGTTTTCATGATACAAAATTTGTAAATTTTTTGATAATGATTCAAGGATATCCAATAAAACATTATCAAGCCTAGTCTTCTTCCCCTTTTTTAACCTTTTTTACTTCTTCTTTTACCTAATTGATTCATTAAAATGTTATTTTTCTAAGTTTTCCTTAAAATTTTTAATTCTTTGTAAATTATGTCAAAACCATCATTATGATTTATGTAACTGACCCAATTTTTTATTCCATAATTGTGTTAGTTAAAAAAAATCCATGGTAGTTTCACTAACCATTGTAGTGGTTGTGTACCTACCGCCTGTATAGAATAGAGGTTTCACCATTATTACATGTATTTTCAAATGACTCTTAGGATGTGTGTTTTGGCACATTTTTATTGATTTTTATCATGTTTTTATCTAGTTATCTTATAATCACCTTCTTAATTCCATATTACACTCTTAGTCATGATCAATTCAATCTTATGTACCTCTAAGTTAACTCAAACAAGCTCCTAGTCAAGCTTTACATGACTCCTACATGCATACTCTTCTCCTTCCTTATAATTAACTCCATTCTACTTGAATTTTATATCAAAAAATTGCATTAAATATTGAAGCATATAGGTTTTAGATATCCATATTTTTAATTCTGTTGATTTTGAATAAATCAATGAAAGTTTCAAAGTAATCTTTTAGTCACCCACATAAGTTGGAGAAATAAACCCACGAACTTGCATCGCATTACTCCATCATTCATGAACAACCAAACACTACATAGATATTTATTTATTGAAATTTTCATAGTTCTTATATATTCTTAGTATCCCCTATTGTTTTAAATTTTTTGGGTCACTTATTAAAACATATACATAGAGGTAGGTACTTGGGGATCAAATAATTCAACTAATCTAGTGTTCATGAGAAACTAATCATTATTAAATTATTTATTTATTTTGTTTGCGATTGTGTTTTTATCTTCATTTTGATCCATATTGTTGGAAAGTTCTTGGGTCACTTATTGAGAAATAAACATAGAGATAATTACCTCAAGATTGAGTAATTCAACTAAACTCTTCTTCTCGATATGATCTTTCTTTTGGTTAGATTGGAGGATTTATATTCCTATTTATTATTTTGATTAGTTTTTTTTATTAAATTATATTTATTATTTTATTATAATAGTTTTCATTCAAAATATTCATTTAGAAAAATCATAAAAAATAATTCATTTATCCCTTCCCTCTTTGCATTAAAAAGTCATCAAAATCTCTCATATTTTCATCCATAAACAATATATCTCAAAGAACAATAACCTGCATATTAGATTAGAGGTATATATGTTAAATTTTCATTTAGTTACAACTAACAAATTTCAATTTTTTATTTTTTAGCATACAAATCTCATACACACAACACAAACAAGAAAATTTCATATAAAATTAGAAACCCACAAAAATAGAAATTGCATCTAAAATTGTTTTACTTTCTTACATGCTAAGAAAATCCATTCAAAAACATATAAATGTTTTGCTTTCTTTCATGCTAAAATCCATTAAAAAACATAGAATTATTTTACTTTCTTGAATGTTAAGAAGATTCATTAAAAAACATATATCATAATGTAGATTATAATTAATTTAGTTTCATTTCAAAATGTTGCATACAAAGTTCACAAATAATCAAAAATTAAAAAAAACTTGCATATTAGTTTTGCATTCACAAACTAGATCTTAAATTTCATAAATTACATCATACACATACAATATCTAAGTTGTAGATTTATTATTCCATTTGAATATATAAATTTCAAATTACACATTAGTTTCTCATTCCACACATATTAAAAAATTAAAACAAAAACTCATTTAAGAAAACCTAGACAAATTTATATATTCTTTAAATGAGGGAAAAGAACAAAAATCACCAATTATATTATTCAGTTTAAATTCAATTTTGATTATCATTGCATGAAAATATTCAAGAAAAAAGAATGATTTCATATTATTATTTTTTAGTATTAGTGAAATTTTATTTTCATTTCAAAAATCATTGTTTCAAACACAAATAAGCCCAACCAAAGCCTTGTTGAAATAAGAACAAGACCAAAACCTTGATAAACATGACACTTAATTATAAAATTAAAAATTACACATTTTATGGATCAAATAAAATCAGATAAAAATGAAGATTAAAAAAATCAAATAATGTTTTCAAACTTCCAAATAAGCATTTACCTCACTCTTGAATAACACTTCCAGGAAAAAGATCATTTTCATAGAATATGAATGTTTATTAAAGTGTCAACCATTGTACTAGTGAGAAACATCCAAAGAGATATAGACTTCAAAATTTGTTTAGAATTATTTCACTCTAATCCTCTTCAAAACCATATAATTAGTCAATTAAATTTCCTTAACGATCAAACTTGACAAACAAAAACCCAATTAGTGAGACAAATCCATCTTCTAGCCCGTCAAGCCAATAACTTACAAATGTAATTATTTTTGTTTTTTCCTCAGCTTTAGCCTTATCATATTTTATTAAATTTTGGGATTAATTTTTTAAATAAAACCCAACCTAATATAAATTCAAATCCCTAGAGTCCTTTAACCTAATTTTGCGTAATTCCCAAAACCTAGTGTAGACCAAGAGCTCCACTACCTTATCCTTATAAATTTTAAAGGTTATTTGAATGATGTCACATTTAAATTCACCACCATTAATTATAAATTTGGTTAAATTGAAGTATTTTTGTATCAACATGAACATCATTTACAACCTTTTATTTAAAATCTTGTGCCAATAGTTCATCCTAACTAACACAACCCTTCTAGCTCTCCAAATATAAATTACTCAACCAAACTAACCCAACTAACCAAACTAGTATAACACTCATCTCATCATCCTTTTCATTATTTTATCAACCATACCTTAGTAATTTTATTACTTATAGGTTTAAATGTTACTTTCCATATGTATAAAACCATACTACATGCTTGGATAATAGATGTTTAAGATGAATTTTCATGGGGAAAAAGTGCTACATGTAGATGCATAAATTCAAAAAGACATTAGGTGTTCTAATGTAATAATATTTTATATGGTATATAACTTGATAAGATGTAAGACTCAGTGGATTCATTTTTATATTAATAGAAAGTCTCATTACCTATGTTCAATAGGGATCACATTGAACTATATAAGGGATTGTATTAGGATGTAACATAGAATATATTGATTTATTTGAACATTGATTAACCATTTGATATGAAACTTTGTAACTAGGAGGGTATACCAGTTTCCTTCATATTTATTACATAAAAATATTATATATTGGTGTAACAACTAATTATAAACTATGTTTTTGATTGGGTGCACTGATTATATTTGTATTGTGATATTGGGTAAGTGTCACAAAAAAAATATGATGGTGTTGGGGAAAGAGGATGAGTTACCATTGAATGTAGAGGTACTCAAATAGAATGTTAATTTTTTTTTAGCAATTAGTTAAAATATATGTAGTAGAGTCATCTATGTATTGTTGATGGTATTGTATAAATATTATATATCTAAGAGCATCCTAATAATATATTAAATAACCCTATTCTTGTAGTAGCCACTTTTGATGAACTAAATTGAAGAGGTAACACTATATTCCCAAGAGTGTTATGTTTATTTCCATAGAATTATTTGACTACTATTTGTGTAGCTTGTAAATCTTTCTCTATATATCCAAGACTATGAAGGAGCGTCATTATATATGCATTTTTAGTTGACCCATTTTCAATCATGACATTGTATATATTTTATTTATAGATACAAGCTCAAATAAATAGCGTGTGTCCATTTAAATCATCATCATATATTTAACTATCTTAAAATGTGATTATCAGACATTGTGTTTATGTTCTTGTAAATGGACCAATAAGTTTGTTTATTGGATGCCCATATGTATTATGAGGAGGATGTGCATTGTTCACATGATCTAATTCTAAATTATATGTATTCTCTATAGTACCATGGTATGGGAATTTATTACTCAATATTTTTAACTTTGAATAACCGTTATGTTGTGGTCTATCTTCCTTTATAAGTGTACTTAGATTAATATTATTATCATCCATAAGAACTTGTATATTATGCCTTAACCTAAGAAATTTGTTTATATAATGCCATATATATGTTTGGTAGTCATATTATGCATTATTATTGAAGCCATTAGGTTTAGGCTTGGTCAAATAAAGCTCAAATGGTAGAGGTAGAGATATGATATTGTAATCAAGTAATTTTTTTCATGGAACATGAGGAAGTCAAGGCAATCTTGAAAGTTGCCTCCTTGTTGGGGTAGTCAATTAAAGCTTGTTTTATGGTTATGAAATTAGATTGATTTTTAATTTTTCTTCATTATTGCTTTATTTATATTTGACCTTGTAGTTTAGCTTGATTCGTAATTTGATATTTAAAGTATATTGAGCATTTGGTGCATATTTTAGTTTGTTCAATGATATGAGCACAAATTCTCTTTCTTTGGCTATATAGAATAAGTCATCAAAATATTTGAATTTATTAAACATGATTAATTCATGGGTTGATTCTAGCAATATTTTTGTGAAGATATATTGTAATTTATTATCTTCCATAGATTTTTTCATCTTAACTAACATAGTTTTGCAATTTTTACATAAGATTAATTATCGCCAATGTTGATAGAAAAGTGTGTTGAAAATTGATATTCAAAATAAGTAAATACTTTAACTAATTGAAGTGGAAGATCATAGACCCATCATAAAGCATAATCCCTAAGGATTATTGTAAAGGTCTTGGGTAGTAATTTTCCATTATAGGCATAGTCTAAGAACATTGCATAGAATGAATGAATATGTTGTTTAGGATCACATTGTTTAACCCTAAATTGGATAAGAATCTTAATTAGGTGCATAGGGTTAATAATATAGTAATGACAATGCATAAGGGAGATGACCAGATCTACAATAGTCCAATTGGATGATAAACTCATATATAAACATATGTTATATTCATTAAACTGAAATAGGCTAATAATAGTATGTAAAAATATTATAGATATGGAAATGACAAATAATTAATGTACTTAGTTTATTCTAATATTAATACAATATTAGATCTAGAACAAGTAGAAATTAGACTAGAAGAGGATTTTTTAATAATCATTAGATTCTTAATTTAGTGCCTTTAGAGCCATGAACACTAACATTAACCCTATATAGTTATGTCAACACTATTATCTAAACCTGATGTGTCTTATACATAATATTTATTTGACAAAGATGCAACCACCTAGATGCTTCTAGGTTCAACTTCACCTTCTCTCTAGTGAATTCAAATTTGGTTCATGGACTATCTCTCCTCAAGAATGAGGGTTTATTATGTATTTATATCAATCATTTTAAAAAATTAAATCACTTAGGTTGACCATTAGGATATGTTTAATTTTTAAATTGGATGAATTTAGGGCACTAAACAGTTGTGTTAGGGTAGGACACTAGCACCTAGTCAAGTGCTTGTCCTAGATGCTAGGATCTATGGAGTAGGAAAGTAGGTACAAAATCAAAACTTATAAAGGTATAAGATAAGTAGGTTTTTAAAATTATGGGAAAAATATAAGGTCTGGGTAATCAACATAATACTAGTTAGACTAAGAGATAGGACCATGGGCACAAGATAGATTAGATGTGAAACTTTAGAAAGTGGGAAAGGTCTAGAACTGAGAGTAACAACCAAGGTCTAAATTTTCCAAATATACAAGATTGAGGTGCTATATAATCCATAAAATAGAGTATACACACCTTTACCTTAATATAATGGTATCTTAGGAGCTATAAAGTCTTATGTAATGGGTAAAAGGTCATTTTAGGTTCTAAATGATTATGAATTGGAGAATTAGAATTCACTGAGTGACTTACTCTAGAGATACCTTTCTATAATTTTAATACTTTAGCATGTAAGGCTATAACATTTTTTTTAAGAGAGTATAAATTACGCAAAGTTATTGGTGGACCTTATAAATTAATCAAGGGAGGTGTATATGATACCCTTATATAAATAGGCATATGAATTTATAGGAATCCTTTTGATGTTGGTGCATATATAACTTTAGGTGTTGATATAGGAATAGAAGTAATCGTAGTAACTAGAATATTTAAAGTAGAAGTGTAATCTTGAGTTTATTTATTTTCCTCATCTCTTTAAATCTTTATGAATGCATCAATATTATGTGGGTTGGCATTGATATATTTAGTTAATTATTTATCATTGATCTCATCTACTTGATTTTTATTAACTTTATCAACTTTTATAGTCATGATAAATACATCAATACGGTTTTTATTATGACTTATAGAATTTTTAATGTATAATTATGCTTATTCCTAAGTCATCATATACTTTGCAAATATTTACTTTAATGGTACTTATATTCTAGGAACATTACAACAATAATATGAGTTGAGTAAGGCTTGAAATTATACATTATGTATTTTATCCTTTTTATGATATTTAGACTTGATATGAATCCAAATAATGGGTTTATAAGTAAGATAGAATGTAATGTTAAACTAAAAAAAATGAAATATAAATTTAGTCATTATTACCATGATTTTAATATAAAGGTTTCAAAATTTTCAACAAGGATTAAGGGCATAAATATTCAAGGTGATTTTTATTTGTAGGCTCTTAGATATATTTATCCCAATAATAAATAGTGAACACAACTCAAATGCACTAGCTATGGAGGATTCGACCATCCTGTGTCCACTCTATCATATTGTTAGGGTACATTAATAGTAACTTCACAAGGGTAACTAGTTATAGGTGCACTATAAGAATAAATGGTCAAAGTCTTCCTATGGATCAAAAATAAAACCCTAGGCATTTTAGATACACTACAATGTATGTGGAAACTAAAATATATATCTAGTGTCAAGTCTAATGGTTTGATTATTTGGGAAATGCCACTCACACCATGGCTTAGGTAAAAATTAAGACCACTTTTCCTAGAATGATATTCCTATGAGTTTTAAAACTATTAGAACATATTTTTTGGGAAATAAATAATAAATAAAAATAAACATCTAATTCTCAACAAGGACTAGCTTGTGGGAAACATCCCACCTAGATTTTTAGATTATAACGATGATGAGTACAATGAGGTTAACCTAAAAACAAAAAAATCAAATCTTCCCTCTATCATCAATTGCCTCCACCCTTAGAACCTCATTCTCTTAATAAACTAATTAATAAATTTTGTACTTCTATGATCATTCCTAAGAATCCTACTTCTTGTGCATCCTCTGGTGACATAGTGGTAGAATCCCTTAACATAGATGTTATCGATACTAATTATGATTATGGTTACACCCTTGACAACCCATACTTATTAATCTATTCCCAAGCTAAGGATGCATAAATTATCTAGTATTATTCCTATCTCCAATGTTATTTCACGCAATCTTAATATTCTAGCATCAACATAATTGATATCATTCATTCCAACTCTCCTTCTAACTTACTTAAAATTTTCCCCCTTTAGTTGATGTCAAAATGTGTGAGATGTAGTTAGTTATATATTATAATTTAAATATATATCTCATTATTTATGATCCCCTTTATAGAATGATTTAGAATAATACCATGATTATATTGTATCAGTTAGCTATATTCTTTGATCTATTGAGTTCACTTCATCTAGATATTCTAGACACACTTATATAATTCACACTAAGGATGAATCCAAAAGAAATTTCATCACCATTTTTTTCATTTCATAGATTCTATGGTCACCTATAGTGTTTAGTGTACTATATATATCTCAAACAAAATTAAGTTCCTGAGTCAAATATTTTATGCTCCAATAGTGATGAGTTTTTATGAGGTACCAAACAAACCCCACCATGATTATTTAGATAGGTTAAATATGGGACCACATCAACCATCCTAAGAGGAATAAATATATTAAAGGTTTTACAAGGTATCTAATCATTAAACTAAAGAGTGTATAACTTATTAGATATTTTTAACATAACAAAAGCCATAAGACCTAACTCTAACCATAGATAGTCAACCACATCTATCGTCTAATCCTAAGTGATATTATTACTTCTATTAGATTCCTACACATTATTTGACTCATTATTGAGCTCTTCAAAAATATCCTGGTTCACTTCATCTCAAAAAAACTAAGCTTCCTAGTCTATCAAACATGTTGCCACTAAATATTACACCTAATTACATATTTAAACATGAAGAGGTGTAATGTCTTTGGCACCATTGTTCTACACATCACAAAAATAGATGTAGAGATATCAAATAGAATTTTATATACTTCTCAAGGCCCAATTCCTTGAATATCATAGTAGCACTCACATGGTCCATTTATGATAGAGAATTAATCTCATCTATAACTAGACCCATCCTTTAGATTACAATATGTGTGTACCATGGTACTACATGTTCCTTGTATTGATTAATTTCATTAGGAGGCCCCATAACCTCCTATTCCTAGAGCCCAAACTTTTTTATTAGATATTTTATGCTATGAAATCCAAACATGACTCTCAGAACAAGTAGAAGATACCATGATCCAAGCCAAATATCAGTTTCATTAAGATTTAATGGATGTTATGCTTAATGATAAATCCATAAAAAATTGGTATGGCATCTAGCCCAGGACACAAGTGGGTTCCATGTACCATTATTCAACACAATAAACATGACAAAAAAAATATCCCAACTCAAAATAGCACAAACCCCACAATCTAAAAACAAATAAAGGACCAACTATGAGAGGATCCAAAGTTTATTACCAATCAAAAAATATTTAGCTTCTTCATGACTTGTGATATTTTTAATAATTTCATTATGAAGGTATCTTAGGCATTAAAAATCAAACCTTAATAAATAAAGCTACCTTTTAGTTCCTCCCCCTTGATATTACTAGCTTGTTGAATTTTATGGGTTGTTGGGCATAAGTACTTAAGATGGACAAATTTACTATAACATGAACAAATTTATTTTTCCTTTTCATACATAATAATATGGTTACAAGATCCCAATGTAGATCTAAGCCAAATAGTACTAGGAAGAGACTCCTCTAATTATGATAACACTGAACTAGGTTAAAACTAAACTTTTACAAGATAGAGTAGTAGGGTCGATAGCCACAAACACTTTGATGGTTTTCACTATGTTAAAGGGGGTCCAATTTAACTTCCAAGGCTAAAGCATTAGAATAGCTATGCCCATCAACTATGGGACTTCATTAATGATATTAATACTATTTTTTTTACAAAAAAAAACACATACACACTTTTTAGAAAGATCATAAATTTTACCTCTCCCACCCTAATCCATTTCTTATTGGTCCAATTTTTTATAGCTTCAATTCCATGACTAGCTCTTATGAAATACCAATAAGAGAGTTGTTGTACTTCTCTTCATCTTTTTCCAATATCTTATCTGAAACATACAATATTTGATTCCTAACCTTTGGGAAATTTTAATATTAATATATGTCCCCGATCGAGGTTCTTTAGTGTTCTTATGGTGACCCTCTATCCTCTCCATATCACACTCAATAAGGAGACAACTTTTTTAACTTATAATAATAAAACTCAACTTAATGATCTAATAGATACCTAAGCTAGATTGATCACTTTTAAAATTCTAGTGGCATGATTTGAATAATAAATATACTTCCCAACAATTTTATTATAGGAGGCAAAATTATCCCCACTATTTCAAAATTAAAAAGATGTAGATGTAAACACATTTATTGTACCAATGGATCAAATCAAGAACACCCATAGGGTCAACTAGCTAGTCCTAGCCTTTGATTATTTCAGGTTACCAGTCCTTCTCAAAAATTCCAAAACCATAATGGATCCTATCATAGACTCCATTTCACATATAAAAATTCAAAACCTTATGAGGATGACCAAAATTAACAAAACTTAAGGATTTAAGGAGACTCCTGCTCTCCATATTTCATCCCATAGAACTTAAAAAATATTAGACTATATAAAGATCTTATGTGATCCTTGATTATTTCCCTTTACTATAGGAAAATTTTCCTTGCTATTTTGAGTTTTACTTCTTATACAAGATCTTGATATAACATTTTTCCTTTATTTTTTTAGAGTTTTAACCTCTATCCATTTCTCCTCTTGAGTCAAAGGAGTTCTCATGATTACATCATAATAATTTATGCCATTTTGGTAGATGTTAGAGCTACTATGGAAAATATAACTGAGAGGCATTCTTAATTGGTTATTGATCCCATTGGTAATGTGAGCCTTCTTTTAAGGGGAAGGAATCTATATGGGAGCTGATTGAATTCTTATTTTCTAGAAAATTATCCACTTTAGATTTTATAGATCTAAAGGGGCACCCAATTACCTAAGGTAGAATTATTTTACCTTTCTCCACTATGATTATGATTCCCATGGGATCCTCTAACTTATTACTCATAGAATTTATGAAAGTGCTCAAGAAGTCAATAGATAGTTTCTCTTCTTCAAAATTCTAAAGAACCAGCTTGTCCTCACTTTGATCCTAAGGTTTCCTCTCAAGAATAGGACCTTGGATTCATATAATGGAATTATCATTTATATTTAGAGATCTTTAATGTGGAGGTTATTTCATCTGGGTGTTCCCTTGGGGCTCACTAGGCCCCTAAACTAACTTATTAAATTGGTAGTCCTTCAATAGATCCTTCTCTAGTGGCTTCTGTTGTAACGAATAATTACTTAAGTGTGTCTTACTACATCACACGCTTTTTAGATCATATCTTACATTTCATATATTATATTCTAGGCCCAAGTCCCACATTTGGATTTAAATTGAATGCTTCTAAGAATAGGTTCATTTATTTGTACATAAATATTAAACCTAGATTTAAACAACCTCCTCTTAGACTTAGGAACCATATCAATAGACATAAACTATAAAATGGATCTATAAATTCCTAATATTATCTCCTCCTACAAAAAATCCAAGGGGACTCTTGGTAGTTTAACCCACATAAGAATTTCCATTCAGGAATCATAATCAAGGTTAAACCTAGGCTTCCATTTCTTAATGGATAAAAATGATTTTTCAAAAACCCATGGTCCCACTTAAAGAGATTTATATAGTCATATAAAGAAGAGAATGAATCTAAGAATAAATTCTTAGACATGGAAAATACTTTGACATGTCCCATATATTTCCACTTCTTGGCTACTCAATCTCTAAAAACATTGATTCTAGGCTTGTATCCAAAGAAGTGCACCAACAGAGAGTTCTCTAGTGAAAATTTAGTGATGTCAACAATGATGTATATGATATCTAGGTACACTTAATTTTAATCCATCATGGGTTTAAGGTTTTGGCTAGTGGAATCTACCATAACACCCATACCAAAAATAAGGTCCACCCATGAGTGTTTACACACCTCCTCCTCACAATAACTAGCTTATTTAGTCCTTTATTAACTGTAGGATCCTTGTCTAATATTTTTTTCCTTAAGCACCATCACCATCATTCTTTTCCATATTCACATTCCTTTCCCTACAAAACTTTAATTTTTTCTAGTAAGAGATAGAGAGATATCGGTTAGGATTTTATGTATGTTACTAATGATCTATGTTGTGATATTTCATGACATTTGTGAGTATATAATGATTTCAAATCAATTAATTCATAGAGTCACATAATTATATTTCATACTATTATATTTATCATAATGTGATGTTTATTGTATATATATTTTTTATATCACTATCTCTTACATTTCAGCACTTTAATTTTTAGGATGAATGTTTTCTTTATATCAATTACAACCACTTTGTAGTCAACCTTTATTTTCTTTTTTAATCTTAGTTATCACCTTCACATTTTATTTATATCACTTTATATTCAACCTTTATTTCCATAAGGATCTTAGATATCACTTTTGGGTTTCTTTTATCACATTTTTATCATTTTATAATTTTCCTTAGTCTCTTTGTGATTCTTTTATGTCATTTTTTTTCCCCTTTCTCTCAGGATGATTTATCCTATTAATTCTTATGTTAGACCCTATGTAGGATATTAAAACTTCTCTAATGACATGATTATCACCTATAATATCCTTGACACTTATGAAACAAAGTTTTCCTTTCTTATGTTCAATTATTATCATATCAACTTTATATTACCCTTTTCACATGGATGGATCTTTCAAAATCCCCATATTTCCCTTTCCTTTCACTTGAGACACACTTAGGTCAATTTTTATATTGCACACTTTCACATAGGGTAATCCTAGAAGTCATTTAGGCCCATGATCTTTAGGCTATCATATATATCATCTAAGAGTAAGCTCTCTTATGTTAGGTATCTATAACACCCATTTTTAGTTTTTAAAATTTATATGGACAAGGAAAATTGAAAAATCCAAAAGAGTTAAAATCCTTATCTTAATAAAATTCAATGTTAAAAGGCTAATTCTAAATCTTAAAATTCATATCATAATAAAATACTTGATATTTTTATTGTTATCACATAGGATTGAACATGTCTTGATTTTATAGCTTATTGTGCAAGTTCCTAATGATATAAGAGAAAAATCTTGAAATTTGTGAGACCTTGGAAATTTGAGGTTACTCTTTGAAAAACACTGACTTAATTTTACTAAAATCTAATGTAAACTGATAAAATATTAGTTTTTTGGAAATCTCACTCTTTAGTGCTTTTTAGATCCTAAACTAAGGTTTTGATAGGGGAAAAGGTTTAAAGAATTGAAATTTGTAGAAAATTGAAAATATGGTGACTTCCCCAAATATTGTATAGTGGATCTAGATGCTTGTTGGAAAAACACAATAAAGTAGTAAATAGATTGAATTTATTTTAAGCACAAACTTACGCAAATTTAAAAATCAAAGGTAGTATTTTAGCTATTCTTCAAAAAAGGGAAAAGGATATTTATTCCAAATAATATTATCAAGAGGGTAAAATACTACAAATGACTTTTCTTGAGACTAAAATAAAAGATAAAGCTTCCACAGAAACATCAAATAACTTTGCACAACACAAAGATTCCAAAGATAAAAAAGGCAAATCTTCAACTTTATTTTTCTCCAAAGGTTACATCTTATGGTAAATACATTCAAAATTAATAAAAACATAACTAACAATAGAAAGGTAGATTGGGCCATGGGTTCTACCCATATTTATAGAACATATATATCATATAATACATGTATTTATTAAAACTTGAACACTTAGTAAAGAAAATTATGTAGATCTGAAAATACTCATGCAGAAAGAGGCAAGATATCCTATTTATAGAGCCTTAGACTTTTGAAATAGCTAGAACATAGCATGCATGAGTTGGGTGTGATCCTAGGCATAACATGGCATGACTATAACTGAATATCTTCATGCAAGCCTTCTCCATATGATAGTGATTGAAAATATCTTTCCATGAAAGAAGCGATACCCAAAATATAACTTGGAGTTTCTAAATAAAAGATAACATTAAAATAAATTTCAAGTTTATGTTCATGTAAACCATAACATGCAAAATCAAAAGTGAGACTTTTACAACTTTGAAGTCTTTATCACTTTTTGCCAAAAAGGAATCATGAAATTTACACTTCATTACTTTGCACCTTTTTAATCAATTCACATTAATCAAAATAGAACATGTAATTTAAACTTATGCTTTTAGTAACTTCTACATTCAAAAAATATAGTGTAAAAATATGTCTTTCTCTTTCTCAAAAGAGCTATAAAAAATAAATATGTAATTTTTCAATTACAACTTGCAATGCCTTTGAAGTGAAATTACACATGATAGAAACATTTGAAAATATTTAAAAGAGAGAGAAAATTAATTGATGTCTAGAATCTCTTCAACTTTATTATCATTCTCTACCCATAGCTTCTCTATGTATGTATTAAAGGCCTTGAATATTTCTTATATTTGATCTACATCTAGCCTATAAGAATAAATGTTAGAGGCTGTACAATCTACCTATACATCAAATAGTTATCTCGTGAAGGTTTTTATGCCCTATATTTTAGTTCTCATTTGATCAATTTCCTTCTCATATTTGATGAACCTATGAATTGAACTTAAGACAAAGACCATGTATTTAAAAAACTCCTTCTCAACTATTGCCTTAAAATTATTCTAAACATATTCTACTTGGAGGAGATTATTGGAATCATCCATTGGTTGGCATGAAATTAAATTAATCATGCCATAAATCTCATATAACACATCAATATCCTTGTCATGAGCATCCTTGGCTCACTCCATAGTCTTTGTCATTACTCTTATCTAAAATTGAGCACCCTTGTGTAGTTCCTCATGCTTGGAATCATCCTTCAATATTTTCTCAGTAATGAGGGTATTCATGTCAATTGATTTTATGGCTTTTAATTTTAGATAATACATATTTAGGAGCTGAATTTCTCATTCATAATTGTTAATCTACTCGTTCAAAATATTTTTTCTCTCCATGATGACTCCATAATACTCCATCATGGTCATAAGAATTATGTTACCTTTTGTGATTAGTTCTTAAGACCATTATTTTATAGCCCTTCCCATGTGAGCAATCTCTCATATAGAATCAATTGTAGCTTGATCTAGATTGATTGGCTATACTGCCTATGGTTATTGTGATGTGTCACTAGGATTTATGAACTAGTTGAGTGCTTCAATTAACTAATCAACCTTCCTTTTAATCTCATCCTTAGTGGCTTTGTCATGGTCAATTATATGGAAGAGAGAGTTAATAACTATCTACATATTATGCTTGATTCCCTCTCTTTTCTATCAACCAAGGTGTATGTGAGAAACCTAATAATATATCACTATAAGATCTTTTGATTTGTCTATTAGGGTAATTTTAATCTCAACATATCTCTCTCCATTATCATCAATGAATGTCCTCAAAAAGGTTATAGGAATTGGTTTTGACTTCTTTACTTCTAACATGATAAAGTTTAAAGTGTTGGGATCAATCATTATTTTCCTCTTTTTACTAATTAATTGGGGTAACCAACTAGGGGTATCCTTCTATCAATCTAGCACAATCACCAAGGAATCCAAAGCTAATGTATTTTCACTACTTGATATGGTGACCAAGGGAGACTCTTTGGAAGGTGATACTAGTGTCTACTCAGGTGGTGCTTGTGAGGGTCCACCCTCACCAATAGTTTTCAAACCAATATCTACACCAAGTACCTGGGTTTCCCCAATCTCAAATAATGGTATAGATGAAATAATGAAAATAGGGGAGGTGGAACTAATGCAAGTAGTTGTGTTTCTTGGGGGAGTGGAGGATGGAATGGACATAGAGGTTGTGAATTTAGGAACTAGTGGAAGGGTGGAAGCCAAGGCACTGAATGTGTCAATTAGGTGTGTAGGACTACTTAGGGTTGGTGATGTGAAAATAGTGGGTTGAAAGTAAGGGGAAATAGTAATTAACCTATGGGTTGAGGTGGCTTGAAAAACCATAATCAAGATGATTAAATCCAAGACAATGTACTATTGGGTGGTGTTGGGAATTAATGGTGATGAACTGGAATGAAAAATTATAGTGGATCAAATGGGAAAGGTAAAGTGGGACGAAGGGAAAGTGAAGTGGAAACTTAAACTTCCACTTTAAGGGAACATTGAGTATTTACTTCACTTATTTATGATTTTTATACTTGGCCTATTAGATTGAGTGGAATGGTAGATGAAGTGGGGACAAGTGGAGAGGTTGATACTAGAGATGAAGGAACTAAAACTTGTGGAGCAATAGGAGCCTGAGATGGTTGAGGAGTAGAGACAACTAGTGGAGGTGTTAAACCCTCCTATATAATATGTGTAAGATAATGGGGATTTTTAGAAATAGAAGCCAATGATATATGATCTTGTTGATGCTTCTAACTACCTCAAAGGTGGCCTTAGTGTTGATGAACACTTCTCATTTTAGGATCTTAAAGATCCAAGGCATGAGTTGAATTTGGTGAGAATTTATGATGTCTATGGTGGAATATAAGTAGAGTGTGAGAGTTATCCACAATATTTGTTTAATTTGGTGGTTAGGATCCACCAGGGTCCTATACTTGAATATTTATGATATTTCTTGATCTACAAACTAAGCTAAATGGATATTAACAATGATCTTAAACTAAATTGATGTTTGATAAATAAGATATAAAAAAGGAGAATAAGGCATAAAATAAAACATGATTATATGCTTTCATCTCAAATATCATGACACAGTTATAATTAATTTGAGCATAAATAAACCAATTTATGATGTAAAATAGTATAAACCCAGATTCCATCATAAACTAGGCAAGAATCAAAGGAAATATAGAAGTCATAAGTAAGAACTAGGTTTTCTTTAAATAATTAACTACTATAACTTGAATAGCATGAACACATCCAAATTTAGAGAAAATGAAATGAAGTATACATAAGATCTTTTAGTTAATCTAGCATAACACAAATTAACAACCTTATGACAAAAAAGTAGCTCAAAATGCAAATAACCATTCAAATATAAGACATTAACATGTAATTTAGAGATATCATTGGCTTTTAACACATATTCAGACAATCTTTCTAGAATTCCTTAGTTATATCAAAATGCCCTTTTGTATACAATTGCTTAGAGTCTCTCCTCATTACAAATGGTAACCTATGCCTATTTATAGAGAACATAGGTAGTGGTACCAGTTAATTTATAAAAACATCTATATGTTAGATAATGAAAACTATCCTTAGATTACAAATATATAATGCACATGACCTTCTACATCAACTTTGACAAATAGAATAAATATATGCTAATAGACTATCATATATGTATTACAAAAGATTATTATTATCAAAATACATTGGTGGGTACCTTATATTATTGATTGAGTATGTCCTTCACCCTAGTGTATATCTCCTTGATTAGCTCAAAATATACTATGGGTTTCATCGAACAATCCTCTTCTTGATTTTCCAATGTACAAAATTCTTTGTCGCTCTTAGCTATGAGTTCATGGATGTATTGTGCCTCTGTAATATGTCTTACTAAGGTAATAATGGTGTCAAATACCCTTTGATTATCCTTGATAGATTGGACCTAGGTTTCCTTGATGTTTTGAATGAAGACATCAACCCTTTGCTTGAATACTTCATCTTTCATTAGGCATGTTGTAGTGAGTTGAGTGGGATTTGTCAAAAAGGTTTCTAAGAGCTTCTCCATTATATCCATAAAGTCTTTGTCATCCTTTATGAAACTATTGACACTATTATAGCAAGTTCTTAGGTCCTATATTTTATCCACTATGACCCCTAAGAGGATGTTCAAATATCCCATTTTGATGATTTTAATGTCTTAGACGTATTTTGTATTATGCACATTGATCAATTCAACTATCTGGTCTCTAAATTCTAGCCATTGAATTATTAATGCCTATGTTATCTCAGTTTGATGGGTCAAGGCACTTAATATTAGATTCTTGGTGTTAAATCCCTTAAATATGTTAATAATAGACTTATTTAGCATCTTCAATATGTCCTCAGGGACTAAAAATATAGCCTATGCTTTCATGTCCTACTTCTCCTTTTTTAGGTTGATGATTCTTTATTACATTCCCTTGACCCTAGCTAAGGTCATTGTTGATTGGGCCTCAATAAAACTTGATATTTCCTCTTAATGGATGGGTTGTTCCCCAATTGCTTTCACTTGTATAGGATTTAGACCCACAAAAGGCTCCACTCTTTAGAAGGTGAACTCCTTAGTGCCTATAGTGGCATTCTTTGTTGTTACCTTCTCAAACCTAGATGTATCTAGATTATATTTCATAGTGTTTTTTGGTCCAAATAACTTAGGCACCTCTAAGATCTCAATTCTAGTACCACTTGATGCTCCAAGATCTTTAATTCTTTTGCCACTCTCCTTGGTTTCTTCAATAATTTTCCTTTCTTCTTGCTCCTTCATGAGCTCTCTAATCCAGGGCTTAATATTAACATGGGTATCAATACTAGTAGCTTTGGTTAGTGCCAATGAATGTGATCAAGATGGAATCTTTTGGATCTTCCATATATGAACCGATTAGGAATGATAGGTCCATGTATAGGTAAATCATCACTAAACAAATTAATTTCACTAGTAGGATGGGTCCATGTCACCTTTGGTCTTTTGGAGGACCTTAGAACAAGGGCCATCTCTACTTCTCTTTTCTTTTATGGGATAAGGACTAATTCTAAGGCCAGTTATTTCCCTTTATCCATCTCACTAGTATGGGGTTCTTAAAATTATACCAACTTAGTTACGTCTTTCTTAACTTCCTCACCTTCCTAATCTGACTCATAGGTCTCTACAAGCTCCTTGAATAATTCCTCAACTATTTCATATGGATCCAAGACAATCATGTCAATGTGCTCTACTAGAGAAGGTGGTTTTTGAGATGAAACCAAGGTTGAAGGACCCTATCCTATCCTTTCTTCTAATTTCTTCTTATTAGGTCCTTAAATTTGGAGCACTTATTATTGTGGGGGATTTATAGGTGCACTTGAGATGGAAGGTAGTAGATGGTACTATAATTGGTTCATCTACTATATTTCCCTAGATGGCTTCTCTTCTCTCTATAACCTATGCTTAAGTATGAAGCCATGTTGGTTGCACCTAGCTAGAACCTATATAAAGTTTGCTTCCTTAGTGTACAAATGGTTATATGATCCAACACTATGATCATAGGTCACCTTGGTCAATTTCTTGGACTATAAATGGAGGACCACCTTGTCATTAGGGACCCATTCCTTGAGGTCATCCTTCTGAAAATAGAAGGCATCTTTATGCTTGGACATAACATCCAATTTTTTCCAACCATGGATCATGGTACTTCCCATAAAGAATGAAAAAAGATGCAAAATTACCTTCCTCTTCTCTCTACACATATTTTCAATCCCTTGAAGGAGTTAGGAATTAATTTCCTACTTAGCCAATTTGATAAGGACATAGACTAGCAATCTAAATGGTTGAGTCATGAGTCCTTCCATCCTGATGATGGTGTAATCTAGGTAATACCATTTGTATCCCATGGGTTCTACACATTTATTGATGAGAGGGTGCACTCTAGACATGGGTTTCCCTATTATAGTCTTAACCAAAGTAAGATATATGCAATCACAAATGAATTTCATGTGACCCCTATATTTAAATATATATAACTTTGAGTAGTGATGGGATATGGTGATTTTGTTATGAGATGACCAATTCCTGATATCAAGAATGTTTGTAGAGGCCACTAATGAGTCAAAAAGATAGAAAATCATGGTGAATTATTACTTGGTCTTTATTTTAATACCATATATTTGCCTTCCTAAGTGGATGTTAATTATCTCTCTAATAGGTGGAGTTAGCTTCTCCTCCACCATGAAATAGATGTAGGAGACCAATCTAGGGTTGACATAAATTATGGTGGTTGCTCCATCTACTCTATTCAATAGGTTTATTATAATCTTAATGCCCTCCCTAAATTACATAATAGGGATCTTCCCATCATGGTTCCTAGATATGTGGGTTCCCTGGTTCAACTTGGGTCTTAGAATGGTGTCCAAATTATTCTTAGTTATCTACTCCTTAATGGTGGGGAGGTCTATGTGAGCCCTAGGGAGTTTATAATATCCCTCAAAATCTACAGGGGCTATGTATGCAATTATTTTTAACCCACTCTCCCTAACTACCTAGTCACCATCAATTCTACAATCAACAAATATAGGGGCAAGGACATCAATGCAATAGAGTACCTTTAGTTTTAAAGCTACTCGATGAAGACCAAACATCTAAATTTCAACCAAGTCATTAAACCTCCTATTTTTCACTACAATCCTTTGCTCACTAAAAATGAGGGGCTACAATTCCTCAATAGTAAAGAAGATCTATGACCAGTTCCTCATTCCATTGTTGAGTGCCCCACTGTACAATTCTATGTCTCTAAAATGTCTTCCCTCATTATTTATAGAAAAATATAGTCTCACCTCCCTATTCCATTATTTCCTATCTGCTACCATGGTTCCTTAATTTCCTTAAGTGTATGATTGGTTTTCCTTTGCTCAGGATGAAATTCAATCTTGTTTTAATGAAATTGCATCTCAACAACCAAGAATTAGGGCTTTATGTCATTTTTCTAGGGTTTATTAGAGATTTAATGGAAAAGGTGGTGGAATTCATATATATGTTCATGCCTTAGATATTATGGATAGCCTTACTTTTGCAAATTCTATCTTGTTGGGTGCACCAAATCTTTGGATTTCTTTGGAATTGTCATTTAATGCTTACATGGTGCCTACATGGCCTTCCCTAATAAAATTCACTTTGAAAAATAGCCATTGGTTTTCAAATTAGGTATTTCATCTTTGCTTAATTATATCAAGACCCCCAAACAAATTCAAACCATTAATGAATATTTTGGAGGCATCCCTTGATTGATTTTTTAAAATATTGAATTACCTAATTACACCAAGTGGTATATTTTGATTTGTTAGGATATGACCTTGGATTTTGGTGTTATAATGAGCATGGTTCTTCCACATATCAATTTATCAATCTTAATTGTCTTTAGCTGACAATTCATCATTCATTTCACTCTGTTGGATCAAGACCTCTGATCAAGCATGGTTCATTGGATCCTGCAAGATGTACACAACTAATCTAGGGTCTTAATAAAACTTAGGTCTAAAATATATTCCTAAAGATTATTTATGCTGATAAACACTAATAAAATTATGTTAAACTCTTTTAAGTTATTTTTTATTTGTTAATGTGCTAAGGGTCCTCCTGAAAGGTTGATTAAAAATGTCCCTTTTGCTTAGGCAAAAGGCTGGTTGATGTTAAATTTGATGGCCTCGTTACTATCAAACATGTCCTCATGAACATCAAATGATGGGAGCAAGAGTGCCAATTTTAATCTTGTGTTTTGGTCTATGATGGCCTAGGTTTTAATCCTAAGGCCATATTATGTTTATAAACACAACTATTCTTCAAGTTGAAATTACAACCTTAGTCGATATGACTATGTTATAGGGTTTATTGATTGAATAATTCATGTCATTAGATTGGATCTCTAGGGAAGCAAGGGTCATTAGATTAAGATTAACATGCACATCGGTAATTGATTTAGCTCATAGTGGGTCCCTTTAATCGATTTTGGCTCACACCATTAGATCAAGACCTCTAATGTGGCAAGATTCATTGATTATGATCCGAGAATTTAGATTTCATTAGTTTTCAATATTGGGGTCTCATTTCTCTTCATGACATTAATTCAAAACCTTCAAATAATAAACTTAGATCATTGGATTTTTAAAAGTGCATGAACTTTAAGTTAGTCCAATGGGTTATGCATAGGCTTAAATTAAATGATTACTCCTAAGTAAATCATATAAAATATATGATGAATCTTAAAGATAAGTTTTATTATGCTAAGCCTAATGTCAAAAACATTAATTTGTTTCCCTTTAATCTTATGCAAATTTTGAATGAGGTTTAACTTGATAGTTTCACTAACATCAAAGATGTCCTCACGAATGTCAAATGATGGGAGTGAGAATGTTAAATTAAATCCCATTCAAAATTTTCATAAAACATGAGGTTAATGTGTGGTTTCTTCAGGGTGATCTCATGCCATTAGATTGGATCAATGATTTAGTGAGAGTCATTTAATCTATGATCAAATCAAATCATTGAGTTAGGACCTAATAAGCATAAAAGTTTAGGCTAAGGTTCTGATCTCAAGGTGTAGTTTGTGTTAATAAACATAGAGACATTTAAGATTGAAACTTAGGCTAAACATTAATCAAATACTTGGTATAAATGAAAGGATCCCACATACAAATAATTAAGCAAGGCTAGGAGGTTAAAAAAAAGGGGGGGAAATAAAAGGTCCAAGTGTGATTTTATATTAAGGTATGGCTATGTCAAAATCATGATTGAACCTTAATATAAAATTAGATTTAGGGTTTTTCTAAAAATGAAATATAATTTCTCATTAAGGTTTTCCTACCACTTTTTAAATTTAAATTATAGGGTTCCCTACATGGAAACCCTACATTCCTCCATGGAACCTGCAATTTATCATCAAAAGACAACCATTAGTAAATTTAGTCCATAAAGCATAATCACAATCAGATATGCAGAGGCTTATGCCTTTTTAAGTGGAGATTATTCAAATTTCAAAAAAGAATGACCTTTTTCAATGCTTTTTTATGGTACATATGTTCTAAAACATTCACAACGGTCCCTATTTTTCAAAAGTAGAAAAATGGGGGTATGTTGGTCCCAAAAAAGGGTGACTCATAATGGAACATATCAATATGTTAGAATCCACAGTTCTGGTTTAGACTTACACATAAGTGTTTTATCTCATTTGACCTACACCATCAACTAAGTCAATTATTAGTTGAGATAATCCTCACATGTGTAAAATTTGGATATAAATATTGAAACACAAACATGCAATGTGTGCTTTGATTCTACTAACTATTTGTCATGCTACCTCAGAAGACAACATCCAAGTTTCATACCTTTGACCATAACATTGACTTGAAACATATTTAGATATTGATTAAGAATAGTTGATTTTAGCTTAGGAAATGTTTAAGCATTGCTTTACTACTAGCCAAGCATCCATAGCCCTAATAGAGATACATTTGGCTTCACTCAAGGCCTTGCTCCACTGCTAGATAGGCATCCATAGTCCTGGTGGAGATTACCAGAATTAATTTTACTTTTAGATCTATTAATTTTGTAGTGAAATCTCTTTTTTGTATTTTATAAGTTCTTTAGCAAAGGTTGAGAGCCAAGATAGCTATTTTTTAAGGATTTGGTTAGATGCTTGGTTCTTTGGGTAATCACCTATAGTTGTAAATTTTGTCCCAAAAAAGGATATCTTTTAAGTGCAAACATGAATGTTCTCCAATAATATAAATCCTATTACTACACATATGATTCTTCTCATAACCAAAATTTTATTTAAGAAAATGTTAGAGATTTAATGAGACAATTAGCTTTTATACTTATCTATGCCAATACCCTTGGCTATAACATGGTGCTTTATTACCACCTCATGTTTACTTCTATAAGTTTCATACTCACATTTCTAAGTGATTGGAGTTTTAAGCAATCTAGGAAAATTCTGAGCAAGGACTATCTACAAGACTTATTAAGGCCAAAAGAACACAACCAAAAAAAATAAAATAAACTAAAGGAAATAAATATGGATAAGAAAAACAAGGAAAATAAAATAAGGAAGGAAACTAACTAACCTACTTACTCTAACCTTAACAATCTTATAGATTTTATTCCATTAAGTCTCCTGGTGGAGCAATAACTAAGTAATGCTTGAGATATTTCCCATTCAAGGGCAATGTGAAATTTGATTATTAAAGATATTTTAACTTGAAGGTGTTGTTTCCTAGTGTCTTTGTAATTTGCTATGGACCAATCCATAAGGGTGTAAACTTGCTATGTTTACCTTTAGGTTCTGATGCCTTATCCTAGAGAAGGACTTGGTTTCCTTAACTAAACACCTTCACTTGGGACCTCTTATAAAACCATCTATTCATAGTTTTTGGTGCCTACTTAAGTTTATAAATGCCTTTTTCTTGGCATATTCCATCTAAATGATATATAATAGCCTGGAATTGGCAAGTTCTTGGATTTTCTCCATGTATTTTTACATGAATGTGAATGTAATAAGTTTTAGGGTGATGGGAAAGATAGGATCCTAACCATACACCGATAGAAATGGTGAAGCCTTCAGTGCTTTCTTGATCCTGATCCTATCAACCCATAATGCATACTTAAGGAGTTTATTCCATGTTTTTGGTTTATCTATTATAGACTTCATGATGGCTTTCATAAGATTCTTGTTGGTAGATTTAGAGACTCCATTCCCTTGAGGATAATTATTGGAGGTAAAATTCAAAGATATTCCATTATCATAAGCCCATTCAGTTATTTCTATGGATATAAATGTAGATCCATTGTCACAAACTAAGGAAACTTGGGTTCTAAATCTATTTCAAATATTTTCTTTCAAGAAGTTGATTACCTCCTCTATCCTAAATTATTTTGTCACTATATATTTAGTCCACCTTATACAATAATCTATATTATTTAGGACATACTTGTGTCCCTCAAAGGAATTAGGGTTAATCACTCCTACAAATTCCAATCCCTATTATGTAAAAGGTTTATCCACCATCATAGGTTACAAATGCATGGCTACTTTTGGCTCTTTGTGATAAATATTTGGTATGAGTGATGCTCCCTCACATGTTTGTGAGCATATTTGAAAATGTTGGGCCAATAATACCTAGCCTTAATAATTTTGTGAGATATGGTTTTCCCTGAAGGGTGTCCACTACCTAGCTATTCATGGAAAGTGGACATGATTTGAGAAGCTTCTTCTTTAGATACACACCTAAAGTAGACCCCTTCAAAATATATTCCTATATAAGACTCCATATTTGATGGGGGTAATGGGTTGCTTTGAGCCTTAAGGCTCTCTTCTATTCTCTAGTGAGTCTTGATGGACAAGTACCATTGCTAAGTAAGTGGATGAAGGATTCATACCATTCATTGGGATGAAATCTCTTTTGATCAATTTGCATGACATGGAGCTTAGGATTAGCATTGGTAATCATCTAGACTACACCCTGACATTTCACCAATTTGGTAATCTTCATTTCTATATCATACTCTTGTAAGTCTGACATCCACTTGCCCCTTCATTCCCTAAGCTCATTATAACTCAACACAATCTCTGTGGTTGGGTCTGGTAAGATGACATGTACCTTATTTCTAAGAATGTAATGTCTAAATTTTTTTACTGCCTTCACTAGTGTATAATATTTATTATCAATCATGGGATAGTTTATTTTTGCATTTTTGAAATTGGTGCTCATGAAGGATATAGGGTGGTCACTTCCATCAACCTTTTGAGTCAAGACTTCAACCATGGTGTGGTTAGAAGAAAATGAATACATGTAAAATTATTTTGAGAAGTCAGGACTTATCAAGATTGGGGATTAACTAATTGCCTTATTGATGTCAATAAATGCCTTCTTGGATCCATCATCCCAAGAAATTTTAGCATCCTTCTTAAGCATATAATTTAGGGGTTTGATAATTTTAGTAAAACCTAAGATGAATTTCCTCACA
Source organism: Torreya grandis (assembly GCA_037957365.1). Taxonomy (NCBI): domain Eukaryota; kingdom Viridiplantae; phylum Streptophyta; class Pinopsida; order Cupressales; family Taxaceae; genus Torreya; species Torreya grandis. The sequence continues at coordinate 583,031 of JARHVA010004380.1, forward strand.
AAGTTGATCCTGCCAAAGAAAGACTTTAGTTCTTTCTAGCTATTAGGTAGCTCAATATTGGAAATAGCTTCCACTCTCCTAAGATCTATGGAGATCCCTTCTTTGGTGATGGCATGCCCCAATAGTTTTCCTTCAGTAACATAGAAGATGCTCTTCTTGGGGTTAAGGTATATGCCATACCTCTTACACCTTTCAAACACTTATTATAGATGCATGAAATGATCTTCTCTATTCTTGGAAAACACTATTAGATCATGCATATAAATAATGATGCATTTGCATAATAGACCTTAGAAAGAATGGTCCATGGCTCTCTAAAAATTTACCCCTACATTAAGTAGTCCAAAGGGCATTCTTTTTTAGGCATATGTTCCCCATTTCATAGTAAAAGTTGTCTTCATTATGTCTTCCTTGTCAACTAATATTTGGTTATATGTAGAAAATCCATCCAAGAAAGACATCATGGTTGATCTTGAAACAACTTGGATGACCTAGTCTAGAGAAGGCAAGGGGTAATTATCCTTTTCAAATGTTTTATTCAAATTTATAAAGTTTATGCATAGTCTAATTTATCCATTCTTATTTTTGACTAGGACCAAGTTGGAAACCCAACTGGAATGCCTAATAGGAAATACAATCCTTGCATCTAACAATTTCTTAACCTCCCTTAATATCATGGGTTCCAAAATAGGGTTGACAGGTCATTGCTTCTACCTAAAGGGTTTACAATTTTTCCTATGGGGTATGGTATGAGTAATAACCCTTAGGTCAAATATTTTTAGATCTTAATATGACTAGGCAATTACATCCTTATATTTTTTAAGCAGCTTCCTAGCCTTTCTATTTTTCATTTTAGTACAAAACTTTACTATGTTCACTTGTTGGGGGTGATCATGTGGGCCAAGATTCACTACATGATAGTCCTCACCACTTAATTTGGGTACCTTAGGTATTTCAATAATCCTATCATGATCAAATAACCTTTCTAATGAGATCATCCCTTTAGGTATTTTATTATCATTTAGCTAGATGATTTTACCATTAAGCTCCCTTTCAAAAGAACTTTCATCAGCTTCATCAATTATGTGAGCTTCAAAGGCCCCAAAATTAGTCAAGAAATCTAAAATGACTTGAAAATTCATGTTGTTTGGGACTGAGGGGCATGGCACTAACTCAATGTTGATTTTTGGGGAATCATGATTAGGCATGAGATTATTTGTATTAGAGGCAAGTTCATTAGTAACTTTGTTTTCTTCCTTGGGGATGGACAAGATATTAAATAATTAAAAGATTACACCAAGTCCCAAACTCTAAACTTGTACTTCTTAAGTTAAGATAGCTTTCATTGGTAATTTTTCCTTACTCAATTGACCACAAGTTTAGAATCTCCACAAACAAGGAGTTCCTTGACTTTATGCTTAATAACAAGTTGAAATCCTAGGATGAGAGCTTCATATTCAGCCAAATTATTAGTGCATGGGAATTTTAACATATAGGATGCATGGTATTTATTTTTTGTATGGTATATCAATATAATACCAACCCTTGATCATGATTTTCACCTGGCACCATCAACATATAATTTCCATATGACAAGTATAGGAGGAGGGTTCTTGGAACCATGTTCTTTTTTAGCTTCCAAAGTGAAGATTTCCAGATTAAAATCTAGGAAGTTCACCTTTTCATTGATAGCATCACACTTTTTTATCATGTGTTTCATCCTTGGCTCTCTTTCCACCCTTATTTTATTTAGAACACCCTTCCAAGGTAACCATAAGTGGGATAAGTTAATAGACATGTGTCCATTCAGGGGTTTAGTCTATTCTCTACTAAGGATCAACCCATAAGCACTAGGGATATTCACCAATTGTATGCCTATGAATTTTTGAACTCTTGGTTCACTAGCCAATTTCATATGTACTTTCAATAATTCCCCAATGACTTTAACTTTTAACTTGTGCAATTATGTGACCACCTAATTAGACTTGATTAGGGTCAACCCAAGTTTTTCACATATCCCTATAGGTATGATGCTGGTTGAGACTCCAAAATCTAAAATTAAATTATGGACATTCTTCCCAAATATCTTAACTATGAGAAATAAGGGTGGAGACTCTACTTTGTTTACTTGCATAGTCACATTTGCACTATCACTCTTTAGAATCTTCCCTAGTTTCTTGGACAATGATCCAAGAGTAGGTCCCTTTATTCTACAATCTATGTTAGCTCATGTAGAGTGATATTGTATTTGCTATTCTTCATATCCTCCATAATGTTGTAACTAATCTTGCTTGAAGGTTCACCAGTAGGTTTATAAAAATTGTCCTTAGGTGGTTCAGGATCATTCCTTGATGTAGTGTCTGGAGGAGTCCCATAATTGTTAGGGGGGTTGAAGTAGTAAATGGTTGATTTTTTTCTCTATTTCTCAGATGGTATGTCTTCAATAATTATTGTAATGCTTTAATCTCTTCAAGAATATTCTCATGTTCATTATCCTCTTGGAAAGGGAATTGAAATGCCTCTACCATGTGCACTTGGTTAAATGAATGGGATCCAAAAAGACTTGTAGTAGTATCTTTGTTTGTGACTACTTCAAATGTGTCAAGTTATTCTTGAAAATTTTCAAAGGCTTTGTAAAACTCAATTTAATCAATTTCCCCATGCTTAGAGGTGTCATGCACCCTATAATAGTCTGGTAAGGCAATATCAATGAGATTAATATCCATGGTCTTCTTACTAGAAGAAGGCTTACTGGATTTGTTATTGTAGAAGCTATCATTCTAAAATCTATTTCTAGGCCTATTAAACTTTTAGAAGGTGAAGTTCCTTCCAGAGTTGTCATTAGCATTAACAACTTGTTTTTGTAGTTACAAGAAATCTATGCTGAGCTTATGGACCATATTTAATATATATTCATTATCATTCTTGGGGATTTCAAAGTTTTGGACTTGGATATTGATAGTGCTACTAACTAGCAATAAATCCTTTTGGTCACTGGTGTGAGATCTAATAGTAGCTTGATGACTCAAGAAACCTAAGTTCTAATTAGGAGGAGCATGGCCAATATGTAATACATTCAGAGTAGGGAGTTGATTCAAGGTTGGAATATCTTGGTTATTATTTGGGAAAAGGCTCAATATAGACATCTATGGGTTAATGTTTAGGATAAAATAAACCATCTATTCTTGGGACTACATTTGGATACTAATAACCACCACTTTAGAATAGAACTATGTTAATGTGTTGATAGATGGGAGGGCCCTTTTTAGAAACACAAAAGTCATAGGGTCCACTACATCTTTTTAAACTTCTAAAGATAAATCCTCATTAGGTTTGTATGGATCCATGGTTTGACTAAACATCTTTTAAAACCTGGCATTGAAGGATATAATAGGTTCACTTTCATCCCTCTTAATGGTTGTGAATTGATGATAAATGATGTAGGGGCTTACGATCTTTCTAAATTGATCAATAAATATAATTTCAAAGTTATTCCATGAGGTAATACAATTATCAAGAAAATTGAGGAACCATTCATATGCAACATCTTTGAATGTAAATGGAAACAACCTACATGTTACATCTTCATGGATAACATTTAACAATATTAAAGTAGCATTAAAATATTTAACATGTTCTTATGTATTTTAAATACCCATTGAACTAAATATTGGCAAGCACTTTTTAGGATTACATGGTAAGTCATGAAATTCACCTAGTACATTTATGGGGGATCTTCCAAGATATGCCATATCTAGATGAACATTGAATTTAAGATCCCCTTGTAAGGGTGAATATGGTAAAGACTTGGAATGCCTATGCATTCCTCTATCTTTCCTAGTTCTTCTATGGGTTTTTAGCTTGAGTAAGGGTTTTATGGTCTCTGAATGTCATTTGGTCATGATCCTTGGCAATTATAGCTTGAATATTAAGGATCCTATTTGAAATATGGTGTGTCAAGTTAGATTTCACAAATACCAACAATCAACCTACACACTAAGCCTATTTTATAAATATTTACTCATGTTAACCTCTACCTATTTATAGAGAACATAGGTGGTGGTACCACTTAATTTATCAAAACATTTATATGTTATATAAGGATAGGTATCCTTATATTATAAAGATACAATGCAAATGACCTTCTATGTCAAATTTTACAAATAGAACAAATATATGCTAACAGACTAGCATATGTGTATTACAAAAGAATATTATTTTCAAAATACATTGGTGGGTCCCTTATATTATTTATTGAGGATGTCCTTCACCCTAGTGTATTTCTCCTTGATTATCTCAAATTCTACTGTGTGTTTCATCAGATAATCCTCTTCTTGATCTGCCAATGTACTAAATTCTATGTCACTCTTGGCTATGAGTTCATGGATGCACTGTGCCTCTAGAATCTATCTTCTTGAGGTAATAATGGTGTCAAGGACCATTAATTATCATTGATATATTGGACCTATGTTTATTTGATGTTCTAAATGAATATATCAACCCTTTTCTTGAATTCTTCATCTTTCATCAAGCATGTTGTAGTGAGCTGAGTGGAATTTATCAACAAGGTTTCCAAGAGCTTATCCATTCTACCCATCAAGTCTTTGTCTTCCTTTATGAAATTATTGGAACTATTATACCAAGTGCTTAGGTCTTTTATTTTATCCACTATGACCCCTAAGAGGATGTTCAAATGTCCTAATTTGATGATTTTAATATCTTGAACCTATTTTGTATTATGCATATTGATCAATTTAGGTGTCTGATCTTTGGAGTCCTATCATTGAATGATTAATGCCTATGCTATCTCATCTTGATGGGTTAAGGAGCTTAATTTGAGCTTCATGGTCTTCAATCCCTTAAATATGTTAATAAGAGACTTATTTAACATCTTCAATATGTCCTCAGGGATTGAAAATACAACTTATACTTCCAAGTCCTGCTTCTCCTTTTCTAGGTTGATGATTCTTTGTTACATTTCATTAACCCTATCCAAGGTCATTGTTGATTGGTACTCAATAAAAATTTATATGTCCTCTTAATGGATGGGGTGTTCCCCCACTACTAACCCTTACATAGGAGTTAGACCCAAAAAAGGCTCCACTCTTTGGAAGGTGAACTCCTTAGTGCCTATAATGGCCTTCTTTGTTGTAATATTTTCAAACCTGGATGTGTATAGATTGTATTTCATAGTGGCTATTAGTTTATAGAACTTAGGTACTTTTAGGTTATCAATCTCAGTACCACTTGATGCTCTAAGATCTTTAATTCTTTTGCCACTCTCCTTGGTTATTTAAACAATTCTCCTTTCTTCCTACTTCATCATGAGCTCTCTAATCCAAGGCTTGATATCATCATGGGTATCAATACCAATAGCTCTAGATAGTGTCAATTAATGTGACCAAGATGGAATGTTTTAGATCTTCTCGTATATGAACCAGTCATGGATGATAGGTCCATGTATGGGGAACTCATCACTAAATAAATTAATTTCATTAGTAGAATGGGTCCATGTCACCTTTGGTATTTTTGTGGACTAGGAAAAAGGGTCATCTCTACTTCCATTTTCTTATGTGGGACAGTGACTAATTCTAAGGCCAGTTATTTCCCTTTCTCAATCTCACTAGTCTGGGGTTATTCAAATTGCGCCCACTTAGATATATTTCTTAGTTCCCTTACCTTCCTAATTTGACCCATAATTATTTGAAAGATCCTTAAAGAATTCCTCAACTATTTCATATGGCTCAAGGGTAATCATGTTAATGTGCTCTACTAGAGAAGGTGGTTTTAGAGGTATAGTCGAGGTTGAAGGACCCTCTTCAGGCCTTTCTTATAATTTATTCTCAATAAGTCCTTGAATCTAGAGCACTTACTATTGTGTGGCCTTTGGAGGTGCACTTGAGGTAGAAGGTAGTAGATGGTACTATAATGGGTTTATCTGCTAGATTTCCTTAGCTAGCTTCTCTTCTCTTTACAACCTATGCTCAAGTTTGAAGCCATGTTACCTACACTTAGCTAGCACCTTCTCAAATTTTGCATGTAGCTTTAGTGTAGAAATAGTCATATTGGCAACCTTATGCCCATAAGTCACCTTGGTTAATTGATTAGACTATAGATGGATGAACACCTTGTTATTAGGTCCCATTTCTCAAGGTCATCCTTCTTAAAATAGAAGACATCTTTATTCCTAGACATAACGTCTAATTATTTCCAACCATGGATCATGGTCCTTCCTATCAATAATGGAAAAATATGCAAAATTCCCTTCCTCTTCTCTTTACACACATTTTTAATCCCTTAGAATATTTTGGAAGTAAATTCTTGGTTAGCCAATTTGATGGGGACATAGATTGGCAATCTAAATGGTTGAGTCATGAGTCCCTCCATCTTGATGATGGTGTAATATATGTAATACTATATGTACCCCATAGGTTATACAAATTTCTTGATGAGATGGTGCACTCTAGTCATGTGGTTCTCTATGATAGTCTTAACCAAAGTAGGATATATGCAATCATAAATGAATTGCATGTGACCACTGTATTTAAATATATATAACTTTGAGTAGTGATGGAATATGTTGATTTTGCTATTAGAGGACCAATTTATTAATATCAAGAATGTTTATATAGGCCATAAATGGGTCCAATAGATATCACGTCATGGTGAATTATTGGTTTGTATTTCTTTTAATACCATAGAATTACGTTTCCAAGTGGATGCTAATTATCTCTCCAATAAGTGGAATTAGCTTCTCCTCCATCATGAAATACACATAAGAGACCAATCTAGGGTTAACATAGGTTGTGGTGTTTACTCCAAATACTCTATTCAATAGGGTCATTATGATCCTAATGCCCTCCTTAAATTGCATAATAGGGATCTTCCCATCATGGTTCATGGATATGTGGGTTCCCTGGTTTAACCAGGGTCTTATAATGGTGTCCAAATTATGCTTGGTTATCCACTCCTTAATAGTGGGGAGGTCTATGTGAGACCTAGGGAGTTTATAATATCCCTCAAAATATACAAGGGTAATGTATCCAATTCCTTTTGACCCACTCTCCCTGACTTCCTAGTCACCATTAATTCTAAAATCAACTATCATAGGGGTAAGGACATTAATGCAATGGAGTACCTCTAATTTTGTAGCTACTCGATGAAGACTAGATATATGAATTATAACCAAGTCATAAAATCTCCTCTTGGTCACTACAATCCTTTTCTCACTAGAAGTGAGTGGATACAATTCCTCAACAACAAAGAATATCTCTAACCAGTTCCTCATTCTATTGTTGAGTGCCCTAGTGTTTAATTATGTCTCCAAAATGTCTTCCCTCATTGTCTATAGACAAATATAGTTCATCTTCCTTGTTCCATTATTTCCTAGCTACTACCATGGTTCATTAATTTCCTTAAGTGCATGACTGGTTTTCCTTTATTCAAGATGAAATTCAAGCTTGTTTTAATGTAATTGCTTCTCAACAATTAAGATGTAGGGCTTTACGTTAGTCTATTAGGGTCTCTTGGATATTTAATAGTGAAGGTGGTAGACATCATAAATATGTTCATGCCTAAGATCTTATGGATAGCCTTACTTTTATAAATTATATATTTTTTGGTACACCAAATCTTTGAATTTATTTAGATTTATCATTTAGTGATTACATGGTGCCTACGTGGCCTTCCCCATAAAAATTCCCTTTGAAAATTAGTTTTTGGTTTTAAAATCAGGTCTTTTTTCTTCACTCTATTGGATTAGGACCCAAAAACAATCATAAACTATTGACGAATATCTTGGAGGCTTCCCTTGATTAGTTGTTTAAAATATTTATTTACCTGGTTATGACAAGTGGTATATTTTACTTTGTCAAGATATGACCTTAGAGTTTGGTGTTGGAATGAGAGTGGTTCTTCCACATGTTGAACTATCAAGATTTGGCATCTTCAATTGAAAATTCATCCTTAATTTCAATCCATTAGATTGAGACCTTCAATCAAGCATGGTTCGTTACATCCTATAAGATGCACATGGCATAATTATTTTGGATCTTAATAAAAATTAGGCCTAAAATATATTCCTAAGGTTTATTCACATTGATGAACACTAATAAACTTAGGTTAAAGTCTCTTATACTATGTTTTCTCTATTAATGCACTAAGGGTCCTCCTGAAAGGCTAATTGAAAATGCCCACTTTGCTTAGGCAAAAGGTTGGCTAATGTTAAATTTGATGGTATCACTACCATCAAAGATGTCCTCATGGACATTAAATGATGGGAGTGATACTATCAATTTTAATCTTGCATTATATTCTATGAAGGCCTAGGTTTTAATTCTAAGGTCATGCTATGTTTGTAAACACAAGTATTCTTCAAGTTGAAATTATGGCCTTAGTCCACAAGAACATGTTCAAGGGTTTATTGATCAAAGAATTCACACTGTTAGATTGGATTTTAGGGTAAGTGAGGGCTATTAGATCAAGATCCATGTGCCCATAAATGATTGGCTTAGCTTAAGGTGGGTCCCTTTGAATGATGTTGGATCACACCATTGAATCAAGACCTTTTACATGGTGAGAGTTGTTGATTATGATCTGAGAAGTCAAGGTTGATTAGTTTTCAATATCAAGGCCTTATTTGTCTTCATGTTGTCAGATCAAAACCTCTAAGTGAATGTGGATAATTGGATCTATAAAAATGTATGAAATTTAAGCTAGTCCAATGGGTTATGCATAGGCTTAACTTAAATGATTAGTCCTAAGTCAATAATATAAATAAATATGATGAATCTTAAAGCTAATTTTTATTATACTAAGCCTAATGTCAAAAAAATTAATGTGGTTTCCTTTGATCTTATTAAAAAATTTGGATGAGGTTTAACTTGATAGTCTTACTAACATTTAAGACATCCTCATGGATGTCAAATGATAGGAACAAGAATGTCAAATTAAATCCCATGGCAATGTTTCATAAAACATGAGGTTAATGTGTGGTTTCTTCAGGGTGATCTTATGACATTAGATTGGATCTAAGATGCAGAGAGAGTTGTTGGATCTACGATCAAATCAAATCATTGAGTTAAAAACCAATAAGCATAATGGTTTAGACTAAGGTTTTGATCTCAGGATGTCATTTGTGTTGATAAACAGAGAGACATTTAAGATTGGAACTTTGGCTAAACATTAATAAAAGACTTTGCTATAAATGAAAGGAGTATATGGACTAATAATTAAGCAAGGTTAGGAGGTTAAAAAAAAGGGGGTAAAATAAAATGTCCATGTGTGATTTTATATTAAGGTATGGATATGTCAAAAATATGATCAAACCTTACTATAAAATTATACTTAAAGTTTTTCTAAAAAATAAATAGTATTTCCCATTAAGATTTTCTTGCCACTTTTTAAATTCAAATTATAGGGTTATCTACATGGAAACCCTACCTTCCTCCATGGAACCTGCATTTTATCATCTAAATAAAAACATTAGTAAATTTAGTCCATAAATCATAATCATAATCAAATATGTAGAGGGTTATTCCTTTCCAAGTGGACGTTATTCAAATTTCAAGAAAAAATGACCTTTCCTAATTCTAATTCATGATATAGATATTCTAAAACATTTACAAGGGTCCCTATTCTGTAAAAGAAGAAAATGGGTGTATGTTGTTCCCAATAGATTTGAATCTATAGATCTTTATGTTTTTACTATTGTGTCCTCCACTAAAAGATCAATTGGTTCTTCTACAGCTCCTCCTTTCCTGCTTGATTCCCCTTTTCTTACCTTTGTCTTCAACCTCTTATTTCCTTTGTCAAGATCCTTTTATGACTTTCTAGGGCCTTTTTTGAAGGAGTGACACCTCCCACTTTGATCTTTAGGATCTTCTCCTTAACTCCTATTGTTTCTCTTGTGACTTGCACATCCTTTTTCTTAGCCAATTGATAGTTTAGTTGATCATCGAGGCTATTCTATCAAATAGTGAGAAAGATTAAAGAACTAACCACCTTATTGGTGGTAAAATCTTAGAAATGATCTATGTGAGGTAGATGGGATATAATTGAGATGTTTCATCTACCAAGTCATCAGGGATTAGTGCTAGATCATAGTCATTTATTTGTTATAGGGATATCCTATCATAGTCCCTCATTCTAACCATTTATTCATCGTCACAATCTTCACAAAAATCCTCATAATATGGCACATGTTCCTATATTTCAATATCTAATGTAGTAGTGACCTTACCATATGGGTCAAAGTAAGGTCTAGATTCTAGGGTCCTCAATGTTACTTGGCACATTTTTACCTCTATAATTTTGGCCTTCAAAAGATATTGGCATGTATAAAAGCTAATAGAAATAGGTAATCATATCCCTACCTTATGTCTATCCAAAAGGAGTTTATGTGTGTCCACCAGTTGGCTAACCAACTCCAACAATACCCATTTGTCACTTACATACTAGGGAAGTGTATAAGGATAACCATTGAATCTAGTTACCCAACTATAGGAATAGGTGGGGAACTATATGAAGGACCCCTACTTGGTAATCTCATATTTGTTTTCTTGGGACAACCTTGTCTTCCCAAGCTCTTGATCAAATATGATGATGATGATGATGCTATAATTGAAAACATTATTAACTCTCCTAAATTTTTATCTATTAGCTTGTAATGTGAAATCAAGGTAGTAGTTATGAACTCTAGTTATCTCTTCAAGAACTATATTAAGGCTTGGGAACAATCTTCCTTTGGATAACATATAGACAATATATAATGTCATATAAAATTTATTGGTCATTTTAACCTCCACCAACTAGTTATGGAGGGAACCAATTATTAGTTGAGCCCAATGTATCTTCTATTTATTTTCTCTAATGATCCAAATACACTGGTAAATCCTATCTTGATAACACTTGGCATCAAGATTACCAGTGACTCTACATAGCAGTGTTATAATGTCTCCCACTTCCTCTATAAAATTAGACCTATAAATAGTCTTGGGCAATCTAGTAGAGGAATTTTTAGGAGTCTTGAGCCATTATTTGTTAATAATTTTTTGACATCCCTCTTTCTTATCCTCATAAAATTATGCAGATGTTTATGGAGTTATATCTAAATAACTCTTAAACTTAGGGATGGAAAACTCTGTGTTGATGAAGTTAGGATCAAGATCTAGAAATTTCTCCCCTTTATCAATGAGGACTTGTCTCCTATCAGGGTCATAATGTCGAGCCATTTTGAGGATCAACTTAGGGATTTAAAAATAAAGAGGAAAGGCTATAGCTTATGGTAAACTAAAGTAATATATACTCTGGATCTAGTCACTTTTGAAATCTACACCTATCCTAGCCAAAAAATATCCTAGGTCAATGTGACCTAAATTCATATTTGTTATCTCTAACATATTGGATTCTAAGCAAGAATTAACTCAAGGGACTTTGTATTTGAGCTTCATTTTCTTGGGAGGCATGGAAAATGAGGTTATTTCTTTTGAGAAACCAACTATGAGAGTTGGTGGAACTTGAAGGTGTCTGGAGCACTTATGTCCTCTAGTAAAAATTGAAGGTGATCAGAGCATGTCTAGTCTCTACGGTGCTTGAGGGTTATAAAACATTTAGTGGGGGTAGGATGTGCTTGGATTAGGTCCACTCTCTAAGGTGTACTAGAAGCTAGTGGGGTTTAAAGTTGCTTGAGGTATGGGAGATCTCTAGGGGAAGTTAGAGGTGCTCGAAACACATCCAATCTTCATGGTGATAAAAGTATTTTGGGCTTATCAAGTTTTTAAGGTATGTCAAGTGTCCATGATGATGTTGAGGAATATTTAAGGAATATTCATTAGTTTTTGAATATGAGGTATATTCTTGGAATATTTACTTGGGGAAGCCCTAATTTTGAGTGTAAAATGTCTGAGGGGAAAATAAGGTATTTTATTCTAGAAATGATCATTTTGGGGAATGATTTTGTTAAACCTAGAAATAACCCTAAAGATTTGACTATAAAATTCTTGATAAGAAATAAATTACTGTAGGTAGTCCTAGAGTAAAACTATGAAATAAGTAATGATAATTTCATGTGAGACTAAAAATTTTATGAAAAAGGAAAATAATTTAGAAAACATTTAAAACTCAAATTAATATAAGTGTGAAACTCAAGGGAAATACCATAGAAATGATGTTGTAGCTAGAATGTAGATGTGGCTTGAGACTTGCTCTAATGTAGTTTGAGGTTTGAAGTTAGGACATGAATGGTTGGAGCTCAAAGATCATCATTAATAAATAACAATGATAATGAAAAAACACTAAATAATTAGATTTTAAATAAAATCACCTAAAATTAATGTGAGCTTGAGTGGTTGGTGGAGAAAGTTGGACCTAATTGAAGTAGGTCCACTCTCCATGGGGAAATTGGACTTGGTGGGAAGCAGGACTCAAAGTACACTTTGAAAAAATTTACAATGTGCACCTTGGGTTTCACTTCCTAAAAGAAGGTATTTGGTGGGTTGGTGGAAGTTAGACCTACTTGAAGCAATTCCACTCTCCATGAATGAGATGGTGGGTTTTGGTGGAAGGAAAAACCCATGGGGCACTTTGCACATTTAGAACATTTATAGTGCACTCAAGCTTTTGAGTCCTATAGTGTATGAAGGTGAGTGTTTGGTAGAATATAGAGACTATGGTCCACTTTACATGTTTACAAATGTGCAATGTGTACTTTAAGTTCCAAACACTATGTAAGGGGGTTATTAAGGTTTGGTAGGATCAGGATCCTATTGTGGACTTTGCATGTTGTGAAAATGTGAAAAGTGCATACCAAGTTCTAAATTCTACTGGATTAGGTGCATGGTGGGATCCAAAGCCTACCATTAATTTTACACATTCAAAAACATGCAAAGTGCATGGTGAGTTCTAGATTCTACAATTTTTTGGTTTTGGTGCTTTGTGGGATCTGGAACCTATGAAGTAATTTGCACAAGTGAAAATTACATCTAGAGTTTTGAATTTCAAAACTTAGGGAAAGATGGGGTTTTTTTTGAAACATTTAGGTTTTTTCCTAAAAAATAAATGGGGGTCTCCCTTAGGGTGTTAGATGTAATGAGATTTTTGGGACAAAAATATCAACATTTTTGGAGACCTCTTTGGGATGATTGTCAGTTAATCATTTTCAATCAAGTAGCCTTTCAAGAAATTGGGTATGAAGTCAAATTTGCTTTGACAAAAATCTAACCTAGGAAAGAAAAAACTAGGATTTACCTATATATGAAAAAAATAGACAAATAAAATAGAGAAAAAAACAACCTAAAGAAATAACTCCTAATGAGTTTAACCTGTGCATGAAAACTTATTAAAAAAATGACTAACCTTATTATTTACAAAGTTTAGTCTTTTTAGAATAATTTAATTACCTCAAAAGAAATATTTGAGGTATATGCCTGATAATAGGATTGATGATTTTTATCCATCAAACTTGGAGAGCTAAAATGCATTGGCCCTTTTGCATTAAGTGATGATATATGGACTGCTTCATATTGCATCAAATTTGGTGTGCTTGCCTAGTTTTGCTTTATTTTCATCCCATTTGAGGATAATGTCTCCTTTTTTTAATCTTATTATAGTTTCCTTTTTATATAAAGTATTATTAGTTTATGTTTTATTATCTTCCAACACTTTTATTGATTTATGCTTGATTTCTTCAAGCTCGATGAGTTCACCCAGTCTCACTATCATTTCATCACTATTGATCAGGTTCAATTGGTGATTGAGTTATAAATATGTAATCTTGATTGGTAGTGGTACTCATGCTTCTCTTCCATATACCAACATGAAATTCTAATTACCGATGGCTCTCTTTAGTGTAATTTTATCAGCCCATAGTGTTGATTTTAGTTTTGTATGTCACGTTCTCTAGTTGTCTTCCATAGTTTGTTTGATAATTCTAATCAAGTTCTTGTTGATTAAAACACCTAGGCCATACCTTGGGGGTAATAATTTTACAAAGTTATCAAGTAAAAATTATGGTTGATAGACCATTCACTGACCTAAGTACCCACAAATGCCTTATCATTATCTGATATTATGGTGTGAGGAAAACCAAATAATTAAACTATGTCATCCATGAATTCAAGAATAGATGTTTTGGTGGCATCCTTTAGAGAAAATAATTCATTCCATAATATAAAATAATGAATTAATATGAGAATCCATATATGACCTACACTTTATGGTGGATTGATCATTCTAATAAAATCCAATCCCCAAAGGGTGAATGGTTGATTTAATCGAATTAGTTTGAGAAGAAGTGTAGCTAGTCTTTGCTTAGTAGTGAATTAAGCATAATTTATTACCCATTGATTGGAATCCTTGAATAGTTCAAGATAATAATAGCCTCCTCTCATTACCTTGATGGTGATAGTCCTTGTAGAAAAATATCCTCCAAATGATGCATCATGAATTTGCTCAAGCACTTTGGGAACTTGCTCATGCTCAATATTTATTAACAAGACTCTGTTAATATCCTTTCAAAATAAAAGTCCATCAATAAGGACATAAGGAATTGATTTGAATAAAAAATACTCTTTCTTTGACTTCTAAAAGTTATAGGGTTATTTTATAGTCTACAAGAAATAAATCATGTCTTGAATCCAACTATTGAAAGAAGGTGGATCATCTGACTGAGGTGTAGTTCAAGCATATAGTATGTTAGATATTGGTTCATCAGTCTTGATTTCATCATCCATTTTTTCACACAATCCTTTTCCTCTTACCAACTTTTTTATTTTGATATCCACATCGTACTCCATGACCTTGGTGATCCATCTTGCTCTTTCTTCATTTATCTCTCTACTCACTAGAAACTCTTTAACACTCTGATGACTCACCATCAGGTGTACCTTTTTATTGGAGATAATATGCCTAAATTTATTACTAGCATGTGATTTTATTACTAAATATACTTAATTTTACACAAAACTATAATTCTTTTCATAACCTTTGAAAGATTGGCTAAAGAAAGATATTGGTTGCTGCAAATCCTCTTGATTGTGCTGAGTCAGAATTGCTGAGATACTTCCCTCCCCTCAAAATGCATAGAGGATAAAATCCTTCTCATAATTTAGGTTAGCTAGGGTAGGGGCTTGGGATATGGCATCTATTTGAAAAGAGTTCCCTTCTTTAGCATCATAGTAAGGGGCTTTCCCAAAGAGGTGAAATTTGATACAAATATTCTCATGAAGTTTATCTTCCCAAGAAATTTTTGTAGGCTCTTTTTGTGACTTGGTAATGCTAATGTAGATATGGATCTAATCATTTAGGTTCTATTACAATACCTTATTTTGATACTATGTGTCCCAATAGCTTAACCTCTTGTACTACAAATGCACACTTCTTCAGAAGTGAAATATCAAATTCTCTACACCTTTCAAAAATCTTCCTCAAGTGGTTTAGATGTGTATCAACATGCTTTTATTAGACCTTAATATTATCTAGATATACTAGTATTATATTGTTTATCAGACCCTTGAATGTCATATCTATGGCTCTCTAAAAATTTATGCCTATGTTTGTCAGACCAAATGACATCTTCTTGTATGTGTAAGTGCCCCATTTGGTGGTGAAAGTAGTTTTAAATTGATCTAATTCCTATAAAAATATCTAGTTGTAACCCTAATAACCATCTAAAAGAGAGAATATTTCATATCTTGATACTATCTATAGAATGTGTTCTGTAAATGGAAGGGGATAGTGATCTTTCAACAATGCTTTGTTCAAGCCTCTAGAGTCCATGCACAACCATGTTTCACCATTTTTATTTCTAATAGGGACTAGATTTTCTACCTAAGATGAGTTTTTGATCAAAAATATTATATTATCCTCTATCAACTTACCATTCTTCATCAAAGGTACAATCTTTAGATTAATGGGTCTCTATTTTGCCTACCAAGTTTCATATTAGGATCTAGTTCTATAATGTGTTGTGATAAACTTGGATCAAATCCTTTTAAATAATGATAACTCCAAGAAAATTTATCATCAAAATATTGACATAATTGAAAAAAATCATGATTATTTGAAACATTACATACCTTGCCTATCTTGAGAGACTTACCTTCTGAGATGGTGACGGGTTCACAATTTTCTTCATTGATGGTAATGCTCTTCTCACCTTTCAACTAGTCATTTGAGTTAAAGATGATTTATAGTGTAATGAGATCCATAGGTATCTTGTTCATTTTAAGTTGAATAATCTAATCACCATATTGGTCTTGTAGCCTTGGCTAGTTCTTCTCTAAAAAATCAGCCTCTTCTCTCAAAAAATTTACAATCTTCATGTTACTGTCGAAGACTTGCCAATTAGTTGTATTATTAGGGACAAAAGGCCTTATGATCAGCCTCATATGTTGGCTAGTCTTCTTCTTTATTTTGACTAATAGGTTATACTGGGACTCCAATAAGGCCATGTATTCAACATCTTAATTCTATGACCCTAGTACCACTTGAATGTTCAAAGTGATGAAATCTTCTAATAGGCCCCAAACCCTATGTTTTTAAGACCTTAACAAATTATTTTTGGTTACAATTTCTGATCTAACTTGGTGATTGATGATATCACTATCACCAAATATCTATAAAATTTTGATTCCTTTATCTTTATCCAATTAGAGGCCTTAAATTAGGGCTTCATATTTAACTATATTATTAGTACAATTAAATTGAAGTCTAAATGAGTAAAAGTAGCTCTCTTTCTATGGGGTAATAAATACAATTCTTGCACCTACACCATTTATACGTATTGAGCCATAAAAATATAACTCCCACATCCCTTGAATATCTTTTTCTAGTTTTACTAAATTTAGGATAATTGCATCTTTCTCATGAATGAAATATATCCCTAACCTTATTTCCTGTACATAGTCATAAGGATCAAATTGCAGGGTTGATCCCCACTCATCCAAATGAGTGTGTGAAATTTCTTCTATAGGTTTTGCATTTTCTTCATCCATTTCTTCCTCCTCTTGATCTTATAATTTACATTTCATTTCTACAGGAAGAATAGGATTGTATGGTTCTATATGATCTTTTATAATTGAATCAACTCTTATTGTTACTTTAGTTATATATCTTGTTCTAAGTATCATGTGAGACCAAGATAGATAGATATCCTCCAATATTTGTAGTGAAATATCTTGAAAGACAAATGGAAAAGTAGGGGGAAGACCTATGACTAAAATAAATTGAGTAAATGATAGGCTTGGGAAAGCATGAATAGTGAGGTTTAGTCCTTTTATAGTTCCTACTATTTGGATAATAATCCCATCTAGTTGCACTACTTCATTATTAACAAGTGTGTATTTTATTCCCAAGGCATCATCTATTTTCTTGGGCATTATAGAAATACTAGCCCCTGAATCCACCCTGCAATTATGTACCAGATGCTTCCCTATTATAAGTAAAATATATAAGGGAGGAGGCTTACCATTTTTGCCTATTTTACTATCTACTTTAGGATGACATAAATTTATTATAGGTGTAGGCCCATTAACTAGAACCTTTTCTAATATTTGGAAATTCTTTAGAGCCTCATGTAGCAAGTCCCTTTGTGCTGGTATAAATAGTGCTTTTCACATGGTGAAATTCATATTAATCTTATTCATTTGATGAATTATGCTAAAAGGGATATTACCAACCTTTTCTAGTGATTTCACAGGGGTATCATCCTCTTTAGCAATATTTGGAGTGGGTAACTTCACTTTGAATTGATTTGTAGGTACAAAAGGTGGCCTTTGCATTATGTTTCCCTTTACTAGTTTTGATACCACTTTAGAGGTTGAATCTTGGTCAACCATATGGGGTTGATCAAATTCTATTTCTATTTTCTTATAATGTGTATTAACTACTATAGGGCCTTCACCATTAAAAAATACTTCATCTTAGCCTATCCCACAAAAATCATCCTCCTACCAGTTTAGAAGAGTTACTTCACTTTGAGTAGGTTCTTGTGTGTCTGCTTTTTGGGAAGTAGATTATTCCTATTGTCCTTGCATATTTTTTATACCTTACACCATAAAGGCTTGAATGATTACACCATTTGGGAAAGTGTTTTGATTATGGCTAATTTCAAGGATATCACCACTCATACTCTTGAGCCAAATTATTTTGAATAGGGATAATGGCATTGGAAGCTCTTGGTGCTAATAAAGCATGGGTGTTTAGATGTCTTGGATGTGAATTATATCCTTGTTATTGGTTGTTACCTTGATATGGTTGCCTATTCCCTTAGTATAGAGGGTTAGATGGTAGAAAGGTTTATAGTTTTGGGCTTGATACCTTTTCATCACCACTAACTCATTTCCAAAACTCTTGAGTAATGATTTGAATTCATACAAATCATCCATAGGTATAGGAGTCAAAGCAAGTTCCTTGCTCTTAGCAAGAATTGAAGTGTAGGTGGGGAAAAAGTGTTTTTTTTTTGGAAATAAAGGCATTAACAACCTTGGTGTAATTTTCCTATCTTGGATTAGAAAAATTTATACCCTTATTGTAATATTTTAAGCTAAAATAAGTATGGTGCACCCATTGACTGAATTATTACAACTATATCACTATTAAGGGATTTTAGGTAATACAAGAAGGCATTATTTTTAGTGGGTTTAACCAATACTGGGATTATGTTCTAGGTCTTCTAGAAATGGTAAATGAAGTCAAACATTTACTCATGAGGAGATCATTGAATAGTAGTTATCTATTCAACCAAGGAAAGGTAGTCACTCTTTTCCTCAAAATAGGTGAACATCACAACACCCAACTCATCCTAAACTTAGATTGAGGTGGGAACAAGGCCTTTGTACCATTGTAAAGCTTTCCCCTTTAAAGAGGAGATAGAAGTCTGATTAAAATATTATTTTAGACCACATTATGGATTAAACAAATGTTAGAAATATCTTGTATGTGTTTTGAAGTAGTGGTAGAGGTTTC
The DNA here is from genome assembly GCA_037957365.1 of Torreya grandis. NCBI lineage: Eukaryota > Viridiplantae > Streptophyta > Pinopsida > Cupressales > Taxaceae > Torreya > Torreya grandis. The sequence continues at coordinate 601,994 of JARHVA010004380.1, forward strand.
ACCAATAAAATATGGTAGGCTTTTTAAGCTGAGACTATTATATTATCATGCTGGGTCAAAATGAGGGGACTACTTGTATTGAAATCTATAAAATTTTGATTTATAGCCATTATGGGAGGTATAAAATTGATAGTAGTTACGAAAAGGGATGAGAATAAAACCATAAGATATACCTTAGGCTAAGGGGTTACTTTTTTATCTCTTTTTAGATGGAGATGACAATTCTAAAAAGTTAGCCCTCTTAACTTTAGTAGAAGATCTTGTTTATTTTCTTGGCATACGTCACCCTAAAATTGTGAGTCCATGAGTTAATGGAGTCACCAGGTGATTTGATATTTTCATGAAACTTATACTATTCTCACTAAGAATAACACCAATCTTTGTGTAACTTTGGGGTCCCACCAGGCATTCTAAAAAATGTTATCACATAGGATTTAACCTATCTTGATTTTGTAGCTTGTTATGCAAGTAGCTAATGATAAAATGGAAAAACCTCCAAAGCCATGTGACCTTGGAAATTTGAGGTTAATCTCCATATAAGGCTGACTTCCTTTCACTTAAATATGATGCAAACAGATAAAATATCATTGTTGTGTAAATTTGACTCTTTAGTGATTTTTAGATCCTAAATTAGGGGTTTGATAGGGAAAAAGGTTTGAAGAATTGAAATTTTTAGAAAACTAAAAATATGGTGATTACACCAAGTATTGTATAGTGGATCGAGATGCTTGCTTGATAAACACAATAGAGTAGAAAATAGATTGAATTAATTTTAAGCATAGACTTATGCAAGTGAAAAGGATCTTTCTTCTAAAAAATATTATCAAGGGGATAAAATACCACACATGACTTTTCTTGAGACTAGAATAAAAGATAGAGCTCCCAAAAAAAATCAAATACCTTTGCATAACACAGAGATTCCAAAGACAAGCAAGGCAAATATTCAACTTTATTTCTCTCCAAAGGTTACAAATTGTAGCAAATACATTCAAAATGTAGAAAAATATAACTAACAACAAAAATATAGATTGGGCCATGGAGTCTACCCATATTTATATAGAATATGTCATAGAAGACATGTAGTTTTTTAAACTTGAACACTCAGTCTAGAAAATCATGTAGATCTAAAAATACTCATGCAAAAATAGGTTGGCTCTCCTATTTTTGGCATCTTGGACTTGTGGAATAGTTGGAACATAACATGTACAAGCTGGGTGTGATCTTGGGTGTAGCATAGTGTGGTTAGAACTAAAGATCTTCATGAAAGGCTTCTCTATATGATAGTGAATAAAAATATCTCTCCATGTAAGAAGTGATGCCCATAATAGAACTTGTCTTCTGTAAATAAAATATAACATTGAAATAAATTTCAAGTTTCTTTTCATGCAAAACCTAGCATGTAAAATCTAAAGTGAGACTGTTACAATATCTAATTCTTTATCACTTTTTTCCAAAAAGGAACCATGTAATTTACACTTCATGACTTTGCACCTTTTTCATTAATTCACATTAATCAAAATAGAAAGTGCAATTTTCACTTATGCTTTTTGCAACTTCCACATTCAAAAAATATAAAGTGTAAAATTATGTCTTTCTCTTTCTCAAAAGAGTTATAAAAAAATAATGTTGTACTTTTGTAAATATAATTTGCAATGTCTTTGAAATGAAATTACACATGATAGAAAAATTTTAATATATTTAAAAGAGAGGGAGAATTAATTGATGTCTAGAATTTATTCAAATTTCTTATCATTCTCTACCCATAGCTTCTCTATGTATGTATCAAAGGCCTTAAATATTTCCTATATTTGCTCTAAATCTAGCTCATAAGAATAAGTTTTAGAGGCTACACAATCTACTTAGACATAAAATATTTCTCTCCTAAAGGTCTTTATGTCTTATATTTTAGTTCTCATATGATCAATTACCTTCTCATATTTGGTGAACCTATGAATTGAACTTCAGACAAAGACCATGTCTTTCACAAACTCCTTCTCAACTATTACCTTAAAATGATTTTGAACATGTTTTAATTGGAGTAGGTTATTGGAATCATCCATTGGTTAGAATGTCATTAAATTCATCATGCCATCAATCTTGTGTAACACATCAATAGCCTTGTAAAGATCCTCCTTTGCTCACTCCATAGATTCTATTAGTACTATTATCCAAAATTGAGTAGTCCCATGTAGTTCCTCATGCTAGACATCATCCTTAAATATTTTCTTAACAATGAGGGTATTCATGTCATTTGATTTTATAGCTATTAATTTGGGATAATAAATATTTAGGAGCTAAATTTCTCCTTCATAATTGTTAATCGACTCCTTCAAAATCTCTTTTCTCTCCATGATGACTCCATAATGATCCATCATGGATTCAAAAATTTGGTTACCTTTGGTGATCAATTCTTTAGACCATTCTTTCATAGCCCTTCCCATGTGAGTAATCTCTCATACAAAATCAATTATAGCTTGATTTGGACTGATTGGTTTCACTACCTATGGTTATTATGATGTTTCACTAAGATTTATGAATTGGTTGAGTGCTTCAATCAACTGATCAACCTTCCCTTTAATCTCATCCTTGGTGGCTTTGTCATGGTCAATTATTTATAAGAGAGAGTTGATACATGTCTACACATCATGATTGAGTCCCTCTCTTGTCTACCAACCAAGGTGTATGTGAGAAACTTGATAATCTACTGCCATAAGATCTTCTTTTGATTTGTCTAGCTAGGGAACTATAATATCAGCATATATCTCTCCCTTATCATTAGAGAATATGTTCAAAAGGGTCTTGGGAGTGGGTTTTGACTTATTATTATTGTTCTAACATGCCTAAGTCTAAAGTGTTGGGATCAATCACTATTTTCCTCTTTTTTCTCATTGATTGGGATAACTAACTAGGGGTAGCCTTCTATTAATCTGGCATGGTCACCAAAGAATCTGTAGATGATGTAGTTACACTAATTGATATGGTGACTGGAGACTCCTAAGAAGATGATACTAGTATCTACTCAGGAGGTGTTTATGAGGGTCCACCCTCACCAATATTTACAAACCAATATTTACACCAAGTTCCTAGGTTGTTCCAACCTCAACTAATGGTATGAATGAAATAGTGAAATGGGAGAAGTGGAAATAGTATAAGTAGTTGTGCTTGTTGGGGGAGTGGATGATTGAATAGACAAAAAGGTTTAGAATTTAGGAACCAATGGAAGGGTGGAATCTAAGGCATTGAATGTGTCAATTAGGTCTATAGGACCACTTAGGGTTGGTGATATGAAAATAAGGGGTTGAGATGAAGGGAAAATACTACTTACCCCAAGGGTTGAGGTGGCCTATGAAACCATAGTCAAGATGAATAAATTTGAGGTAATGTAATGTTGGTTTGTGTTAGGAATTAATGATGATGAAATGAAAGGAGTTATAAATGGAATGGAAAGTAGGAGTGGATCAAATGGGGAAGGTGAAGTGGGAGGAAGGGAAAGTGAAGTGGAAATTTGAAATTCCACTATAAGGGGACCTTGAGTGTCCATTTGACTTATTTGTGTTGATTGCACTTGGCCTATTAGAATAAGTGGAATGGTAGATGAAGTGGGGACAAGTGTAGGTGTTGATACTGGAGGTGAAAGATCTAAAACTTGTGGAGCAATGGGAGCTTGAGATGGTTGAGTAGATACAACTAGTGGTGGTGTTGAAACCTCTTGTATAATATGTATAGGAGAAGGGGGAGTAGTAGAAATAGGAGCCAATGATATATGATATAAATCTATAGATCCCTATGTTAATGATGTTATGTATTTTATGGAAAAATCAATTAGTTCTTCTATAGCTCCTCCCTACCTACTTGATTCCCTTTTTCTTTCCTTTGTCTTCTTCTTCTTTCCTTTGTGAAGATCCACCAATGATTCACTAGGGCCCTCTTCTAAAGAAGTGACACCTCCTACTTTGAGCTTCAAGATCTTATCGTTAACCCTTATTATTTCTCTTTTGACTTGCATGCCCTTGATTCTTAGCTAATTTATAGTTATATTGATCACTAGGGCTATCCTATCAAATAGTGAGAAAGATTTAGGAAATGACCACCTTATTGGTGGTAAAGGCTTGGTAATGATCTATGTGAGGTAGATGGGATATAATCTAGAATTTTCATCCACCAAGTCATTAGGGACTGGTGCCAAATCATAGTCCTTTATTTTTTATAGGGACATCCTATAATAGTCCTTCATTATGATCTTTTCTTCATCATCATAGTTTTTTAAGAAGTCCTCATAATATGGTACATGTTCATATGTTACCAGCTCAAGTATAGTATTGACCTTAGCATATGGGTCAAAGTAAGGTCTAGATTTTAGGGTCCTCAATGTTACTTGGCACATTTTTGCCTCCATAATTTTAGCCTTCAAAATATATTGGCATGTATAATGGACAATAGAAATAGGGAATCATATCCCTAACTTATGTCTATCTGAAAGGAGTTTATGTGTATCCACCAACTACCTAACCAAGTCTAACAATACCCATTTTCACTTACATATTAGGGAAGTGTGTAAGGACAACCACTAAATATAGTTACCCAAATATAGGAATAGGTGAAGAACTATATGGAAAAGGACCCCCACTTGGTAATCTCATCTTTTGCCTCTTGGTATAACCTTGTCTTCCAAAGATCTTGATCAAACATGATGATGATGTTGTAAATGAAAGAATCATTAACTCTCCTAAATTGTTTTCCACTAGATTTTAATGTAAGATTAGGGTAGTAGTTATAGACTCTAGTTATTTCTTTAAGAACTATATTTAGGCCTAGGAACAATATTATTTTAGCCAAGATATAGATAATGTATGATGCCATATAAAATTTATTGGTCATTCACACCTCCACCAACTATTTTTTTAGGGGATCACTTATTAGTTGAGCATAATGTATCTATTTTTTATTCTTTCTAATGATCCAAATATACTAGTACATCCAGTCTTTATAACACTTGGCATCAAGATTTCTAGTGAATCTATGTAGCAGTGTTATAATATCTCCCACTTCCTCTATAATATAAAAATTATACATAGTCTTGGGCAATCTGGTGGAGGAATGTTTAGGAGTCTTGAGTAATCATTTATTGATAATTTTTTGACATCCATCTTTCTTATCCTCATAAAACTATGTATATGTTTATAGAATTATATCCAAATAAATCTCAAACTTAAGAATAGAAAACACTATGTCGATGAACTCAGGATGGAGATTTAGAACCTTCTCCCCTTTCTTAGTGAAGACTTGTCTCCTATTAGTATCATAATCTTGAGCCATTGTGAGGATAAAACTAGGAATTTGAATAGAAAGAGGAAAGATTACAGCTTATGGTAAAATAGAGTTATAGATACTCTTGATTTAGTCACTTTTAAAATTTGTACCTATCCTAACCCAAAAATATCCTAGGTTAATGTGACCTAAATCCATATCTTTTATCTTTGCCACACTATATTCTAAGCAAAAAGTCACTTCAGGGCCCTTAGATTTGAACTTAATTTCCTTGGGAGGCATGGAAACTAAAGTTACTACTTTTGAGAAACTAACTACTCAAGTGGGTAGAACCTACAGGTGTTTAGAGTACTTGTGTCCTTTGACAAAACTTAGAGGTTATCATAGCATGTGTAGTGTCCATAGTGCTTGAGGGTTATGAAATCTCTAGTAGAGGTGGGATGTGTGATTGAAATAAGTCCACTCTCTATGGGGCAATGAAAGTTAGTGGGGTTCAAAGTTACTTGAGGCATGGGAGATCTCTAATAGAAGTGGGAAGTGATCAAAGCATGTCTACTCTCCATAGTGATAAAATTCTTGAAGTCTTATCAAGTGTTTAAGGTAGGTCTAGTGTCCATGGGGATTATATTGAATCTTTAAGTAATATTCTCTATATTTTTAATATGAGGTATATACTTGGAAGATTTTCTTAGGGAAGCCTTGATTTTGAATGAAAAATCTCTGATAGGAAAACAAGGTTTTTTATTATATAAATGATCATTTTGGGGAATGAATGTGTTAACCCTAGAAACAACCCTAAAAAATAACTAACTATGAACTACTTGATAAAAAATAAATTATAATAGGTAGTCCTATAGAAATTTTATGAAAAAAGTAATTATAATTTTATGCAAGACTGAAACTTTTACAAAAAAGGAAAATAATTTGGAAGACATTTCAAAATGAAAGGAATCTATGTACAAAACTTAAGGTAAATACCATGGAAATGATGTGGCAAATAGAACATTGATGTGGCTTGGCACTTGGTTCAATGTGGCTCATGGTTTGAAGTCATGTCAAAAATGGATGGAGCTCAAAGATCATAATTAGTAAATAATAATGATAATGAAAAAACCCTAATTACTTAGATTTTACATAAAAAATCCTACAATTAATGTGAGCTCAAGTGGTTGGTGGTAGAGGTTATAACTACTTGAAGTAGGTCTACTCTCTATAGGGAACTTGGAATTGGTAGGAAGAATGACTCGATGTGCACTTTACACATAAAAAACATGCAATGTGTACCTCGAGTTCTACTTCTTGTAAAAGGGATTTGATGGGTTGGCAGAAGTTAGACCTAATTGAAGCAAGTCCACTCTCCAAAAATTAGATGATGGGCTTTGGTATAAGGCACAACCCATGAGGCACTTTTTACATTTGAAACATGCAAATTGTACTCAAGGTTTTATGTCCCATAGTGTCTAAAGGTGAGTGTTTGGTATACCATGGAGACCATGGTGTACTTTACATGTTTGCAAACATGTGATACAAACTTCAAGTTATACACTCCATAGAAGGGGGATATTAAGGTTTGGTAGGATTGAGATCCTATCGTACACTTTGCACATTATGAAAATGTGTAAAGTACACACCAAGTTCTAGATTCTACTGAATTGGGTGTCTGGTAGGATCCATATCCTACCTTGAATTTTAAACATTAAATAATGTGAAATTTTCATGGTGAATTTCGTATTCCATATTTTTTGGGTTTTGGTGCTTTGTAGGATCTAGAACCCATGAAGAATTTTTCACATGTGCAAATTACATCTAAAGTTCTAAATTTTGTGGTTTAGGGAAGATGGGTTTTTTTTTTTTAAGGATTGCACCTATCTTGATTTTGTAGCTTGTTGTGAAAGTGCCTAATGATATAGTGAAAAAACATCCAAAGCCATGGGACCTTGGAAATTTGAGGTTAATCTCTAAAGAAGGTTGGTTTCCTTTCACTAAAATCTGATGCAAATTAATAAAATATCAATTTTGTGGAAATCTTTTAGTGTTTTTTAGATCCTAAACTAGTGTTTTAATGGGGGAAAAGGTTTGAATAATTTAAATTTTCAAATAAACTAAAAATATGGTGATTTCACCAAATATTTTAAAATGGATCTAGAGGCTTGCTTGACAAACACAATAGAGTAGAAAGTAGATTGAATTTATTTTAAGCATAAACTAATGCAAATTTGAAAATAAAAGGTAGTATTTTAGCTATTCTTCAAAAAAGGTAAAAGGATATTTATTCAAAACAATATTATCAAGATGGTAAAATAACACAAATGACTTTTATTGAGAATAAAATAAAAGATAAAGCTTCCATAAAAAAATAAAATAACTTTTCACAACATAGAGATTATAAAGACAAGAAAGAAAAATATTCAACTTTATTTCAATCCAAAGGTTAAAACTTGTAGTAAATACATTAAAAATGTAAAAAAATACAACTAACATGAAAAATATATATTGGGCCATGGGGTCTACCATATTTATACAAAATATGTCATAAAAGACATGTAGTTGTTGAAACTTGAATACTCAGTCTAGAAAATCATGCAAATTTAAAAATACTCATGAAAAAAAAGGTGAGATATTGTAATTCTAATGGAATAATTGGAACATAGCATGCATGAATTGGGCATGGTTCTAGGCACAACATGGCATGGCTAAAACTATATATCTTCATGCAAGGCTTCTCTAAATGATAGTGATTGAAAATAGCTCTCTATGCAAGAAACACACCCAAAATAAAACTTGGATTTTCTAAATCAAAGATAACATTGAAATAAATTTCAAGTTTATTTTCATCCAAACCATAGCATGCAAAATCTAAAGTGATGCTTTTACAACATCTAAGTCTTTATCACTTTTTTTGAAAAAGTAACCATGTAATTTACACTTCATGACTTTGTACCTTTTTAATCAATTCACATTAATCAAAATATAAAGTGCAATTTTCACTTGTGATTTTTGTAACTTACACATTCAAAAATATATAATGTAAAAATATGTCTTTCTATTTCTCAAAAGAGTTATAAAAAACCAAATTTGTACTTTTGTGATTAAAATTTACAATATCTTTGAAATGAAATTACATATGATAACAAAATTTGAAAATATTTAAAAGAGAAGGAAAATTAATTGATGTATATAATCTCTTCATATTTCTTATCATTCTATTCATGTAGTTTCTCGATGTATGTATCAAAGGGCTTGAATATTTCATGTATTCTCTCTGTATCTATCCTATAATAATAAATGGTGGAGGATGGACAATCTACCTATACATCAAATAGTTCTCTCCTGAAGGTCCTTATGACCTATATTTTAGTTCTCATCTAATCAATTGCATTATTTTATTTGATGAACCTATGAATTGAACTTAAGACAAAGACCATGTATTGTTTAGACTGCTTCTCAACTATTAATTTAAAATGATTTTGAACATGTTTTGGTTTGAAGAGATTGTTGGCACCGTCCTTTGGTCGACATGAGATTAAATTCATCATCCCAATAATCCATATAACACATCAATATCCTTTTCATGAGCCTCCCTAGCTCACTCCATAGACTCTATCAGTACTCTTATCCAAAATTGAGCATCCCTATATATTTCCTCATGCTTGACATCATCCTTCAACATTTTCTCAGCAATGAGGGTATTCATGTCAATTGATTTTATGGATTTTATTTTATGATATTACATATTTAGGAGATAAATTTATCCTTCACAACTATTAATCTACTTCTTCAAAATATCTTTTCTCTCCATGATAACTCCATAATGCTCCATCATAGATGTAAGAATTCTGTTACCTTTTGTGATCAATTATTTAGACCATTATTTCATATCCTTTCTCATGTGATAAATCTCTCATACATAATCAATTATATCTTGATCTAGACTAATTGGTTGCACTACCTATGGTTGTTTTGATGTTTCACAGAGCTTTATGAACTGTTTGAGTGATTTGGTTAACTAATTAACCTTCCTTCTGAGCCAATCATTGGTGGCTTTGTCATGGTCAATTCTCCAGAAGAGAGAGTTGATACCTATCTACACATTGTTCTTGAGTCCCTCTCTTATCTATTGACCAAGGTATATGTGAAAAACCTAATAATTTACTAGCATAAGATCTTATTTTTATTTATCTAGTGGGTGAACTACAATCTCAACATATCTCTCTCCCTTATAATCAATTAGTGTCCTCAAAAGGATCTTGGGAGTGGGTTTTGACTTCTGACATGTCGAAGTCTAAAGTGATGGGATCAATCATTATTTTCCTCTTTTTACTTACTAATTAGGATAAACAATTAGGGGTAGCCTTATATTGATTTGTCATGGTCACCAAGGAGTCTATAGTTGATGTAGCTATACTAACTAATATGGTGACCAAGAGAGACTCCTAGGAAGATGATATAGGTGTTTTCTTACCTATGAGGGTTCACCTTCACCAATAGTTTTCAAACCAATATTTATACCAAGTGCCTAGTTTGCTCCAACCTTAACTAATGGTGTGGATTAAATGGTGGAAATGGGGGAAGTGGAAGCAATGAAATCAGTTATGATTGCTAAGGGAGTGGAGGGTGGAATGGACATATAGGTTGTGAATTTAGGAACCAATGGAAGGGTAGAAGCTAAGGCACTAAGTGTGCTAATTAGGTGTGTAAGACCACTCAGGGTTGGTGAGGTGAAAATAGTGGGTTGAGATAAAGGGGAAACAATACTTACCCTAGGGGTTGAGGTGGCTTGCTGAACTATAGTCAAGATGACTAAATCTAAGGCAATGTACTATTAGGTGGTGTTGATAATTAATGGTGGTGAAATGGAAGGAATTATAAATGGAGTGGAAAGTGGGAGTGGATCAAATGGGGAAAGTGAAGTGGGAGGAAGGGAAATTGAAATGGAAACTTGAAATTTCACTATAAGGGGACCCTAAGTATCCACTTGACTTATTTTTGTTGATTTCACTTGGCCTATTGGAGTGAGTGGAATGGTAGATGGAATAGGGACAAGTGGAGGGGTTGATACTAGAGGTGAAGGAGATAAAAATTGTGGATTAATGGGATCATGAGATGGTTGAAGAGTAGAGATAACTAGTGGAGGTGTTAAAACCTCTTGTATAATATGTGTAGAAGAAAGGGGAGTAGTAGAAATAGGATTTGATCATATAAGATATGAAGTTATATATCCTTATACTATTGATAATATGTCTTCTAATGAAAGATAAATTGGTTCTTTTGTAACTCCTCCCAACCTACTTGATTTCCCTTTTCTTGACTTTGTCTTATTCCTCTTCTCTCCTTTGTTAGGATCCTTTGATGATTCAATAAGGCCCTCTTTTGAAGGAGTGACAGCTCCTATTTTTAGCTTTAATAGATTTTTTTAACCCCTATTATTTCTCTTGTGATTTGTGTACCCTTGCTTCTTAGCCAATTAATAGTTTTGTTGATCACTAGAGCTATTCTATCAAATAATGAGAAATATTGAAGAACTAACCACCTTATTAGTGGTACAGGCTTGAAAATTATCTATATGAGGTATATGGGATATACTTTAGAGTTTTCATCCACCAAGTCATTAAGGACTAGTGCTAGATCATAATCTTTTATTTGTTGCAGGGAGATCCTAGAATATTCCCTCATTCTAACCATTTATTCATCATCACAATCTTCCAAAAAATCCTCATAATATTACACATGTTCATATATTGCCAAATCTAGTGTAGTAATGACCTTATCATATGGGTTAAATTAAGGTCTAGATTCTAAGGTCCTCAATGTTACTTGTCACATTTCTACCTCCACTATTCTAGCCTTCAAAAGAGATTGGCATGTATAATTTCCAATAGAAATAGGGAACTATATCCCTACCTTATGTCTATCTGAAAGGAGTTTATGTGTATCGAACAGCTACTAACCAACTCCAATAATACCCATTTATCACTTACATACTAGGGAAGTGTGTAAGGACAACCACTGAATCTAAATGCCCAGATGTAGGAATAGGTGGGGAACTATATGAAGAAGGACCCCTAATTGGTAATCTCATATTTTATCACTTGGGATAACCTTATCTTCCCAAGATCTTGATCAAACATGATGATGATGTTATAAAGGAAAGCATCATTAAATCTCCTAAATTGTTGTCTACTAACTTGTAATGTGAGATCAGTGAATTAGTTATAGACTCTAGTTATCTCTTAAATAACTATATTTAGGCATAGGAATAATCTTCCTTTAGCCAATATATATATATATAATGTATTATGTCATATAAAATTTATTGGTCATTTTTACCTCCACCAACTGGTTATGGAGGGAATCACTTATTAGTTGAGCTTAATGTATCTATTTATTATTATCTCTAATGATCCAAATATGCTTGTACATCTAGTCTTGATAACACTTGGCATCATGATTTCTAATAACTCTATGTAGTAGTGTTATAATATCTCCCACCTCTTCTATAAAATTAGACCTATACATAGTCTTAGGAAATATGGTAGAGGAATACTTGGGAGTCTTGAGCCATTGTTTGTTGATAATTTTTTGAAATACCTCATTCTTATCCTCATAAATATGTGTAGATGTTTGTGGAGTTATATCCAAATAACTCTCAAACTTAGGGATGGAAATCATTGTGTTGATGAAGTCAGGATGAATATATAGAAGTTTCTCCCCTTTCTTAGTGATACTTATCTCTTATCAAGGTCATAATGGTGAGCCATTGTGAGGATCAACTTAGGAATTTGAACAAAAAGAGGAAAGGCTATAGCTTGTGGTAAACTAGAGTCATAGGTACTCTGGATCCTATCCTATAAATCTCCTAGGTCAATGTCAACTAAATCCATATCTATTATCTCTATGATATTAGATTCAAAGCAAAGAGTCACTTTAAGGACCTTATATTTTTAATTGATTTCTTTGGGAGGCATGGAAACTGAAGTTACTACTTTCAAGAAACCAACAATAAGAGTTGGCAAAACCTTCAGGTGTCTAGAACACTTATGTCCTCTTATGGAATTTGGAGGTGCTTAAATCACATATAGTGTCTATAGTTATTCAGGGCTATGAAATATATATCAGAGGTGGGACATGCTTAGAATAGGTTCACTCTCCATGGTGCACTAGAATTTCAAGGGTTCTAAAGGTGCTTGAGGTATGGGAGATCTCTAATAAAAGTGGGAGGTGTTCTAAGCACTTCCACTCTATCTGGTGTTAAAAGTCCTATGGGATTATCAAGTGTTTAAGGTAGGTCCATTGTCCATGAGGATGTTAGGGAATCTTTAAGGAATATTCATTGGTTTTTTAATATGAGGTATATGCTTAGAATATTCACTTGGGGAAGCCTTGATTTTGAATGTGAAATCTCTGATGGGAAAACAAGGTTTTTTCTTATAGAAATGATCTTTTTGGGGAAATTTTTTTTTAACCCTAGAAATAAACTTAAAGAACTAACTGTAAACTTTTAGATAATTAACAAAGTACCACAGGTAGTCCTAAAGCAACACTATAAAAATTTAATGATAATTTTATGTGAGACTGAAACTTTTACAAAAAAGAAAAAAAATTAGAAATACCATGGAAATGATGTGGTAACTAGAACATATATGTGGCTTGACACTTATTCAATGTGGCTCAATGTTCAAAGTCATAGTGTGAATGGTTAGATATCTAAAATCACAATTAGAAAATAATAATGATAATGAAAAAACCCTAATTACTTAACTTTTATAGAAAAACTCCTATAATTAATATGAGCTCAAGTGGTTAGTGTTAGGGGTTGGACCTACTTGAATTAGGTCCACTCTCTATGAATAAATTAAACTTGGTAGGAAGTGGGACTCGACATGCACTTTGCATGTTAAAAATGTGAAATGTGCACCTTGGGTTCCACTTCTTTCAAGAAGGGATTTGGTGGGTTGGCAGAAGTTGGACCCACTTAAAGTAGGTCCAATCTCTATGAATGAGATGGTGGTCTTTGGTAGAAGGTAGAACCCATAGGGCACTTTGCACATTTAAAATGTGTAAAGTGCACTCGAGGTTCCAGGTCCTATGGTGTATAAAGGTGAGTGTTTGGTAGAATGTGGAGACCATTTGTAAATGTGTGATGTGAACTTAAAGTTATATACTTTGTGGAAGGGGGTTTTTAAGTTTTGGTGGGATCATGAGCCTATCATGCACTTTTCACATTATGAAAATGTGCAAGGTACACACCAAGTTACATATTTTTTTTGGATTGTGTGCATGGTGGGATCTAAAGCCCACCATGCATTTTGCATGTTCAATAATGTGCAAAGTACATGGTGTGTTATGGATTCCATAGTTTTTTGGTTTCAGTGCTTTATGGGATATAGAACCCATAAAGTAATTTACACAAGTGCAAATTTCATCTAGATTTATAGATTTTTTGGTTTAGGGAAAGATGGGATTTTTTTGAAGGATTACACTTGTGTTGATTTTTTATCTTATTGTGTAAGTACCTAATGATATAATGGAAAAACCTCAAAATATATGAGACCTTATAAATTTGAGGTTAATCTCTAGATAAGGTTAGCTTCTTTTCACTAAAATTTGATACAAAGTGATAAAATATCACTTTTGTGGAAATCTCACTTTTTAGTGATTTTTAGATCCTGGTTAGCTTCTTTTCACTAAAATCTGATACAAAGTGATAAAATATCACTTTTGTGGAAATCTCACTTTTTAGTGATTTTTAGATCCTCAACTAGGGTTTTGACAAGGGAAAAGGTTTTAAGTATTAAAATTTATAGAAAAATAAAAATATGGTGATTCACCAAATATTGTATAGTGGATTTAGATGCTTTCTTGACAAACACAATAAAGTAGAAAATAGATTGAATTTATTTTAAGCATAGACCTATGTAAATTTGGAAATCAGAGGTAGTATTTTAGCTTTTTTCGGAAAAGGGAAAATGATATTTATTCCAAAAAATATTATCAAGAGGTTAAAATACCATAGATGAGTTTTCTTGAGACTAAAATAAAAGATAGAGCTTCCATAGAAAAATCAAATAACTTTGCATAACATAGAGATTCCAAAGACAAGAAAGGGAAATCTTCAACTTTATTTCTCTCCAAAGGTTACATCTTGTAATAAATACATTCAAAATGCAAAAAAATACAACTAACAACAAAAAAAATAGATTGGGACATGGGGTCTACCGATATTTATAAAAAATATGTCATAAAAGACATGTAGTTATTGAAACTTTAACACTCTATCTAGAAAATCATGTAGATCTAAAAATACTCATGTAAAAAGAGATGAGTTCTTGTATTTCTGGTGTCTTGGACTTGTGTAATAGCTAGAACATAGCATGCATGAGCTAGGTGTGATCTTGGGCATAACATAATGTGGATGGAATTGAAGATCTTCATGAAAGGATTCTTCATATGATAGTGACTAAAAATATCTCTCCATGCAAGAAGCAACACCTAGAATATAACTTGGCTTTTCTAAATAAAATATAACATTGAAATAAATTTAAAGTTTATTTTCATGTAAACCCTAGTATGCAAAATTTAAAGTGAGACTTTTACAACATCTAAGTCTTTATCAATTTTTGCCAAAAAAGAACCATGTAATTTACACTTCATGACTTTGCACCTTTTGAATAAATTCACATTAATCAAAATAGAAAGTGCAATTTGCACTTTTGCTTTTTGAAACTTCCACATTCAAAAAATATAAAGTGTAAAAACATGTCTTTCTATTTCTCAAAAGAGTTATAAAAAACAAAGTTGTATTTTGCAATTACAATTTGTAATGTCTTTGAAATAAAATTAAACATGATAGAATCATTTGAAAATATTTAAAATAGGGAAAATTAATTGATGTCTAAAATCTCTTCAACTGTCTTATCATTCTCTACTAATAGCTTCTCTATGTATGTATCAAAGGCTATGAGTATTTATTGCATTCACTCTACATCTAGCCTATAAGAATAAATGTTGGAGACTACAAAATCTACTTGTACATCAAATAATTCTATTCTAAGGGTCCTTATGCCCTATATTTCAATTCTCATTTGATCAATTTCCTTCTTGTATTTGATGAACCTATGAATTTAACTTAAGACAAAGACCATGCATTTCACAAACTCCTTCTCAACTATTGCCTTAAAATGATTTTGAACATGTTCTACTTGGAGGAGATTATTGACATCATCCATTTGTTTCCATGAAATTAAATTCATCATGCTATCAATCTCATATAACACATCAATATCCTTGTCATGAGCATCCTTGGCTCACTCGACAGACTCTATCAGTACTCTTATCTAAAATTGAGCACCCTTATGTAGTCCTTCATGCTCGACATTAGCCTTTAATATTTTCTCAATAATGAGGGTATTCATGTTAATTGATTTGATAGATGTTAATTTGGGATAATACATATTTATGAAATGAATTTCTCCTTCATAACTATTAATCTACTCCTTCAAAATATCTTTTCTCTCCATAATGCTCCATCATGGCTACAAGAATTCTATTATCTTCTATGATCAATTCCTCAAACCATTATTTAATGGCTCTTCCCATGTGAGAAATCACTCATATAGAATAAATTATATCTTTATTTAAACTAATTGACTGCACTGCCTATGGTTATTATGATTTTTCATGGAGATTTATGAATTAGTTGAGTGCTTCAGTCAATTGATCAACCTTCATTTTTATCTCATCCTTGGTGGATTTATCATGGTCAATTATTTATAAGAGAGAGTTGATACCTATATTCACATCATGCTTGATTCTCTCTCTTATCTAATGACCAAGGTGTATGTGAGAAACTTGATAATCTACCACCACAAGATCTTATTTTGATTTTTATAGTGGGGGAACTACAATCTCAACATATCTATTTCCCTTATCATTAGTGAATGTCCTCAAAAGGGTCTTGGGAGTGGGTTTGACTTATTCTTGAATTTTTAAATGTTGAAGTAGAAAGTGCTAAGATCAATCATTATTTTCCTCTTTTTCCTCACTAATTAGGATAACCAACTAAGGGTATCCTTTTGTTGATTTAGCATGGCCACTAAGGAATCTGTAACTGATGTAGCTACACTAATTAATACAATGACCAAGGGAGACTCTTGGGAAGATGATACTAGTGTCTACTCAAGAGGTTCCTATGAGGGTCCACCCTCACCAATATTTTGAAAACTAATATCTACACCAAGTGTCTAGGTTGATCCAACCTCAACTAATGGTATGGATGAAATGGTGGAAATGGGGGAAGTGGAAGCAATGGAAGAAGTTGTACTTGTTAGGGGAGTGGAGGATGGAATGTACACATAGGTTGTGAATATAGGAACTAATGGGAAGGTGTGTAAGACCACTTAGGGTTGGTGTTGTGAAAATAGTGGGTTGAGATGAAGGGGAAATGGTACTTAACCTAGGGATTTGAGGTGGCTAGTGGAACTATAGTCAAGATGACTAACTCTGAGGTAATTTACAACTAAGTGATGTTAGGAATTAATGGTGATGAAATGGAATGGAAAGTGGGAGTGGATCAAATGGGGATGGTAAAGTGGGAGGAAGGGAAATTGAATTGAAAACTTGAACTTTCATTATAAGGGGACCCTGAGTGTCCACTTGAATTATTTATGCTACTTACACTTGGCCTATTAGAGTGAGTGTCATGGTAGATGAAGTTGGGATAAGTGGAGGGGTTGATACTAGAGGTGGAGCAATGGGAGCTTGAGATGGTTGAGGAGTAGAGACAACTAGTGTAGCTATTGAAACCTCTTATATAATATGTATGGGAGAAGGGAGTGTAATGGAATTAGGAGCTAATGATATATGATATGATTATTTAGATAATTATGATGTTGCTATTTTTTTTTCCATTGAAAGATCAATTAGTTCTTCTACAACTCCTCCTAACTTGCTTGATTCTCATTTTCTTACCTTTATCTTCTTCCTCTTCTTTATTTTTTCAAGATCCTCTGATGATTCGCTAGGGCCCTCTTTCAAAGGAGTGACACCTCCCATTTTGAGCTTAAGGATATTTTTGTTAACCCTTATTATTTCTCTTGTGACTTGCACACCCTTTATTCTTAGCCAATTGATAGTTTTTTATCACCAGGGTAGATCTATCAAATAGTGAGAAAGATTTAGGAACTGACCACCTTATTAGTGGTAGAGGATTAAGAATTATATGGTTTGGTAGATGGGATCTACTATAGAAGTTTCATCCAAAAAGTCATAAAGGATTGGTACCATATCATAGTCCTTTATTTGTTTTAGGGACATCCTAGAGTAGTCCCTCATTCTTACCATTTCTTCATCATCATAGTCTTCCCAAAAATCCTCATAATATGGCACATGTTCATATATTTCTAGCTTTAATGTAGTAGTGACATTACCATATGTAGTAGTGACCTTATTGTAGTAGTGACCTTACCATAGTAGTGACCTTACCATAGATATTGGCATGTATAATTACCAATAGGAATAGGGAACTGTATCCCTACCTTATGTCTATTTGAAAGGAGTTTATGTGTATCCACTAGCTTCCTAACCAACTCCAATAATACCCATTTGTGTCTTGTATACTATACAAGTGTGCAAGAACAACCATTTAATATAGATACCTAGATGTAGGAATAGGTGGGGAATTTTATGAAGGACCCCCACTTGGTAATCTCATTTTTGCCACTTGGGAGAACCTTGTCTTCCCAAGATCTTGATCAAACATGATGATGATGTTGTAAATTAAAGCATCATTAACTCTCTTAAATTGTTATCTACTAGCCTATAACATGAGATCAGGGTAGTAGTTATAGACTCTAGTTATCTCTTCAATAATTGTATTTAGGCCTAGGAACAATCTTCCTTTGGGAAATAAATAGATAATGTATGATGTCATATAAAATTTAATTATCATTTACGCCTCCAACAACTAGTTATAGAGGGAATCACTTATTAGTTGAGCCCAATGTATTTGTTGTTTATTCTCTCTAATGATCCAGATATATTGATACATATAGTCTTGATAACACTTGGCATCGATATTGTCAGTGACTCTAAGTAGCAATGTTATAATGTCTCCCACCTCCTCTATAAAAGCAAACCTGTATATAGTCTTAGGCAATCTAGTGGAGGAATACTTGGGAGTATTGAGCCATTATTTGTTGATTTTTTTTTTGGCATACCTCTTTCTTATCCTCATAAAATTATGCAGATGTTTTCAAAGTTATATCCAAATAAATCTCAAACTCAGAGATGCTAAATAATATGTCAATGAAGTTAGGATGAAGATCTAAAACTTTCTCCACATTTTCAATGAAGACTTGTCTCCTATCAGGGTCATAATGTTGAACCATTATGAGGATAAACTCAAAGTTTTGAATAGAAAGAGGAAAGGCTATAGCTTGTTGTAAACCAAAGTAATAGATAATCTAGATCTAGTCACTTTTGAAACCTGCACCTATCCTAGCCCAAAAATCTCCTAGGTCAATGTGACCTAATTTTTTATCTATTATATCTACCATATTGGATTCCAAGAATGAAGTCACTCTAGAGCCTTTATATTTAAACTTCATTTCTTTTGGAGGAATGAAAACTAAAGTACCACTTTCAAGAATCTAACTATGAGAGTTAGCAAAACATATAGGTGTCTTGGGCACTTGTGTCCTTTGATAAAACTTGTAGGTAATCAAAGCACATCCATTATCTATAATACTTAAGGCCTATTAAATATTTGAAAAATGTGGGATGTGCTTATAATAGGTCTACTTTCTAGGGTAAACTAGAGGTTAGTGGGGTTTAAAGGTGCTTGAGGCATGAGAGATCTTTGACAAAAGTGGGAGGTGCTCAAAGCACATCCACTATCTAGGTTGCTAAAAGTCTTGTGGGCTTGTCAATTGTTTAAATTAGGTCAAGTGGATATGGGGATGCAAGGGAATATTTAAGGAATATTCATTGGTTTTTGAATATGAGGTATATGTTTGGAATATTTTCTTAGGGAAACCCTAATTTGGAATATAAATTTTGTAAGGGGAAAATAAGGTTTTTTATTTTGGAAATGATATTTTTGGGGAATGATTTTTCTTTTTGATAATATAAGGTGGATAAACAAGGGGCCAAAATCTTAAAATAAATATAAAATACATAGAGGCAACTAACATAAAAAGTGCCTCAAAATAGAAACATCACATACTGTTAACCTAACAAACACAACAAAAAAAACAACTATAAACTAAGATAGTTATAACAAAGAAGCACAGTATCAAAATAGAAGAAAAAAAGAGGTAGATTCTCTCCTTGCTTAAACATGGATTTAATAAGGTTATCCAAATTCATAGAGTTCTCCTCATTATCATCAATAATAATAACACCTAAGTCCTACAACACAAAATTGTTAAGGAAAATAGAATTCCAGAGCATAGTAGAAAGGTTCTATTTCAGTTTCTAAATGTGACCCTTTAGGACTAAAATTTTAGATCCCAAACCAACATCAATTTTTACTTCCTCATCAACTTCTTCCATAAACATCTTTTCTGCTTTGCCAGCATTTTTTGCAAATTCAGCAACATCCTCAGTAGTATCCTATAATTCTTTAGTCTCTTGGTTACCCTCAACATCCACAAATATTTCTTGAACATCCATGTCCTTGGCTACATCATCCTGAGTGGATTCATTAGAGGCACTCTCAGATTAATCGATAAGCCTTGTCTTGCGAGCAAGTTTGCCAGTAATTCACCTCGACTACCTAACTCCTAAGGAGAAACCATCTTTAATAGCCTTAGTAGATGAATGAGACTTACTACCTTGACCCATGGGGGCCCTACAGGGATTTTTTGGGGTCCCCACAGTAGCCCCCATAGTGCCCGCTTCACCAGCATATGTCTTCCTCTTCTTACACTTCATACTCATAGTAGAGCCTGGGGTGTCTATGGGAATCTCCTAAGGAGTAAAAAAGGAAACTTCTTTATTCTTAGTAGAAACAGGGGAAGGGCATGGATCTTCGATAATAGTGGTAGCATTGGGGTTAGAATAAATTTCCCCACTATCAATTTGAATGGCCTTAGAAGGCTCAAGGGAAAGATGGAAATTGTAAAAACTGGGGAATGAATTTGTTAACCCTATAAACAACCCTAAATAACTGAATGTAAACTTATTTATAAGTAACAAATTACTATAGGTAGTCCTAGAGCAATGCTATGAAAAAATAATGATAATTTTATGTGAGATTGAAACTTTTATGAAAAAGGAAAATAATTCAGAAAAATTTTCAAACTCAAAGGAATCTATGTGTGAAACTCAAGGGAAATACCATGGAAATTACATGGAAACTAGAATTCAAATGTGTCTTGAGACTTAGTTCAATGTGGATCAAGGTTCAAATTCACAGTGTGAATGGCTAGAGCTCAAAGATCACAATTAGCAAATAAAAATGATAATTAAAAAACCTTAATTTCTTAGATTTTATAGATTTTTTTTTGAAATTAAATCAAGATCAAGTTGTTATTGGTAGAGGTTGGACCTACTTGCAATAGGTCCACTCTCCATAGGTAAATTAGACTTGGTGGGAAGTGGGACTTGATGTGTACTTTGCATGTTGAAAGCATACAATGTATACCTTGGGTTCTACTTCTTATGAGAAGTTATTTGGTGGGTTGGTAGAAGTTGGACCTACTTGAAGAAGGTCTACTCTCTACATATGATATTGTGGGATTTTTCATAAGGCAAAACCCATAAATAACTTTACACATTTGGAACATGGAACGTTAACACAAGGTTCTAAGTCTCATGGTGTATAAAGGTGAGTGTTTGGTAGAATGTAGAGATCATGGTGCACTTTGAACATTTGCAAGCGTGTAATGTGCACTTCAAGTTATGAACTCTATGTAATGGGGTTATTAAGGTTTGGTAGAATTGGGAGCCTCTCTACACTTTTCATGTTATTAAGTCTTGTGGGCTTGTCAAGTGTTCAAGGTAGGTCTAGTGTCTATAGGGATGCAATGAAATCTTTAGGGAATATTTGTTGGTTTTTTGAATATGAGGAATATTCTTGGAATATTTTCTTAGATAACCCTTAATTCGGAATGTAAATTCTCTAGGGGAAAAATGTTTTTTCTTCTGGAAATGATCTTTTTGGGGAATGAATTTATTAACCCTAGAAACAACCCTAAATAAATGACTGTAAACTTCTTGATAAGTAAAAAAGTAATATAGGTAGTCTTAGAGAAATGTTACAAAAAAATTAATAATAATTTTATGTGAGATTGAAAATTTTACAAAAAAATAAAACAATTAAAAGAATGTTTCAAACTCAAAGGAATCTATGTACAAAACTCAAGGGAAATAACATGGAAATTACATGGAAATTGGAATGCAAATGTGTCTTGGCACTTAGTTCAATGTGGATCAATATTAAAATTCACATTGTGAATCATTAGATCTCAAATATCATAATTAGTAAATAAAAATGATAATGAAAAAACCCTAATTTCTTAGCTTTTATAAAAAAAATCTTGCAATTAATGTAAGCTCAAGTGGCTCATGGTAGAGTTTGGACCTAATTAAAATAGGTCCACTCTCCATAGGGAAATTAGACTTGGTGGGAAGTGGGACTTGATGTGCACTTTTCATGTTGAAAACATGCAATGTGTACCTTGGGTTCTACTTCTTGTGAGAAGGGATTTGGTGGGTTGGTAGAAGTTGAACCTACTTGAAGAAGGTATACTCTATACATATGAGATGGTGGGATTTGGATATAAGGCAAAACCCATAAATAACTTTACATATTTGGATCATGGAAAGTGCACTCAAGGTTTTGAGTCTTATGGTGTATAAAGGTGAGTGTTTGGTAGAATGTAGAGATCATGGTGCACTTTGAACATTTGCAAGTGTATGATGTGGACTTCAAGTTTTGCACTCTACAGAAGGGGGTTATTAAGGTTTGGTAGAATTAGGAGCCTCTCTTGCACTTTACATGTTATGAAGACATGTAAAGTGCATTCTAATATTTAGATTCCAATAGACTAGGTGCATGGTGGGATTTAGATCCCACCATGCATTTTACACATTCAACAATGTGCAAAGTGCATGGTGGGTTGGGGATTCCATGATTTTTGGGTTTTGGTACTTTATAGGATCAATAACCTATGAAGTAATTTGCACAAGTGCAAATTACATCTAGATTTTTGGATTCTATGGTTTAGGGAAAGATTGGTTTTTGAAGGATTTAGGGTTTTTCCTAAAAAATAAAGGTGGTATCCCTTAGCGTGTTAGATGTAATGACATTTTTTGTGGAAAAAATCTCAACATTTTTGGTGACCTATGTGGGATGATTTCCTATTAATTATTTTCAATCTAATATCCTTTCAAGACATTTGGCATGAAGTCAAATTTTGTCTAAAAAACTCTAACCTAGGAAAGAACAAACTGAGATTTGCCTAGACATGAACAAAACATACAAAAAAATAGGGGAAAAAAACCTAAATAAATAACTCATAATGAATCTGACCTCTGTATTAGTACTTATTAAAAAACATGACTAACCCTATTATTTACAAATTTTAATATTTTTAGAATAATTTCATTACCTCAAAAGAAAGATTTGAGGTATATCCCATTTACTAGGATTGGCAGTTCTGCTTCATCAATCTTGAAGAGATAGAATGTGTTGGCCCCTTTGCACTAAGTGATAATATATGAACCACTCCATATTGGAAAAAATTTGGTGTGCCTAATTAGTTTTACTTTACCTACATCCCATTTGAGGACCATGTCTCCTTCGTTGAAGCTTCTTGAAGTTGCATTTTATCAAAAGTCTTCCTAGTTTGTGCCTAACTTGTTTCTAAGACTTTCATTGATTAATGCCTGAATTCTTCAAGATCCATGAGTTCCACCAGTCTCACCATCATTTCATCACTATAGATAAGATCCAATTGGTGATTGAGTTCTAAATATGGAACCTATATTAATAGTGGTACTCATACTTCTCTTTCAAATACCAACATGAAAGTTGAATTATAATGGCTCTCTTTGGTGTAATTCTATCAGCCTATTGATTTCAATTTCATACGACTTGTTCTATAGTTTTCTTCTATAGTTTGTTTGATAATTCTAATCAAGTTTTTTTGGGTTGACTTAGCTAGGCCATTAACTTGGGGATAATAATTTCAAGAATTTATTAGGTATACATTATTTTTGACAACTCATTCATTGATTTGAGTACCCACAAATGCCTTCACATTATCTAATATTATGGTGTGAGGAACACTAAATCTTAAAACTATGTCATCCATGAATTTGAGAATAGATGTTTTGATGGTATCCTTTAGAGAAAATAATTAAATCCATCTTGTAAAATGATCCATTGTTTTGAGAACCCATTTATGACCCACACTTGATTGTGGATTAAACATGCCAATGAAATCTAATCCCCATTGGGTGATTGGCTAATCTGCTCTAATTGGTCTAAGAGTAAGTGCAACTAGTCTTTACTTACTAGTGAAGTAAGTACACATTTCATAATTTATTAGCCATTTATGGGCATCTTTTAATAATTTAGGACAATAATATCTTCCTTTCATTAGCTTGATTGTCATAGTCCTTGCAAAAAAATGTCCTCCTAACACTCCATCATGAAATTGCTTGAGAAATTTAGGAACTTGTTTATACCCAATACATATGAACAAGACTCCATTCATATCCCTCCAAAATAAAATTCCATCAATAAGGACATAGGGAATTTATTAGATTCACAAATACCTTTTTTTTACTATTATACATCATAGGGGTATTTTCCAATCCATAGGAAATGAGTCATGTCTTAAATCCATCTATTGAAAGAAGGTGGATTATCTTATTGAGGTGTAGTTTAAGCATAAACTATGTCAAATACTGGTTTAATGGTCTTGATGTAAGTAGCTAGGTGTTCACACAATCCTTTTACTCTTACCAAATTTGAAATTATGATATCCATGTCATACTCCATGACCTTGGTGATCCATCCTACTCTTTTTTTATTTATCTCCTTAGCAAAAATTCTTTGATGTTTTGATGACTCACCATCAAGTGTACCTTGTTATTAGAGAGCATATTCCTAAATTTCTTAAGTGATTTTATTAGCACATATACACACTTTTCCAAAAACTATAATTATCTTCATAACCTTTCAAAGATTGGTTGAAGAGAGATATTGGTTATTCCAAATCTTCTAGATTATGCTAAGTCAGAATTGCTAAAATACTTCCCTCTTGTATCTATTCGAAAAGAGTTCCCTTATTTAGCATTTTATTAAGGTAATTTTACAAAGAGGCAAACTTTCAATACAAATCTTCTCAAGAAATATTTATAAACTTTTTTTGTGACTAGGTAGTGCTAATGCAAATATGGATCTAACTTGTTTAGGGTCTATTTAAAGACCTTATTTTGACACTATGTGTCCTAGTAGCTAACCCTCATTTACTTTGAACACACACTTCTTCATATTAAGTGAAACAACAAATTATCTACACCTTTCAAAAATCTTCCTTAGGTGGTCTAGATGTGCATCAACATGCTTTGAGTAGGTTGTTATATCATCTAAATATAATAGGATTATATCATCTATCAAACCCTTGAATTCCATATTCATGGATCTCTAAAAATTCACACCTACATTTTAAAAAAAAAAAGAGATCTTCTTATATGTGTACATGCCTCATTTGGTGGTGAAGGTAGCTTTAAATTGATTTGATTCCTATACCAAGATTTGGTTATAACGTGAATAGCCATATAAAAGAGAGAATATTTTAGATCCTAATACTATCTACAAAATTTATTCCATAGGGGGAATGGGATAGTGATATTTCAATGATACTTTGTTCACACCTCTAAAGTCCACACACAACTAGATTTCACCATTTTTCTTTCTGATAGGGACCAGATTTTCTACCCAAGATGAGTGTTTGATTAAAAATATTATATTAGCCTCTATCAACTTATATAGTTCATTATTCATATAGGGTTTCATCTTTGGATTGATGGGTCTCTATTTTTACCTAAAAAGTTTTATATTTAGATCTATTTTTATAGTGTTTTATGTTAAACTTAGATCAAATCCTCTTAAATCATGATAACTCTAAGCAAAGTTATCATCAAAATCTTGAAATAATTAAACAAAATATTGCTTCTCTAAAATATTACATACCTTACCTATCTTGAGAGACTTACCTTCTAAAATGGTGATGGGTTTGAAAGCTTCTTCATTGATGGTAATGTTCTTCTTCTCACCTTTTAGCTAGTCATCCAAGTTGAAGATGTTTTCTAGTGCAACAAGACCCATAGGTAGCTTACTCATTTTGAGTTGAATAGTCTGATCATCATATTATTCTTGTAGCCTTGGCTAGTTCCTCTCTAAAAACTTAGCCTCTTCTCTTATAATATTTACAATCTACTTTTCATTGTCAAAGACCTGCCAATTAGTTGCATTATCAAGGATAGAGGGCCTTATGATCAACGTTGCATGTTAGTTATTATTATTTATTTTGACTGGTAGGTTATACTAGGACCCCACTAAGGCCATGAATTCAATATCTTTATTTTATGTCCTTAGTACCACTTGAATGTTCAAAGTGTCAAAATCTTCCAACAGGTCCCAGACCCTATGTTTATAAGACATTAGCAAATTGTTTTTGGTTACACTTTTTTATATAACTTGGTGAATGATGAGCTCACTATCACCAAATATCTATAAAATCTTGAATCCTATATATTTGGCCAATTAGAAGCCTCAAATTAGGGATTCACATTTAGATACATTTTTAGTATAGTTGAATTAAAGTTTGAACAAGTAGAAGTAGCTCTATTTTTTCAAGGAAATCAATACAATTCCTACACCTGCACCATTTTTACTTCTTGAGCCATCAAAATATAACTGCCACATCCCTTGAAGATCTTTAGTTGGTTGGAATAAATTTAGGATAATTTCATCTTTCTCATGGATTAAATATGTCCCTAACCTTATTTCCTATACATAGTCATAAGGATCAAATTATAGGGTTGATCCCCACTCATCCAAATGAGTGTCTAAAACTTATTCTATAGTTGTGTTTTCTTGGTCTATTTCTTCCTCCTCTTGATCTTGTAATGTACAATTCATTTCTATGGGAGGAATAGGATTGCATGGTTATATATGATCATTTACAATTGGTTCAACTCTTATTATTACTCTAGTTCCACATCTTATTCTATGTAGCATGTGAGACTAATCTACAAATAGATATCCTCCCATCTTTGTAGTGAAATATCTTGAAAAATAAATGAAAAAGTAAGGGGGAAGATCTATGAATAAAATATCTTGAGTGCATGCCAAGTTGGATTCCACCAGATTGGGTGCATGGAAAGATCTAAAGCCCACCATGCATTTTTCATGTTTGAGAATATGCAAAGTGCATGGTGAGTTCCAGATTCTATGGTTTTTGGATTTTGGTGATTTGTGGGATCTAGAAACCAAAAATTATTTTCATAAGTGCATATTGCATATGGAGTTGCATATTCTATGGTTTAGGGAAATATGGAGTTTGTTTGAAGGATTGAAGATTTTTCCTAAAAAATAAAGGGGGTCACCCTTAGGGTGTTAGATGTAATGATATTTTTGGGGAAAAAATATCAATAATTATCACATATCCTATTTTATTTAAATATTAATCTCCATGGTTGGCCCCATGATAGAGCTCATATTAATTAGGGTGTAGTAGGATATTATATTAGAGTAATAGGTCCCCTTCTATTATTTTCATACCTTTTAGTGCCACCTACTTTCTCACACAAGTACCCAATCTTCACTATAGATCGATAACTTTGTATGTGGTATTTAGGAGTGGGGAACACATTTTAATAAGGTAGGATCCTATTAATTTTCATTCATATATCCTTAATGGGATTATATATTTACTTCACTTCTTATCCCAAGTTTATGTTTGTTAGGTGTGGTTCCCTAGGTC
The DNA here is from genome assembly GCA_037957365.1 of Torreya grandis. NCBI lineage: Eukaryota > Viridiplantae > Streptophyta > Pinopsida > Cupressales > Taxaceae > Torreya > Torreya grandis. The sequence goes on from JARHVA010004380.1 coordinate 629,263, forward strand.
CTTGATATCAATAGCTATTAGCCTTGCCCACTTGAATAGAATGTATTTTATCTACTAAGGATTTCTACATCACCTTTATAAAACCTTAAATCCTTACACCTTCATCATATCTTCCCCAATATCCCCTTGATAGATACCACTTTTAAATGGTCACATCCCTTCCCACTAGCTTCTAATTTGAATTTTAACTACCATTTATAATGCCACTTAGCTTTTCATTTTATGAGTTACATTGTAAGACCTTGGGGAATATAACTAGAACTTATTTAGAAACATCTTTAGCTATTCACATACATACCATCTCATTCATCATAGTTATGTATTTATATGGTTATTCTTTCCTGCATCATATTTAAGAATAACCATTGATTTATGAGTTTTCACTCATAGGAGTCTTTAATTTATTTTTCCATCATGTCCTTGTTTGATTTAAGTTTAATTTACTGATCTTATATTAGATATATTTTATAATATTTTTGTCTTTCTATATGTTTGATTTAAGTTGACTTTATTTTTTATTACTTTGAATGACTCCTTTTCATACATATTCTTATTTCATAATGTTTCACATTTTCTTACATTGGATATTTTATTTTTATAGTTATTTTTCACATATTATATTAGTTTAGTCTTTATTTTTTATGTGATTTTTAACTTTTTTTTAATATAATTATTTTTACTTGCACAAAATGCCCTAATTTATTCATGAAATCATGGAACCTCTTTTTGTTATGGATTATAGTCTTTTACTTAATATAGTTTGTGTCTTGGGCCTATTTGATCTATTGTTCTAATTTGAAAAGGGGTCCTTAAGAAGTTACAGTCATAAAGTTATATTTGATTCGCTCTTTAAACTAAGTATAAACTTAAAGTGAACATTATATACACTTAGTCTAAATAAATTTTCAATTGGGTCTTCATTAATATAAATATGTGAATTTGTTAAATCTAATAAGTCTTAGTCTATTCTAAATCATGTGTTGAGTGCACCAAGCTTCCTCTTTTAGACTATTTTTGATTTAGATTTATGAAAATTATATAACTATGTCTCAAAGTATTTACATATTTCCCTTAAGTGGTTTGGTCTAATATTGATTCTTTTTGAGTTAATTGATCAAGTGATTTCCTAGTTATGCTTTCAGCCTTATTCACTTTGTGAAAATTTGGCCAAAAATAGCTACACAATGGGTGAATGGGATGATTTTATTCATAGGATTGGGTCCATTTACTGATTTTTAAAATTTTAATTGTCTAAATATCTACACTACTTTAACCTTTGTCTTCATCACTTTCTTATAAATGGATTGGGTTACCTACATTTTTAAGCAATTGGTTATTTATTTTTCATTGAGTCTGTTTTCCATTTGCATTTATTTCAAGGTTTTACTCTTAGCAATTTTAATTTTAAGTCAAAAACTAATTATTTCCTATCATTTTAGGCCATACTTTAGTGAAAGGTCACAACTTGTCACATTCTCATTTCCATACAAAATTCTAAGACTTAATCACTTTCCTAAGATCTTCTAGATGCCCAAGATGAGGATGTGTAGAACCATATTTATTCACCACTTCCTTGGTATATTTTAGCTTCTAATATAGTCATTTAGGATCAATCCACATGGTGTAATCCCAATTCATCATAGCCCTAGTAAATCTATGTAATTCTAATCTATTTTTGAGCTCCCAAATGTCTAGGATGTTGATAGGTGGCATGATCATGTTTCTCCCACTCCCAAAGATTGTTTGTGCATCTTCAAACCTTCATATGGTCCTAGAATTAGCTATATCTTGAAAATTTTCAATATTTGACCTTACCAATACTATAAATACTAATAGTGCATGCAAACAATCAATTAGGTAGCATATGAGTGGATGCCTATCACATGGCATGAACATAGAAATTGGAGGACAAACTAACATCCACATAACCATTGTATGATTTTAAATTTGATGATTGTTTGTCTTGTTAAGACCATATAAATTAGAATGCATCCCCTTTCAACTAACATGTTCAATTAGCTTAAGTCTAATAAGTCTTAATCATTGAAATTTTATTCTACATGGTTTAAATTTTCCCTTTTCAAGCAAATCTAACATTGGAATTTTATAGATGATTGGTTGCTTCTAAGTTTCATATTGATTATTTTGCATGTTTCTTGGCTTTGGGTCAATTGTAGTTCATTTTTGGCCAATTGGTTAAGGGTTTGTGCTTATACATCTTTAAGTATTAGTCATTTTTTGTATCATATTGGTTATTATGTGGCATGTTTTGGTCTATTATGGCCCTATTTTGAGTTGATTGACAGCATGCTTTTATTTTTGTATCTATCAACTTGGTTAATTTATTAATGAAAAGATCTAATGGGATTTTTAATTGGGTAGATGGGGTGATTTTATTATCTTAAGTGAGATCCATTTATACCTTTTCTCTATTAAAATGGCTAATTATTTTCATTGCGTAACCTTTTAAACTTAGTCATTTTATTTAAAATGGACGAATTGGCCTTTGTTTCAAACTTATGGACTTAGTTGATTTTGTTTAAAATTGAAAATTAAAAGTCTAACAATTATCTACTCTATTTTGTAGGCCTTAAATAACCAAGATGCTACCATATATCAACTATTTACTTCCCCATGAAATTTTGGAATTAACTAATTTTCAAGGATTCACAAGCCGTTAGGTGCATAGGATGTTGCCACATGTTAGGATCCTTCTTGATCATTTCCTTACGATGGTATTTAGACTTTAATATTCAAGCAAGCTCTTAAGTAAGTAAGATATTGATATGTGTTGAAATATTGCTCCTCCACTTCTCTAAAGTGGCTAAGACAAATATCCCACCCAAGGGTATTTTAAACACATGGGATGCTACCATGTGGAATAATTTTATTTCCAAAGGCCCTTGGAATAGGAAATACATGATAAATAGGCAATAGAACTCTAGATGCATGATATGAGCCCATGTGTCAATATATCAAGATAAAATAGTGATCAGTACATATCAAGAATTTATTAAAGACCCATAGAGCCTAGGGTAAGTGATATCATGACACTTTCTAAAATAGCATCTCATAAGTGTTGGAGACTAGTTGTAGGACATAAGACCCTCAACCAAGTATTGGAATAATGAAAGGTAACTGTGTAGTTTGACCATTATGCATATAGACATGTTGGATTTCATACATAGTGAGAATTGGCCATGTGGCATAGTCTTATCAATGAATATACATGGACCTATAAAAATAATAACTCTAAATTTGGTGGTTGTATTTCCCTCTTTGTTGTCAATATCCAAAAATTAGATTTTGGGTATAATTGGCTCTATGTGATCACATATTAACTTATCCTCTAGTAGTAGAGAGATTGTGGATCCTAGAATTCTAATTCAATTAAGTATTGGTGTTTAATTAATAATACCATGAGCATGGGGATCAGATAGGGAGACACAAAATATATAATCTACCTAGAAGAGGTATGGTCTCAAACTATGTGGGACATAACCAGTTGGAGATCCTAATGACCTTTCATTTCATAGGTTTTTAGTGAGATTCAATCAACATGGCCTATAACACACTGATAATGGTTAGAATGGGACATTAGTTAGTCTCAAGTGGACTCAACTCATTGAGTTGTCCTAATTGCCTTCTTTTGGGTGGAGTTGGGGACTCATTTGATAGAAATTATAGTTAAAACTAGTTCTTCATTATAATAAGGGTAAGTTCATTTATATTTAGAGGCTATAATAGAATAACCAAATGCTCTTTTTTTTTTCTTTTTTTTCTCTTTTTTAGTTAGTTTATTTTCCTATAAGCTATGTTGTTTAGAGACATTTTTTGTAGTTTCAATTGAAAAGGGTGAATCCTAGACATTGTTCCTTATATGTAATATATTTAAATTGAAAGGTTATGAGGATAATGGTCATAATTTGTGCATTCATATGTTAATTATGTTCCTCTTTCTTCATATTCAAGTTTTATTTATAATTTAACACCATGTTTGTTTATGATTATGTGAATATTAGTTATAAATAAGAGTGGTTTCATGGGATTTATCTAATCAAATAAACCAGATTTATTTGTATTGCATTATAGGCTAATTTATCTTCCTCATTACCCCTTTATGTTTTCATATTTTTTATATTAGAATGAGCTCTAGGAATACTAATCTGAGTGAATGCATTGATTCAATATGCTATGTAAGACACATATTATATAAGATAATACTGAGCACACATATACACACAATTGTAAGAAATGAACAAGAGGAATGAAACACCAATGATCCACACAATATTGAATTAAGAATATGAAATGGAATATTTACATAAATAGGTTGGATGAGGAAAGATATAACCCATTCTAGTGAATGTGGTATTAAACTTTCCAAATAACCAACATGATAGTAAAACACCTAAGAAAGAAATATGAAACTATGTAGACAAAACTCATAGGAAAAAAGGAATACACTAACACCCCCCCCCCATAAGCATAGATTAGGTAGGTGATGATATAAAAAATTCAAAAAATGGGTCCTAGAAATAAGGCTTGATGAGGTATAGATGTACATTACAATCTCTCATAAAGTAGAGAAAAGGAGAAAACCTAGTGGAAAAAACTTCCCCCCCCCCCAAAAAAAAGAGAGAAAAAAAGAAGGGACTAAAAGACCCCCTAGAATAAGATGTTGAAATAATCAATAATATAAGTACATAATGATGATACCCATTATCCTACAAAACATGAAGGAAGTGTGCCTCCACATAGAAGAGAGAGAATGTGAATGCAGGATGTCACATGGTGATTGTTATAGTAGGTCCCTCTAAAAAAAATGTTGTCTCTTCCTTTTTGAAGAAAGAAAACCTAAGTTGTCAAACTATTGAATTCCCACTCAAGTGGAATGTGTGTGGGAATCATGATGTAGATCTCTAAAAAATGTTGAAATGTCTTCCTACTAGTGCTTGAATGTGTCAAATATTGATCAGATATCATACGACTAAATATATAAGATAGAAATAAAGAAGTATGAATTGAAGGAGAGAGAATAACTAAAGAAGAAGATAGGCATGGAAAATTCACTAAAATAATATCCATGGGAAGAGGAGAGTAATGGTAAAAAACTATCAAGACTGAAGACTAGTTTGCAAATGAAGCACTCAGATCTATAAGATGAAAATCTATAAGAACATATGAGTCATCAATACACTCAATGTGTGTACTCATACTGTAAATAGTGGAGTCCTCTAAAGTACAAGCCCATGAAGGCTCTAAAAGAGCAACACTATTCATAAGAATGAATGTAGAATCTATAATAGGACAATTGAGATTTAGTAGAATCTCATCTTATAGTGGGGGCTCAATAAAAGGAAGAGCACTTTACACCATAGATGTGTCATCACAATAAATAAGAGTAGGAGGTAAGAGTACAACTATCTTAGAAGAGACAATAAGAAGTAGAGGAGGTGTGATGTAAGTCTCAGCTAGATATCCAAAAAGACTCTGAAGAGTGATCCAAATAGTGGAGGGACACTCTATGTGATCCACATGGTGGTGTATATCTCATGAAAAATGCAACAATAAGTGACCATAGATAAAATCACAAGTGTTTGGTCAGTCATTGTATTGACCAAGGTCAATAGGAGTAGGAATCTATTTGTATAAGAATGGAATAAGTTTGTATTCCTTGAGTAAATATTCCATATAAACATGTCATAAAGGATAATTATCCTTCCTAAGAAGGATCACTAGAGATAAAATAAATATCCTCATCATCAGGTATCTCTCAAATGGAGTCGACATGGCCATAACTGAGAGTAATAGTGCACACTCTAGAGATGGACTTTAGACTATGCCAAAAATGAGTCCAATAAAATGAGAAAAATCTATGCATAAGTGACAATGCACACTCAAATGGACATTGGGAAATAGTTATAGAAACTAAATGTGCACATGAGAGAATGTAGGGCCCAGAACAAATTTCCTCAAGATAATCAACAGTGACCCCCCTATGTGTTTGGAATAACAAAGCATACTCAATATGAGAAAATTAGACTTAACTAATAATATGTACAAATAGGTACAACAAATAATGCACAAGTGACAATGCATGTCTCAAAAAATAGATGTCAGACTTAACTAACAATGCATCCACAATAATGAGTAATTATTGTAATTGACAAAATTAGTACACATGAAATGCAAATAGGCCAAGTAGGAGGATGTCAGACTTTACTGATAATGAGTCCATATGAGGATAAGTAAATGTGTGAACTAGTCAGGTATCCTCCAAAAAATTTACACTTTATAATTTAGTGCATTTTACAACTACCACTTGTCAATGAAGTGTATTTGATCTTAGTGAATACAGATGCCGACAAAGGCCATAGAAAACAAAGTACAAATTTTTGGTATAAATAGGTAAAATATATCATACCAATGAAAATTATAAGAAAAATCAAGCACTTTTAAAAAAATTACACCAAAAAATGTTGTTTTATGTGCCCAAACAAAGCCTCAAAAGGGTAAAAAATGAGGATTACTCAGCAACATCTATGAAAATATGTAATTTATGGAAAAAATAGATACCGAAAATGAAAAAAATTACCAATGTATAGATCATGAAATTATAACCCAAATAAAAAAAAATGATCTAAAAAAGGAGTTTGTATGACCAAGATATGGTCCTCCAATGTTGATTGATCTAGGGTAGACTGCTCATCTATGAGGGGGGAAGATTTGAAAAAGGAAACCTCTACTAAATTTGATTTGACATCACCAAATTTAGTGATGCTGACAAAAATGGAGGTCTGTTAAAAAATTCCATCAAATCTGGGGAACCTCTAGACATATGTGGAACCTAACTAAATCTAGCAGAACTACCAAATATAGTGGGAAAATTAGTGGAATTTGTAAAGAATATTCCATAAAAACTCACTAAATCAAATTTGATGGTCAAATGGCTGTTACTGATGTGATTTGACTTCCTCTAATTTCAAACCCTTGTCAAATTTGCCTCATATATCAAAATTTGACAAAATTAAAGTTGATCTATATAGATTTGGGCCTTTTAAACATGATGGTAGGGTCAGATTTGGCTAAAAGTGGTCTGAAAATGTTGTTACCTCCTAGATATAGTAACCTTCTCCAAACTTCAAACCCTCATAAAAAATGCTTTAGAACTCCAAATCTGATGAAACAAAAGTTGATCTTGACTTTATCGAGCCTTTCAGTCTTAATGGAAAGGTCCTTAATGACTCAAGATGAAGCTAGATATTTCATATGCCAAAAATCACCTTTTAAAAAAAAGATTATGAAGATAGAGAAATCGATCACAAACTAGATCTCTAATTTCTACAATTCCACAAAAAAAAATTGCTAGTGGCAAATCAAATAAAGCATCAGATTAAATATAAATGCCAAAAAAAATTATGACGCCAAGCTTCTATAAAAAAATTAAATCTAAAAAAAAATCTAAGTTAAGCCCAAATCTGAAACAAATAATGAGATAAATTCAATGAAAAACTTGCAGAATATACCCGATAATCCTCATATCTAGATCAGCTCTGATACCATATCAGAATGAGCTCCAAGAATACTGAATAGAGTGAATTCACTAATTTAATATGTTATGTGTATTGTAAAATACAATACTAGAACACACATACACACAACTACAAGAAATGAACAAGAGGAATGATACACCATTGATCCACACAATATTACATTAAGAATATGAAAGGGAATAGGTACATAAATTGGTTGGAGGAAAGATATAACCCATTCTAGTGAATGTGGTATTAAACTTTCCAAATAACCAACATGGCACTAAAGCCCCTAAGCAAGCAATATGCAACCATGTAGCCAAAACCCATAGGAAAAAAGGCATACACTAACATTTTATAACCTATTAGTTTAGTTTTAGAATGTCCTAATTTGTAATCAATGCTTACTTGTTTCCTTTGGATTATTTATACCTCACTTTTATATTTTAAAGCATTATTGAATTTAGTATGTTGGAGACAAGTATTACTCATTAAGTAATTCATTAGGAAATCTGAATGAGATGATTCTTTCCTAGTCTAAATTTCTTTTATGGATATTAGAGTGAATTTTAGATAGGACCCTTATATAGAATAACTTACATTAGCCAATTGAGGTATCCAACTCACCATGACCTAGTAGACAAAGACCTTGGGGAAGTTACTACCAAGCCTACTTCCTTTTAGGAGAGGTGGAAGGAGGGAATCCTCACTATTTTAACCTTTCCCTTTTCCTCTTAGATTTGGTGCATGTCAATCGAACCATCAATATATTGGTGCTAGAAGGAGGGCTTGATTGAAGTAGTATTTGATATTCATGCTTGATTATGTTTAACATTTTGTAAGATTTGCCTAGATAGGAGCATTCTAATTTTATAAAACTAAAAAATAAAAGAGTTATCACAAGGTATAAGTTCATTGAGGGTGACTTTTTTCTATTGAAACTTTCAGGACATAGGAGAAATAGGACTAACAAAGGGAAGTCTATAACCAGATAAATTTATTTAACTAATATCTCTCATATTATTAATGCCCCTTTCATTACCCCTTTCATTCTCTAAAGATCCCAATGATGGATAATATAGGTTGATTAGGAGGAGGTAATTATCTTATGAACATTCTAGTACTTACCTATGATTGACCAAAAACCCTAAGAAGTTATGCCTAGTGTATGTGTTATTACTTGCACAACACACCCTAATTTCATAACTAAAACCATGGAACCTATTTTTTATTTAGAATATGGTCTTCTATTCTAATCAAACTTGGGTCTATTTTATTCATGGTTTGATTAAAAAGGTTCTTGAGAAGTTATAGGTTTGATATTGTATTAGTTTTACTCTTTGAATTAAGTCTAAACTTGAATTTTCCATTGTATGCATGTAGTATAAAAGAGCTTTAGGAAATAAGATGTGTATTAGAAATTACGTCTATATTGATATAAATTTATGAACTTGTTTAAATATGATAAGTCCTAGTTTATTTTGTATCATGTTTTGAATTGCATTAAAGTTCCCAGTTTGAGACCATTTCATCTCAAATTTATAGAAATTACTTAATTGTTTCAAAGCTCAGTTGCTTATTTTCATAAGCAATTTGGTTTATTTATTTTTTATTTCCATCTAAAATGACTAGTCATTCATGTAATTTTATTCTTTTAATTAGTCTTTTTTTATAAAATGGACTTATTTGGCTTGGGATTAATCAAATGACTAGGCCTTTGCAATATTTGAGACTTAGTCACTTTTAAACTAATAATTTTAACAATTTTATTTCAAATTTATATTTTAATTCTAATATTTATGTGATTTTCCTACAAGCTGATGGTTACTTAATGTATCTATGTTTCCTAGGTAAGCAATGAGAGACCACTTATCATTCACTTGCTTTCCCGGGCCCCTTTTTCTTTAGTCATTTTATCAGATCTTCTAAGTAGGATTGAGTCATATGGCACAATACCACATCCCCACTCCCCTAGGCCTTTAGAGTTTTTTTAACTAGCCATAGACATCCCAAGTAATTGATATTTAGATGAGTGTCATAATCCTAGTTACTCACTTCTATTTGGATTCTAGATCAATGATCCTATCCCTTCAACCTATTAAATTCATGATTTCATGTCATGTGTTGTGATCTCATTTATCTAGGCCCCAAGGTAGTCCATATAATTCCTAATGAAGTCAATCCCTAGATGCCTAATATCATGCCACATGGCATAATCTAATTTCTCTAAGCCTTTAAGTTTTTTTGTATGTTAGTAATTCTTTTGTTAGGTCCTAGGTGAATGAGATTTAGACACCTATCAATATCTCATCTCACCAAGATATTATAGGTAATTATCTAAACTAATCACTAGATCTTACTACAAGTGAGTGAATGGATGGCATTTGGCATCAAATGCCAATTAGATAGAGAATTTAAAACCATATTAGTATCCCATCTACTTAAAATTTATAATCATTTAGCCCATCAAGATGATCATGAAATTGGCATTCTTTTTCATTTGGACCTAACTATTTGAATATGCTAAAGTATTTTGATTTTGAGTCTTGTTCATCACTTAACATGATTGAAATTGACTAATTTCTATAATTTTTTTTATCTAAAAGACTTAATTATTCATTTGGATAAGTGGATTAATTGGATACAGGGCAAAAATCCCCTTTAAGATTACTATTTTTATAAGATCTTGGTTCAATTTTTTATACTTAGTCAATTTTCAAGAAATTTAAAGTCTAAAAACTATACTTTATTTAAAATCTAATGGTTAAATATCGCTCTGTAGGTTTAGATTCATCAAGATTATGCCACTTATCAAGATCATGGGTCTTCATTTATACAAGAAACTTTAGATTTATAGCTAGGCCTTTGACCCTTCAAGTTATCAAGATCATTCCATGTGACATGATATTATTTCTTTGAGACCTCAAAATAATTAGGACAAAGTAGACAGGAAGAAAATCCTCCAAGTAAATTAGATGATTTCATATAGAATCATCCCACTTATTTGCACCTAGGTTAAATATGGAGTAGTAAGATGAGGCCAAGATCAAGTGAGTCCCCAAGATGATGCCACATGGAATAATATCAATACTCCATGGAAAAAAAGACATGGAATAATGATCAAAGACCTACATAGCTCTAAGTGAGTGATATTTTTCCACTTCTCAATATCTCATTGCACTATGGTATAGATAAAATTCAAGACTCATAAAGCTACATATTAATGATAAATGGACACATAGGAAAACCTTTCCAAAGAATATACATGGGCCTCTATGAAAATAATTAGAATCTGAAAATGACTCTCATTTTGACCATCTAGCCTATCCAAATCTAGGAATTGGACTATGATTCCAATAAGATTTTTTAATTTACTGAATATCTTGTCACCTAGTGCCAAAATGATCATGGAAATAAATTCCAAGGTGAACTATATATTGGACTAAGTCATCTAATGGAATGCACATCAAGATCATATAAGTTAATATCATAGAAAGATATGGAAAACCTATGTATTGTCAATAAAAAAAGAGGTGTTCATAGTTGGGAGATAAAATATGTGCCCTTGAATTTAATACAATAGTAATCCATCAAATGGAGAATAATTCAATTGAAACCTATGTGATTTTAAATGATGTATTAGTCCAATATTATCATGTTACTAATATTTATGGAAAAGGGTTCATCTATAAACAACTTTATTATCTTTAAATATATGCACACATTAAATTGGTGCCTTGGTGTTTGTTATTCAATTCTTGTAACTTCTTGGTGGGTGGGTAATGCATTGAATATTTTTAACCACCTAACTGATGCATGAGATTATTGAAAATCTATATAAGGCTAGCTACGAGACTAAATTAGGGGATAATTTATTAGTTTTAGAATAGAGTAGACAACCAAAAAAAATTATTTCATTTTTATTGCTTTATTAAGTCAAATTTTCATTTAACCAATGTTTTTGTCAAGCATTTTTTGTAATTCCCATGACTTTTATGGATCTAAACACTAATTTTCAAGTAAGTATCTAAAAAATTGAAAGACATTGAAGATTATTGTTAAAAATATGCATATGTATATGGTGATTTTGTATATATTTCTTAATAGTTGAATAAATTAGACTCTTGCATCATATGTGTTCATGGATGTGTGCATTTTTTCTAGGTAACATATTAGTCATGGAGCTCATCCAAGTCAAATGAATCATAATTATTTTAGCTACAAAAAAGGCTTACATATTTATTTTTTCCCTCACATTTTGATTTTTTATGTATATTTTTTAGAGTAGGTAGAATAGACCTAAAGTTTCAATCCATGTTTACAAGCTTAATTCTAATTACAAATATTTTCATTATTGTTAATGTATTGTTGATTCCATATATGCAATGAATAATTATTGGATCAAATATATCTCAATGACAAATTAATTTTTTGTGAATTTTATAAGAAATTACTCTACAGGACCATATTTATAATTTATATATGTTTATTATAAATAGGCCCCTTGAGATAGAACAATTTGATATCAACTATTGAATTACCCTACAAGCTAAGATCTATTAGTCATAAACCTTAGGGAGATTTTATCTCCTTTCAGGAGAGGTTTAGTGGATTTACATCCTACCTAATTTTATGTGATAAAAAAACCCCATAAATATATTGGAACTATAAGAAGAGCTTGCATTAGAGTATATTTATAGAGATATCATTTATTTTGGTCTTATGGATATGTTTGTTATTCCTTGTCATGTGTCTAAATAACACAACAACCATTTAGTGAAAAAATGAGGAATGAATAAGATGATATCCAATATTGATGTTTGATTATTATCTCATTACACATATTTTAACCCACCTATGGCCTTAACTGTGTTGGGTGGAATTTTTAACCCTATGAACATTCTAGGTCTTGTTCCTGACTTTTCTAAGAATTTGGGCAGATTGTGTTCAAAATATACCCATGATAGGATTAAAAATATTGAAGAACACATTAAATAATTTAAAGAGGACATCATTCAAACCTATATCCAACATGAAGATGTGGATTTATACCTATTTCCATATTCTTGGATTAATATGCTTACCATTGGCATATAATTTGCCAAATGGATATATCACTTCAGGAACTATCTTTAAAAATGTATTTATCAACCATTTTAGTGTGCATATTAACCCTGATACATTATAATATTAGTTTAATACATATTTTAGGGATCCTAATTAACCCATAATTTAATTCAATAGTAATTTTCACTAGATGTATAGCAGGTTGAAAGACCCATTCCTATAAATAGAGGTGGTGGATATTAAAATTTATTTTAGAACATTATATTCCCTAACTATTATGTTTATTTAGAAGACTCCATGTACACTCACATCCTCACCATCCACTTATCAAGAGGTTTTTATCATTGAAAAAAAATATATGACATATGGTTATGGTGTTGATCCACTCTACTCATTGAAATAACTAAATGTCCACATATAAAATACTCAAACTTATATGCCAGCTTGTAGACCAATGTGCTCCTTATAATCAAACCTTGCCTCAACCTTATGTCCAAATAGACTTCCCTATGATAAAAGATAACCTTGTTATTAATTCAAATATAAATTATTATGACTATTCAACTCTTGATAAATATTTTTTTTCCCTTGTGTTGATAATAAAGTGTCTTTTGGTGTTTTTACTAATCACGTGTCTTTTATTATAAGAGGTACTATAAAAGTAATGCATGGGATTACTCTTGAGATTGTATTTCTTAGTTCACAACTTGGAATATATGGATTTATAAATGGGATGGATGTTTAATCCATCATGTGAACTAATAATGTCTTATTCAAAAGGCAAGAGATAAATCCTAATATCAGTGATGTGATGAATTTGATGATGAAGAGATATCAGTCATTGCAAGCAAATTCCCATATGAATATTCAAGCAGACAAGAGATATGTGAATACGAAGGATAATAAAGCATTTATTATAGTTACATTAAAGATAAAATGGAATATTTGGAATAAATATGTGAAAAATATGTATGTTATGTGTTTAAAATATTCATATCATATGTGGTTACTCTTAAATTTGGTAAGTTATCTCAAGAAAGTCAATAACATGGTGGTATCTTATTGACAGCCATCCCTTTATTAAAGATTGGGGAAGTAAAATATATTTAATTGGTTATCCTTGCATCTTAAGACTTAAAATATTTAAATTAACCTATACAATGGAACCAAAACACTCATGAGATCTTCTCAATAATATACACAATCAAGTTTGACATGAGAAGTCATGAATAGAGTGGTCTAAATGAAAGAGTGAATCCAATGAGATTAGAAGATGATAATGACATAATATAATATATCTCCCCACATACCTCATCCATTTATGATAAATATAGGAGGTCCTCAACTTGGGAAGAACCAATTCCACATATCCTAGAGGGAAATATTATAACAAGGATATTACCAAAGTGCCCATATTAGTTGAAGAACAAGCAATAGTGGATTAGTACTAGGCTATCAAAAATAAAACTTCTCTACCAAGCTTGATACACAAGTTTCACTGGTAAGTATTGGTACCCACCCTTATCCCTCACCATAGTTTAATTTTTGGGTAGAGGTATTTCCGAAACTCTATCCTAAGTGTTTTTTGTTAATAGAATGTAGGTATATGTCTGAGTTATATAATATAAATATAATTAACTTGCATGAAAACATTATTAATAAAATTATTTGGGATAGTTTTTTTCAACATAAAGGATAACATAGATGAAAATACATGTCTTCCCTTGGTAAGATTCCTACCAACCTTCTCAAAATATTGAACATGACTATGTTTTGTTTTAGGTATCTAACTAATGAGGGGATCTTGTTGCTTGTCAAAAGGCATATATTAAACCCATGTTTCCATTTTTGAGATAACTTAGAATGATCCTTGAAATATTTTCCTTTTTTTTCTTTTACTTTCCTTTCTTTGCTTATTTTGTTTTTCTATTTTGCTTCTTAATTTAGGTATGTTTTATTATCTATTTGTCTATTTTCCTTATTGGGCCTATTCCCAATTATTTTTTTACATGGTTCAAAATTAGTCAATAATCCTACAAGTAGGTAGCATAAGAGAAACTTTATTTAAAGGTTATTCTTAACTTATTACATTGCCTTAGATTTTTTATTGAGTCAGTTCTAAAGGTTGAGGCTGTTGTATGTGTCTAGGACTTGTTATTGTTTGGGTAAGTTTGTGAAAAAATATGTGGTCACTAGAGGTATCCTTCTGAAACCAAGCACAAATTCCACATCTAAAATGTTTCTAAGCTTTCTTTGGTGAACTTCATATGATGAAAACCTAGGGCTAAAAATCCATGGTTCTACCTTTCATTCACCGTAGTGGTCTCCAACCCTAAAATAAGACAAAAAAAAGAGAAAATAAATAAAAGATGACAAAAAATATAATCAATTACATAAAAAACTTAGTCTTTGGTGATTTAGGCAACCTCTATCAAGGATATAGATGTCTGGTTAACAATAGATCAAGGCCTTGAGTGAGATCAAAGGTAACTCCAGTGGGGATATATATGTTTGTATATTAGTGGAGAAATATCTAGGCAAATGTCTTCAAGGTAGGACTCACTATCCTAGTGTTTGGAAACATATCAATTAATCCTTGCAAGTCCTATGAAATACTAAATCAATTAATTTTTTCACACACCAAGTCCAAAGAGATACATGATTAGGTCACTTATCTACCCCCCATATTTTCCCTTCTAAGATTTGATCATGTGTCATACACTATTTTAGTAATAAATTCAAGTTTTTTTGATTCAAAATACTTAGGAGTATTTTACAATAGAGTCACCATTTGTTTTTGTTTGCAAAACACACCTAATTTCATCATTAAAATCTTGAAACCTTTTTTATATAGAATTTTGTTTTCTAGTCTAATCAATTTTGGGTGTATTTTATTCATTATTTTATTGAAATTGTTCTTGATAAGTTGAATATTTTATATTATATTGGTTTTACTCTTTAAACTAGGTTTGAACTTGAAGTTATATGCATTTAGTCTAAAATAGATCTGGTAAAGTAGATCTATATTTTTAATTGGGTATGTATTGATATAAATTTATAAAAAAATTTAAATTTTATAAGTCCTATCATGTTTTGTATCACATTTTAAACTACATCAAAGTTCCTAATTCTAGACCATTTCACCTCATATTTCTTGAAATTACTTAACTATTTCAGATTTATACTAGTTCTTTTCCTAAGTATTTTGGTTCATTTCTACTTTATTTCCATCTTCAATTACTAGGCATTAATGTAATTTAATTATTTTACTTATTCATAATCAAAATATGTCATAACTGCTTGGTGTGTGGGTAATGCATCAAATATTTTCAACCACCTGACTGGTGGGTGATACTATTGAAAATATATATAAGGCTAGCCACTAGATTGAATTAGGGTTTAGTTTATTAGTGATAAAATATATTACATATCCAAATATTTTTCCTATATTTTTATTAATTTATTAGGTTAGATTATCTTGAAATAAATGCTATTGTGAAGCATTTTATAATTTCCTAATTTTGGTGGATCCAAACACTATTTTTCAAGCAAATATATATAAAAATTAAAGGCATTGAATATTAGTGTTTAGTATTTGCACATGTATATGGTGATTTTGTCCATATTTATTTATATTTGAATACCTTAGACTCTTACATCACCCATTTTCATGGTTGTGTGCATACTAGCTAGGAAAGAAATTGGTTCCATTGAGTTCATCTAACTCAAATGAATCAAAGTTTTTCTA
Organism: Torreya grandis; assembly: GCA_037957365.1. Classification (NCBI taxonomy): domain Eukaryota; kingdom Viridiplantae; phylum Streptophyta; class Pinopsida; order Cupressales; family Taxaceae; genus Torreya; species Torreya grandis. The sequence continues at coordinate 645,613 of JARHVA010004380.1, forward strand.
GCTAAAAAATATGATTACATATTTATATTTACACTTACATTTTGATATTTTTATGTACCTTTTTTAGATTAAGTAGAATAAACCTGAAGTTGTAATGGATATTTACAATATTTATCTTTATTTTAAATCTTGTCATTGTTGTTAAAGTATTATTGAATCCATATATACAATGAATAATTATTAAATCAGCTATATCTTAATGACAAATTCATTTTTTATTATATATGAAATTGATACACAAAACCACATTTATCATTTATTTAAGTTTATTCTAAATAGGCCCCTTAAAATGAAATATATCTCCATCAACTATTAAACTACCCTACAAGACAAGACCTGGTAGTAATAGAACTTGGGGTAAGAATAACATAACAACACACGTATAGACCTTCAAGGATGCCATAATTAGAACTCAATCTCAACATGAAGATTTAATTTGCATCATGTTCCATTACACTTTAGATGAGTCAACATATAGTTGGTAATAGGTCTACTAGATGGATCCATCACCTCTTGAGCTTACCTTGAGATTGTGTTCATTAACTATTTTAGGATACTGATAAATCTCATCATAGTATATCATCAGTTTATAGTTTTCCATAGGGAACCCAATGAGTTGATGAGTATTTTTAGTCAATTTCACAAGTTATATAAAATACTAAAGGACCTAGACATGCAAATAGAGCTTACTACTATACAAACCTATTTGAGAGACCTAGACCCCATGACTTATATATTACTTAGGAGAACCCCATCATCTCTTACATATTTATCCTTGGCCTATAATTAATCATTCAAATTGAATAAAAAATGGTGCCTCAAAGATATGGTGTTGGTCCCTTTTCTTGATTAAGATAACTAGGTGCCTATAATCAAGTCTTCATGATCAACCAATATTTATGAAAAATACTCTTCTAATGAACCCAATATTGGGAGTTATGTATTCAAGTCCAAATCTATTCTATAATATAATTACATTGAACCATACACCTAAAAATCATCCCTATGCTCCTCTAAATCATGTATTTTTATAGCATATGAACAAAAAAATATTCTAATTGCCTATAATAACACTAATACCACCCTTAGTTCAAGTAGTTATACTACTCTTAATAACAACCAACAAGATATCCCTTCATTTCTGAATAATTAAATGCATACTAGCAATACTCATAACCTAGTGCATATGTTGTCCATACATTTTAAAATGATACTCAATTAGTGGCTAAATGACCACCTCAAGAAAGAAGTAGTCAAGATACCAATATGAACCTTTAGTTAGCTAGTTTATAGTAGATATTCTAGAGATTTACCAATGATATGGTCAAATTTTTAAGAACCCATTTCATATAGTGCTCACCTTTAATATTTGATGACTAGGATATTTTGGATAATCTAACTTGATGTCAAGAGTTATGTTGTTATCCACATATAAATAAATAATTAAAGGATTTTATTGGAGAATTATCATGTGCCGGGAACCATGAGAAATACCTATTATCAATCATGTTCTTATTACTTATAAAAATATAATGCTTACTGTTATCACCCAAAAGTGGTAATTGAGTGCTAAGAGTGCTACTTGAGACTACCCATCCCTAGTTTAGCCATAGACCTATATTAAATCCTATTATAACACTTTTATATCCTTTGTGTAGGCCATAGGCATCCCTAGTCATCTCAAAAGTAGTCATAGACCCTCATTTACTAATCTTAACCCTTCATGCCTAGTATTCTGCCAGCTAGAACTACTGCCATAATAAGGGCACTAGAGCCACATGGTGCTAGTGTCCCCAAAATGGTGCTAATGTCCTTTACCTTCATTTCTCCTAAATTAATATATTTTCAAAACTAAAACCACCTAGGTTTGACCTATAACTCTTTTATCACTTGTACAAGCAACATAATAGTATATATACATGAATTTTAGCCCTCTAACCAGGAAATGGAAATTAGATGTAAAATACACATTTAAACCTAGAATAATTTGTGCATAATTAAGATTATCAATCATTTTTTACCTACTTATACATACAACCATCTACATCAAGCTTAAGTTAAAATTACCTAGATTTTCAATCTTAAGCAAATTCAGTGTATTCAAGGCCATTATCATAATAGATTCACTTGCATTTATACCATCACTTAGGTGGGGAGAAATAAATCAAGCGTGATCCCTCTTCAGATTATTGGTATGTAGGAAACTTTATTCATAGTGGGGTGTTGAGGATGTCCAGGCTACCCTATTAATAAACACACTTTTTGGCTCATGTTTACTAGATGCCCTAGCTATATAAAGGATTAGGGTTTTCTCACTAAATCATTCATCATAGGAAAAATATAGGGTTTTAATACTCATGCATGTAAGAACATACCTTAGAGATCTAGACATAGGTGCACTTAGAAGCTTAGGATAATCCTACATAGAGGACATTGCTGTCAATATCAAGACACTACCACCACATTTCTAATAATGGTGCTACTATCCTATTGTGGTGTTATTGTCTATTATGGGTTATAATAATGAGATCTATTTTGTAAAACTTATACCATATTATACCTAATTTTATATCACCAAGATCATTCATCTCATATTTTTCCAGCTAAGTGCTTACTTGCATTATTTATTGTTATTTATAGAAAAGTTAAAGTTGGTCATTTCTATAACAAATTAGTGGTTGTATTTATTACATATTATTTCCTTGATTTAGCATATTTATCTCTTTAAAAAACATAGGATTTACATTATTAATTCCTAAAAGGTTAAAACATTTGATAAACTTGACTTACTTTAAACATTACTCAAACCCTAACCCTAGATGCCCTTAGGGTTTATATCCTTCTTTTTCCTATTTTCATTGGTTGCTTTAAGTCTTCCAAATTTCATATATTATATTTTAGTAGCTATATTAATTTTTTTTTACAATATAAAAATTTCAAAAATCTATCTCTCTTCCATTAAGATGAAGTGTTAGGCTAAGTGATAGTCTTATTGAGCATATTTAGATTCCTACCATTATAGCTTATATCATAAGGAACTTGTTGTAACTCTCATTGTTGATCCTTCACAACTTAATTATGTGGATTTAAACGATAATTCATCCAAAGATGATCAATATAATCAATAAAAATATGATACACAATTTAGAAATAGGGATGTTCTCCCTCCACTTAATAATGAAAACCTAATTGTCGTTAAGGATGAAATCATATAGAGCTTCAAAGATAAACTTTAGGAACAAGCCTTTGATCATGAAAATATTTTATAAACCATAATATAAATTAATAATAAATTAAATAATGGTCAATCTTCAACTCCACTAGCTAATAACATTGTTACACCTACATTGGGGACAACTTAGCTAACACAGTAACCAATTGTAACTCAAAAACATTTAGTGATAGTTACCCCTCTTATGTCTAGTTTCTCCACTCTATATATAATAATTTATGCACAAGGTTTATAATTTATAGGCTAAGGTGTTACATATTAAGCAGGGAACCTCTATATCATCACATGTCTTGAATTCTAATGTTCTTTTACATACACCTTTGGCGCATCACATCAAAGAAAATCCCTTGCCATCTAGATTCATATCACCTAAGATTACATTTTTTAATGGTAAGGATAACCAAGGCATTATCTTTGAGATTTTCACATAAAATTTTTGGACTACATGTCTAATTGTTTAATCCTCACTAAGTTATTCCAATGCAGTTTAAAAGATTTGGAAAACGTGCCTTTAACACACTTATCCATAAACATTAGTGACAATATCTCATATGCTCAAGTTTCACAATTGAAATAAAAATCAAATGAACCTATTATAAATATGTCTTATGATACAAGACTATATTATCTAAATTAACTATCTACATTGTATATAAAGATATTTAATACATATTTAACTAGATTCTTAGACTAACATTACATGAAGATATCTTTTTTAAGAAGTTTCTAACCTTCACATATTTATACCACATAATAAAAGACAAAGAAGTCAAGCTTCTCTCAATTGGCAAAATTAAATATACAACTAGATCAGGATCAATTGTTAGGAGTTAAAGTAAGCCTCCATGCAAATTAAGGTCCACTAAAAATAATATTTATCTAAAGACCATAGTTAATGTAACTTCAGATTCATCTCCTCACTTGGTTTTATCAACTCCTCCATGTAGAGTCTTCACCAACCTTATATAATCACTAGCATGAATTCTACAACAACTCTTGGAGTGTGTCATATTTCATTCTATATCTATCATGTCATTGTTCTCTTATGTTTAATTTAATTAAAAATAAATCCTTACATAGAGGATATATTACATAAGCTAACAACTATGTTTCAATTTTAATGTCATATCTTATGTATAGGAGATAATCTACTTCTCCTCTTCATCTCCATAAGGGTGATAGATACTTTCCCTCTAACTAGGTCCATGTTATCACTCCTTTATGAGATAAATCACCTTATCTTATTATTATTATTATTTCCCATACTCAACCTATCTACACCTCTCCCATACATGGTATATACGTACATGTTTAATTAGAAGAAACTACGGTGTGTACTTGTGAGACTCTAAGCAATCAAATTATTAGTATGAGAAAGCTAATATCATATTTAAAGAAATAAACTTAGTTACTAATTAAACATGTCACATTATTGTAAAATTACATTACATATACAAATTATTCAAAATATGCTAGTGTAAACCATGTATATGCATCTACACCTTGAAAAGTTATGCCTAACACTCTTTCATATCCAAATCATAAATCACAATAAAGTACATCTACCTTTATTGATTCAAAGATCAAATAAGATTTCAATTGAGGTACTAAAGGAAATGATAAAATTGAAGTTGATCAACCTACCCCCTTTACACCTAGTGAGGATATCCAAATATTATTGTGTATATCATAGATTTCATGGCAACCACACGAATTCATTTTTAACATTAAAAAGGAAAATACAATAGATAATGGATAAATATGACTAAAATAGTGATACATCATCCAAACAACATACAATGGCACATCTACAAATTAAAAAATGGTCAACTTTAGAAAAAAACAAAAGTGGTTACCAAAGCATCCCTTAGAACAACAAAAGATTCACAAAGCATAATCAAAACAAGAAACAATACAAAAATCATAGGTAAAGGAAGTAAAATATGCAAATCTACCTCTCCAAAATGAATCTTAACTTTCAAAGCAATATGGGTCTGGTCAAAAATATCTATAATAGTTTGATTATCATAGTCAAGGTTTGGGCAAGTAGGCCCAAGGAAATCCTTCTTCTATTTTAGTAGCTAATAATGTTTGTCAATATAGTTTGGGATTTATTAAACATCCCAAGGCACATCATTCACAAATATAGTTTATCATGGCATAATATCCAAATACACAAGACATTTTACATAAAGAGAAAGAACTTAAGTTGTAAATTTAAAATCATTCTAAACCAAAAAACATTCTCAAAAAATGTTTTCTAGAAAAAGAACCTCTATAACACCATATGTCTACAATAAACATATTTTTAAAGGGAAAAATCACAATCAATATTTTAAAGCATAATTCAAAAAGGCCAACTCCAAAGTAGGAGACAATTCCATCTACAATTTCACATTATTATTATTATTATTATTATTATTACTATTATTATTATTATTATTATTATTATTATGATTAATAATACTCATATTCATACTATAACACCATTCAACTACAACATTACATTCATGCTACATGAGATATTACCATTCCTATTTTTGACATAATCCACATTGATAGTAAATCTCCCATGAGACTCATTGGTTAGTATTGTTCTTCCATTATTATAAATACTTTCCTTCTCTCTTGATCCTTGTACATAGTTCATTTTCATGTTTCTTATACATATCTCATATCCATAAAATATAAAAAAAAAATAACATGTCAAAAACACACAAACATTAAAATAATTACTCAAAATACACAAAATTATAGATTGTATGCATTGTTATGTTTACAATTCTTATATTTTATAGACACTAGATATGATATCTATCTTAGTATAGTCTTTTTTATTATGCATACATGCTTCACTTGTTACTATCAAGTGATTTTAGATTGCTATAGGAATCAGGTCCACTACACTAATCCATACTTGTTATTATCTACCTAGTAAGGGAATATACACTGATACATGGGTCTTAAATTGACGCATTCACCCACTATGGGGAATCCTATAAATAATTTTCATTCTCAGGTTCTATCTATCTATACTCTACATTATATATTTAGAATTTTTATATCTTGATATTGATCATGCTACACTTATATTTTTTGTCAGGTATTACTACTTTAGTCTTAGCATATGTACATCCTAGATATTACAAATATTTATATTACATATTCATTCATAATTTAATTTTTATCTTTATTCGTTTAGACTTGATTATATCTCCATGATTCTTCTATCTCGAGAGCATTTGAATATGCCATTACTCTTTGGCTATATGCCACTTCTATTCTAAGTATGTATGATTTGGACATATGACCATGTCCTTATGTGTGCCTTCTTGATTATGTATGCAAACATTTAAACTTGTTATTTTATGTGTGTCTAATCTAACTTGATTTTTTATTGCATATGTGGACATTTTAACATCTCCTTTTATGTCTTATTTTTCTCAAATTTAGTGACATGTGCCCATGTCCCTTGTATTATGTCCCTTTGGCCTACTTTGTGTGCCTCATGTGTTTTGTATCTATGATTTATTGTATGAATCATGTCTATGACACTTGTCTTTTCTTGTTACACACACCAATTTTTTATGCCATGAGTTAACTCATGCATCTCCCCTTCCTAATTAAGTGTTTTGATAGACATCATGCCCGATCACCCTTGGTAGCTACCAATTTTTTATTCAAATTTAATGTTACATACATTATTATATCTATCATAAAACCCTTGTGAATGTTATACATGACATAAATCTTACGTTACATACTTATGATTATATTATATTACATTCGGATGTAATGTATGTGCATTATATTGGATTATTATGCAAATATCATATACGCTCTAGATAACACACATTTTGAAGAGATTTTTATTTTAAGGATAGTTCTTGCATAGGTTCAATAACTCCCCTCAAAAGAGGGGCATTCACACGGGGTTATTACAGAGATCATACACTTATATTATACTCACAATACCTTTTTAGCACATAGGTTGAGATTAGATAAATCAAACTTAGGTAAACACAATGGGAAAATAATAACCCAAAAAGTATTACATCTGCATATAAATTAGACCAAAAGGATAGTAGGACCACATATCCAAAAATGGTGCTACTCTCTAGTAGCCTTAGTTTTAGAAAACCCTATATTGGATAAAAAATTACAATATATATAGGTTTACATAGATTCAATTACAGACCTATCAAATTTTCTTAAATTCATACTAGTTCAACCTATATTCATACTAATTTGATTAGATTTGGGGCATCAAGTGTAACATGACCATTCCCATATTTAGTTTAGATACGCAAATATATATTATTACAAATTAGTCTAGGATCCATATTCTTAGATATCATATTTGGGGATATGTGCATAGCACATTATTTCTATATTCTCATTTACACACTAGTTGATTAGATGGAATGAAAAATTCCATGTCATTATCTATGTTGTATACACCCAATATCATATTCTAATTTACACACCAATTTCATGCCTTAATCCATATGTAGTGGTTGGCATTCCTGAGTGGTTCAGAACCACCTAATATACCCAAGTGGTCATAGAGCCAACATACCCAATTATATTTTTACATTTACTTTGTGAATTTAAATTTAAGATGCATCTACTACACATGGCTAGGAAATGATGGATTCATATCCTACTTGAGTTCTTGATCCATCTACATGAGAGGGTTAGACATACTATCAGTCCAATCCAAGATATTCACAAGTCATGATCCACTAAGCAAGGGTGGGTAATGATGGATTCAAAACTGAATTAAGTTCTTAAGGCACCCAAACATGAGGACTAAACAAGCCATCAACTCAGTCTAGACTATTCATTAATTGATCTTATAGACATGCACACACATAGGTTATCACTAGGTTTATGCATTAGTTTATGTATGTAGTGAGTTGTATTCATTTTTTTCCTCTCTCCTATCTCTTTACTTAGTTTTAATTATTTACTCAGTCTACTCTTTTACTTTTGATATATCTTAAGGACTAATTTATTCATTTTTCACTTATAAGACATGTATTGGAGCATGCTTCACATAATCAGACCCAACTTCACATGCTTCACCTATTAAGTAAGTCTAGGTATGCTTATTTTTCCTTGATCCTAGTCATTTCACTTTGATGCATTTATAGAACAAAGGGGGGGATGTAATCACCCAAAAGTGGTATTTGAGTTCTAAAAGTGCTACTTGAGACTACCCATCCCTAGCTTAGCCCTGGATCTATCCTAGATCCTATTATCACACTTATGCAACCTTCATTCAGGCCACATACATCCCTAGTCATCTCAAAAGTAGTTTTAAATCCTCATAACCTAATCCTATCCCTTTGTGCTTAGTATTCTACCAACTCGACACTAGCTCCATAATAAGGACACTAGTGCCATATGGCACTAGTGTCCCCAAAATGTCACTAATACCCTCAAAATGACACTAGTGACCTATACCTTTATTTTCCCCAAATGGATATCTTTTCAAAACTAGATTCTCCTAAAGTTGGTCGAGACCTCTTTTATCACCCACACAAGCATCAAAACAATATATATACATGAATTTGATCCTTGTAAATAGGATATGTAAATTAGATTCAAAATACCCATTCACACTCAAAATAAGTTATGCATAATTAAGGTTATAAATCCCTATTTTTTCCTACTTTTGTATAATACCATCTATAACAGTCGTAAGCTTAGATTACCTAGATTTCTAGTTTCAATTTCATTCAAGGAACTAAATTCCATTATTATAGTAGTTTCACATGCACTTATACCATCACTTATGTGTGGAGAACTACATTGGGCTTGATCCCTCCTCAGAGTATTGGTATGTAGGAAACTCTCTTCATAGTGGGGTGTCAAGGATATCTATCCTACCCTACTAAAAAACACACTTTTTAGCTCATGCCAACCAAATTACCTATCTATATGGAGGATTAGGGTTACTCACTAAATCAATCATTAAAATAAAAATATAGGGTTTCAAGACTCATGCACTTATGAAAAGACCTCAAATATCTAGACATATGTGCACCCAAAATCTCAGGATAGTCCTGCACAAGGGACACTACCATTAATATCTAGACACTAATATCACATTTCTAATAATGGCACTACTAAATAATTATGGAATTATTATCCAAGGGGGTTTTTAACATTGAGATCTAGTTTTAAACACTCAAACCAACTTCTACCTCTGTTTATATCACCTAGATCATCCATTTCAGTTATTTTCTTGATAAATTATTGAACTATTTATTGTTATTTTTAGAAAAGTCAAAGCTAGTCAATTCTATAAAAAATTAGTCGTTGTATTTATTACATATTATTTCCCTAATTTATCCTACTCATCTCTTTGACAAATATAGGATTTACATTGTTAAGTCCTAAAAGGTTAAAACACTTACATTTCCTTTATGAGATATTATAATTATGAATCTAAATATATCTATTAGATATATTGACTTAAATGAGTTGGATCATTGCTCATAAACTTGTATATTAGCAATTTCATGTGTATAAGGTTATATTAATATATCTACGTTAATACTTTTTTTTGGTATGAGTCGATATGAATAATTGATTAAGTTCCCTATTTGATTAAAATTTAGTAGCTTTGTCTATTAGGCTATAGGAATTTTATGTGTGAATAAGGTGTGAAGGAACATGGAAGGTCCAATGAATTAAAGGGACTACATCAAGCATGGTTATATAACTAATCAACCTTATATTAAACCTTTTCTTAAAAACATACTAATTAGATAATTGTTAAAAATATTATTTTTCACCTTGTTCTGACTTAACATGTTATTTAGGGAGCTATATTTTAAGTTTGTCTAGGTAAATTTGTTTTCTCATCACATTTATATCTCATACATAATGTTTATAATGGTTAATGGCTAACTAGAATATCTTTCATGGATTGGCTGACTTTAGAACCTAGTGGGAATAATTGAGTGAGTGGAAGAAGTAATCATAGAAGCCTATAGAGCCACCATGATACTTAATGAAACATGGAAGATAATGTCCCTTAATGAGGCATGGGATAGAGAGTATAGGGTTATTGGTTTATTCTAAAATGTCTATATGTAGAAGTTGAACTCTTCATATTATTAAAGTTTTATAAAAAGAACTTTGGGGCTAATTAGATAAGAATAGACTAAGGAGAGGAGAGAAAGATAAGGAATATCAACAAATAGTAAGAGTTGGTTAAGAGAGTATAGCCTTAGAAAACTAGAGGATAATTCCCAAGAGGTCTTAGATTCAATAGGCAGGATTTATAATAACTTGATAACAATTAATTTCCTTTGAATAAAAATGTTTTTTGGTTCTTTATTTTATTATCTTGATTTAAGGAGAATAAGACCACTTGGTTTATTCTTCCTATTTTATTATCTTTCCATGGTTGTGCACTATCTTCCATGTATTTATTTTCCCAATTGAAAGATTTTGAGAGGTTGTGTTCATCCTTGCTTGACTTGAATTTTTCATCTTCTTACTTAAGTGTATTAATGTTGTTATGACACAATGTCGTGGTTTTTTGTGAGAAACATGTTCATAGTGGTATATTTTTAATCCCTCCCATGTTACACATGGTGAAATATTTATTGACCCTATTATGAACATCATTGTGGTATAATGTATGCCCTCCCATGTTGAGGCACAGTGGTATATTGCCTGACCCTCCCATGACTATTAGATGACAACATTTGAGTGAGGTATCCTCTTGTTATCCAATCAAATGATGGAACTTATATATGATATGAAAGATTATTTTCCAATTTTATATATTTATAAATGATTAGCTTCATTGGATGCTTGTTTTCCTTTTCATTGGGACTGGGAGTATCCTTGGGTAAGAACTAGGAATAGGACTGTAGGTTATGCATGTTGTTTCCCTTGTGTTAATATAACCTTGTTTAGATATCCACCCTTTCCTTACCAAATGATGTAAAAGTTCTCAAATATGGGAGTCTCAATCTTATGGGTGTCTAGAGTAGTAGCCTAATGATGAAAAAAGGTTAGGCAGTGAGCTCTCCTTTAAATGGCTAGTAATTGTTTTAGAGAAGACAAGGATCTTATTGAAGATTATTATTTTGTTATTAAATTAGGCCTAGATTTTTACCTCATAATTATGTCTTAGATGGATTATACATCTTGTATTGATAAATTTAAATAGCATCCAACTGATTTATAATATTATTATGAAATATAGTCATTGCATAATAACCTAGCTATGGGTAAAGACTTTTGTTTTCTTTCTAATTGAACATCCTTTATGTATTGATATGTTATTGTATGGTGTGTTATTTGAATGTAGATCCTAAAGAATTATTTTTTTTGTAATAAAACCTTATTTTAACTATGTCTCCTTTAATAAAATTTTAGTGTGTTTTATTACTTAAATTGTTGTTAAATTTAGCCTATTGAATGCTTATTATGTCTATTCTATATTTATTTATGGTATATTTTAATGTATTGAGCTTATTAAAATGTGATTATAACTCAAATAGATAGTTGTGATATTATTATTTGGAATAAAAGTATATATTTAATATATAGTCTGAATGTTGACATTATTATGGTAAAAATATGTCTTATGGGATGAATGCATATATGTGTTAATACTAGAAGTGTAATGTTGTAATAAATAAACCAATTGGATCATAGGAATGATTATATTACTTAAGAAATGTTTCTCTAAGGTTGATATTATCTTTTCATTTCTATTATTTTACTAAAATAATGAGAATATCATTTTAGTGTCAAGAGATCTATGTAGGCCTTATCAGTATTTTGTTCAATCGATCAACATGAACACATGCTTATTTAGAATAGTGAAAAACTTTTGAGGAAGGTAGGCTTAGCTTCTAATGTTTTAATGGTGGAATACCATTAAAATACACATTTTATCTTAGTATAACCTATTTAGATTCATATAATTATTTTATTTTATTTTACTTTGGCTCGTGCCTTCACTAATTTACTTGATTGATTGTCTCTTACTTTTTATTCTTGCCTTAAGACTTTTTCTATTTGGATCTATAATCGGATAATGTCTTGATGATTATTTGTTTATATCATCTATTTGCCTTATTTAAATTCCTTATTGACCAATTATTATATTTTACCTTAGCCTTTATTACCTTGGCTTTATTTTAGCAACTTTTCCTTATTTGATTTTATGACTTTTTGAAAGTTGGACAAAGGAGTCCATATGGGATCATCCCTCTAACTCAGGAGTGACATCAACATAGTCCATTGTATAAATCTATCAAGAAATTGGTTCATAGATATCCATCCACATGGTGTCATCCCACTAACCCAAAAGTGATGGTTGCATATTCAATTTTATGGATGGTCCTTTCTAGGTAAATGAATCACTGAGAGTTGTCCACATGTCATCATCCTACTAACCTGGAGGTGATGTCAACATATTATATGATGCATAATTTTTTGGGCAAGTGGATTGCTAAGATAATGACACATAAAAGGATGTGTATCTAGGAGCTCTAAGAGAAGTTTTCATGGTCAAGGAGCATGCCCAAAGTGGCCACATGGCATCTAAATGCATCAAAATTAGCTGAGATTAATTTTTATGGTAATCTTAATGTCATAATGTAGTAACTTTGGGTGTAGGCCAACAAATGAGTTATTTAGCATATGTCTGAATGAACATAGCTTTTTAATTTGTAACCTATTACATGCACCTATAATTTGAACAATGGTAATTAGAAGGAACTTTTTCTTATAGGATATATTAAACATGAATTTCATTACCTTCTCAAGTTTATGGTCTAGTTTCATGTCAAATAGTCATCCTCATGTCTTTTTATGAGAAAAATAGGTGTGACACTTTTGGTATCAGATCCTAGGTTACTACACTAAGAGCTCTGGGTAATTCTAATATGTTTTATGGATTTATAATTTCTAAATGAACTCTAATGTCTATCATAATTATGTGTATAATGAGGATAAGATGTAAACCACCACATTATTATGGTCATTTTGGTAAGCATGAGCCTTCCAATCAGTTGGGGCTAGATGAAATGTGATCCTAGCTTATTTTGGCCATGCCATAGATGTGAGATGTCTTAAAAAAAGAGACTACCAATAGCATATCATGATGATAGGATGCACTCTCCACAACACTCCAAAGATGAATAAAGATAATTTGAGAGAGAAAGAGAGAGGTATTGAAGTCATTCAAATCATAATTTAGAGGGTGATAAAGATTAATTACATCACCATGGTGAGTGTCAAGAGAGATGAGACTTAGACTATTTTCTTAGGTCTACACCTAGAGACTTAGTAAAGGATTTCATCAAACAATATCCTCTTAATTTTGCTGGTAATCAAGAAGGATTTATAGTATAAGCTTGGTTGAAAATCATGAGAGTGTGTTTTCTTTGTATGATTATGACACCAATGTGATAGACCAATTGGGAACTCACCTACTTAAAGATATAGCTAAGATGTCATGGGAAGGAGAGTAGAAGAAACTTATTTTATCACCTACTCACCTCACCTAAGAATTGTTTGAGGATTATTTTAGATTACTCTAATTATCCCCTTATTATGTTCAAAATAAGGTAGATGAGTTTCATGATCTTCGATAGGGGAGTGACATACTAGCACAATATGAGTGTCATTTTATAGACTTGAACTAATATGTATAAGTCTACATGGATGAAACTATCCAAGTTAGCAAGTTCATTAGATGCCTAAATTTAGAACTAGATGGTGTAGTGCATATTTTAGCTCCCACCACCTTGGTAGTAACATTTGAAAAGGCCTACTTGGAAAAAGTGTCTTGAGGAAAGACTCAAGATGCCCAAGAGAAATTTTAAGGTAAGATGCAATCTTAGCATGACTCAAGGTCATAAGGTACATAGCCTACATTTATAGTAGGTTAGAGAGCTTCCCAATATAATTCTATACCCCCTTAGTAGCAATAAGAGAAATTGTTTATGTTATGATTGGAATATAGACCGATTTGAAAAATACCATAAAAAATGAGGTGAGGCTAGACCTTAGGATCATCAGTAGATAGAATCTACATGAACTTAGCAGTTAACATCAATGAGACTGTATGCTCATGAATATCACACACTAAAATATACACTCGAATCCTTAGGGTCTAGTTAAGGTGACCTCTATAATGGATGGGTACTACGTTTGGTTGGTTACTCAATGGAATGCAATTTATGATAGGTGATGGTAATGTGTTCTCATGATAGAACCAAAAAACCTCAACAACATCTCATTTCTTGTTGAGAACATCAAGTTGTGCTAATATAGAGATCTAAATTCATTTAGTCTATGATATCACAAGAAGGTGAAGCTCATGGTCAATAATAATATTGGAGAAATGAGGGATATCAATTTGGATGACTCATGGGAAAATTTATACTCTACTATGTTAACTTTGTCCTATCAATATCATTTACTAATTATGAATGATATAGGACAAGGCTATACCTAAGGAGAAGAAGGAGATGTGGATGAGAAGCTAGGATTGGATGACATTATTTGACATCCTTTTATCTATGTGCAAAAAAATATAGATAGATCAATAATTCATTATTGTTATTCTAAAGTAGCTAAGGAGTCTAAAATGAGATGAGGAATAGGAGTGGAGAAAAAAACTTCACGTCTTAACTTGGTACTAATATTAGATTATGTGATAATGGTGGGACTAGGTGCTCTAAACCTAGGAAATAAAGTATGTGAGACAAGACCAAGTTTCTCAGTCATCCAAATGAGATTGGGAAAAATCCATGGAAAAGCTTGTGGGCTTGTTCATGCAATGTCTTATAATGTATTCTTGCTAGAATATTGAATCAAGGTTTTGTATATGATACTTACATGGATGGGCAAGGCTTGGGTGGAATTTATTAAATTTCACATGTTAGAAAGGATTTTGGTATGATTTTTGGCTTTCACTTGTTATCAAGGGTTTTTGACACCATTTTTGTTAATTTTTTATTATTTTTGGCTTTTCTTAGTTTTATGGGAATAATTTTTTGCTGAAAGTTAAATGTTGAAAGTAAAAGAATGACAAAGCTAAAATTAAATGAAATATTTCAATAAAAAATTTAATTAAAATCAAAACTCTTTTTTTATATTTTTCCAAGGTTTATAATGCATGTAAAGAAAGAGAGAATGAACCTATACCAATGTGTAAGATGTAAATGTTTCCTAACTTTGTTTTAAGCAAACTAGATGATGGTGTTTTTGTTTATTTTTATTTGATTTGTATTAAGTATGTAAATTGAATTTATATATACAAGTATTATAATAATAAATATGATCTAAAAACAAAACAACACAACACTTTATTTTGATTTTATTAGTTCACAAACAAAACTAGACTAGCTTTTAACTTCTCTAATTTACTAAAAAATAAGATTTTTAAATGAATTACTAAGATGAAAAAAAGAAATGAAATTTATGATTTTTTGTTTTAAATACAATAATGTAAATGTCTTAAAATCACTAGAAGAAAATAAAATCATAAATATACCACCCTTGTTTATGCACCTATGGTTGTCTAAATTCCTATGATTACCTTGGTGATCATTTAGAATGCAAGAAACTTATTTAGATCTTGAAAATGAAATGTTGTATTGGCTAGAAACAACTTGAGAATTTGATAAGATATTTCCTATAATTATTGGTAAAATGTTTTTTTTAATTTAAAGGAAGCTAATATACTAGAATGCAAGCACAAAAATCAAAGCTAACTATCTTTTTGTAACAAATACAATTGAAAAAATATAGACCTCTTTCCCAATAAAATTACTTATTTTTTATATATTTAAACTAATATTATTTAAAAAATAACTATACTAATATAATATAATAAATAAATAAATGTTGGAAATCAAAGAGAATCGGCCCTGACTAAGGCATAGATCAGCTAGAGTGTATGTGATTTATTTGATAAACTTAGTATGCTAGCTCCTTATATTCTTGTATAAATTTTTTAAACTCTCTAGATATAGGATGCATAATCTCTATAACAAGGTGGTGAAAACAAGATACACAACCAAAAAAAAATGTCAACTAAATCAAGTCTTGCTAATGTCCTGGCTTGTAAATTCTAAGTTTATTACACCAACAACACTTATTCACTTGTAGCAATATAATCAAATTAAAAATAATAGAGGTTAGAGCTTTAGGTAATTGTAGCATAACTATGACTACAATATATTCATAATAACAACTTATAATGGTAATTTTTAGATCTAAAATTGGGACAAAATTAGCCTTCTTATAAAAAGAGTTATGAGATTGCATAGGGGAGTTAAACTAAGTTCAACGAGGATTTAAAATTGTGAGGAATTTAATAAGATAAAAAATAGAATAGGGAGTGAGTTGGGCCTAATTAAAGTTAAACACAAGGTAATAAAAATAAGAAACATGACACTAGTCATAAAAAATGTGTTAAAACTATAGTTACGAGAGCTAATTTTGGAAGACATTTTAAAGAGGATATAACCACCACTTTATACAGAGGTAATTAAAAAACCACCATGTAGAGTGAAAAAATTATTGATATAAATTATAAAAATTACCTTATTTTAATATATAACCACCACTTAATTTCAAAACCGCCTCCTAAGTTACAAAACC